>OZ010797.1:2403822-2730822 GCA_963932465.1 Maratus speciosus | reverse complement strand
CTGGACCAAAACTGTCTGCATTTCAAAAATCGCGTTTCTTCCTTCCAAAATTTTCAACATTATTCTTAAATTTGAACTGTATCGGCCCAAATGAGACACTGTTTATTGATTGCTATGAACTTTATTGTTTATAATTATGAATCATGACAGACTAGAGACGTGACTGCAAATTAAAAAAGCAAACAATACATGTGAGGACTAAACTTTGAAGGTGTTTTTCACGTGCTCATTAAAAACTGCAGACTTAACAGTAGTAGGAAATTTTTAGTTTGAAACCGCAGAAGCATTTCGAATGCTCTTTGAGAAAGCTCTAGTACCACGGTCGGCAACAGTCGGACCGCGAAAGGTCAAAGCCTGGACCGCCAAAATTTTTCAATTCGAATGAATAATTTATTAATATTTACATATAATAGATACGTTTGAGCGATAGCCTTATCAATGTTTCTTATATTTTACAAATAACAGCGCGATTAATTTGATTTTTTAATAGTGATGCATAGTTGCTATACCGTGAAACACAAAATATCACACATTGTGGCGCAGGAGCGACTGTGGGACTGCCCGACTGCATTGGAAACTCTCTTCGCATTAGCTGTTCACCACGTGAACCAAACTATATAAAAACTATATAATTTTTCGCATTCATTTTTCAACGAATACCTGCGTTCCTATTTTAATATGTGTATGTAAAGTTTTTCAGAACGTATACCTGTGAATGTAGTAATTTTTCAGAACAAATACCTGACTTTTCTATATTTATTATATGTACGCATATGTAAAAGTAAAAAAAAAAATAATAAAGTAATAAGTATTTATATTACTTGTGTTGTACTTGTGTTGTTTTACTTGTGTTACCTCGACAAAATTTTTCAAAAGTATTCAGACTCCACTTAAAATTACTTGCCGACCCCTGCTCTAGTATAACAGACGATCATTTACAAAAGTCTTTATAAAAGATAAATCGACGTAGCTATAACTAAAACATTTTTTAATTAGAAAATCATTCTGTGTCCTTGAATTACATTTTATTTTATATGAAAATAAAAAGCTTTGGTTAGAGGCACAGCGAGAGCCAACTTATGCCCAAGTATAGTTACAGGTATTATTAATTAATACTTATGTATATTTATGTATTCATTACTTAAAATTTTTTGGGGCATTTTTGTTTTTGTTTTCAGTCGAAAATAGGAAGATTATCGAAATTCGGTTTCGATCTTAAAACTATGATATTTCAGTTGATCCTTAACCATAAGTATGGAAAACATTTGCCATACTTAAGGGGTCTTGTACCTTTTAAACGCGACGAAATTTAATGAAAAAATTCAAAGTTTGAATTAGTCTATCTTCAAAACCTTTTTATGTATAAACATGGAATTTTGGATATTGATTAAACAAATTGTGCTTTGTAATATGCTGTCATTGGAAATTTATTAGCCTTTGGCAGAATTTGTATATTGTTGAAATGAAAATAGCTCTTTTTTATACTCCATAAGTCATTGCGTGCATGATATCGTGAGAAAGTATGTATGGATTGTCATGAAATTTGGTAAAGATACTAAACATATACGTGTTTAAAAGAAACTAATCTTAGGCCAAAATTATTTCATTAACTATATAAAAAATATTTTTGTAAAAAAAGATAAAAATTTTGTATTTTTAAGGAATAAAAAGTCACAATTATATCATTGTAAATACTTAAAAGTAGTTCATTTTTAACACACTTATTTGTTTAACATCTTTACCAAATTTCATGACAATCTATACACAATTTCGCAAGATATCATTGCTCGCAAGGACTTTTGGAGTAAAAAAAAAAAAGAAAGAGCTATTTTGATTTCAACAATACACAAATTCTGTAAAAGGCTAATAAATTTCTAATGCTAGCATATTACAAAGCACAATCTGTTTAATCAATATCCAAAATTTCATATTTATACATAAAAATATTTTAAAGATAGACATATTCAAACTTCGAAGTTTTTCGTTAATTTTCGACGTGTTTAAAAGGTACAAGACCCCTTAAATAAGGAGACTGGTCACTCAGCTTCGGAATCACCTCCGTCATGTTAAGTCTATGGACTTTTGATGCATCCGTATATTTAAAATATCTCCTCGGGAAATTCATATTTTTTAAATCTTTTTTCTGTGTACTCTTCCTAAAGGATGTCTCTTTTTTTTCTTAGTTTTCAAACTATTTCTAAAATCTAGGCTGAATTTAATATTTTATGTGTTCAAAGCGGGCGAACTGCGAGTCAGACTTGAACACTTCCTATAAAATGAAGTCTATACTTTAGGAATATTTCGAGAACTAAGAAAAAAAGAGACATCTTTTAACACAAAAACAAGTAATATAAAAATGTTGTTTTTAAAGTCAATTCCTACTTAGGTCATAAAAAAAAAAAATTAATAGAATCCATTAAGATAATATTAGTTTTTGTTGCATTAAAATATCTCAATTTGTTACCCGACTGAAAAGAAGGGTTATGTGTTTCACGCGTATCTGTGTATGTGGATTTCTTTATACCCTCGAAACATCCCAACGGCTGGATGGATTTTAATGAATGGGGTCTCTATCCATTCGTCTTAATGGCCCGGTGGTTATAGGCTAGGTTTTGTTTTTATAAATTCAAAATGGCGGTAGAGACGAAAAAAATACGCACCCTATTGAGTAGCCTATCATTGAACAGGTCTTTCAAAATGAAGACGATGTTTCATTGACTATTTTACAGTCAGAAGCTCCGTTAAAATATTATACAACCTGGAAGTTGTGTATGTATTGTGGATCTCTAGCTTTACTGCAACTCTAACCATCATAACTAACCAACCTCGTCAAAACAGTGTTTATAGATAGGAACTGACAATTAAACACAAATTAAAAGTCGTCAATACAAGTAAATAATAAAAAAATTAATATGAAAAAAATATTTTAAGTCAATTCGTACTTAGGTCAATAAGAGAATTTTTTTTCCTCCCATTCTTCCTTCCCCTTGAGTGGCGCTTAAAATGCCTTGATCAAGAAGAGGGCTCTCTCGATTATTGAAAATTAATTAATTTAATTTAATTTATGAATTAATATTTGAAAAAAACTGGATTAACATCAAGTGACATCCACTACAAGTTAAAAAAAATTATTTGAGCTTGATTGGATGAATAATAAGTATTTTATTAACAATTGAAAATTTGAACAAGATATATATAGCGAGAGTGTGAGCTAATAGTAGGAATGGAAAAAAAAATAGTTTCACATTGATGAGAAATAATTAATTAGATCGGGTTTTTTTTATTTTTTAAATTTAATTGTTTATTAACATCCTTTTTCTGTGTACTCTTCTTAAAGGATGTCTCTTTTTTTCTTAGTTTTCAAGCTATTTCTAAAATCTAGGCTGATTTTAATATTTTATGTGTTCAAAGTGGGCGAATTGTGAGTCAGATTTTAACACTTCCTATGAAAAGAAGTCTATACTTTAGGAATATTTCGAGAACTAAGAAAAAAAAGATCTTTTAGGAAGAGTACACAAAAATAGATGTTAAAAATATTAATTTACCAAGGAGGTATTTTAAATAGACGAATGCATCCAATGCCCATAGACTTTACAATGAGTGAGGAAAAATCGGAAGCTGAGTGACCAGCCCCCTTAAGCAAAAATGTTCGCATGATATTATACCTCCAGAAAATGAATTTGTATTATGGCCTAAACTTGTCTTTTCTATTGAAAAAAAATTATTGACTACACCATAACGAACATGATATGAATGCTTGTGATGTCGATTATGTCATTTCTATATTTCTAAAAGGGGTTGAATGTATCAGTAAGCGCCTTTTATGTAAAATTAATGTACATATTATTCGAAATGTTAAGAAATTCAAATAAATAAAACTTGTTTTTTCACACCTGCGTTTTTATTTATAAAAAATGCATGCTTATTAATTTTTATGTAACAGAAATTTTCAGGGAAAAGGTTAGAATCAAGATTACGTTTTAAAATTATTTTACTTATATAACTCACAGAAAAAATTCAACTATTACATAAAGATTCAACTATTAAACGGAAATATAATAGTTATTAAAAAATAATGTCAACTACTACATACAATGAATTTGTGCGGGTATGTATTTGTCTATATGTGGGTATGTATTTGTGTATATGTGGGTATGTATTTATGTATGTGGGTATCTATTTGTATAGGTATGTATTTGTGTGGACATGTGGGTATGTATTTGTGTATATATATAGGTAAGTATTTGTGTAGGTATGTATTTGTGTATATATAGGTAAGTATTTGTGTAGGTATGTATTTGTGTATATATAAGTATGTATTTGTGTATGTGTAGGTATGTATTTGTGTATATATAAGTATGTATTTGTGTATGTGTAGGTATGTATTTGTGTATGTGTAGGTATGTATTTGTATGTGTAGGTATGTATGTGTAGGTATGTATTTGTGTAGGTATGTATGTGTGGGTATGTATTTGTGTATGTGTAGGTATGTATGTGTGGGTATGTATTTGTGTAGGTATGTATGTGTGGGTATGTATTTGTGTATGTGTAGGTATGTATTTGTGTAGGTGTAGGTATGTATTTGTGTAGGTATGTATGTGTGGGTATGTATTTGTGTATGTGTAGGTATGTATGTGTGGGTATGTATTTGTGTAGGTATGTATGTGTGGGTATGTATTTGTGTATGTGTAGGTATGTATTTGTGTAGGTGTAGGTATGTATTTGTGTAGGTGTATGTATGTATTTGTGTAGGTATGTATGTGTGGGTATGTATTTGTGTATGTGTGGGTATGTATTTGTGTAGGTGTATGTATGTATTTGTGTAGGTATGTATGTGTGGGTATGTATTTGTGTATGTGTGGGTATGTATTTGTGTAGGTGTATGTATGTATTTGTGTAGGTATGTATGTGTGGGTATATATTTGTGTATGTGTGGGTATGTATTTGTGTAGGTGTAGGTATGTATTTGTGTAGGTGTAGGTATGTATTTGTGTAGGTGTAGGTATGTATTTGTGTAGGTGTAGGTATGTATTTGTGTAGGTATGTATGTGTGGGTATCTAGTTTGTAGGTATGTATGTGTGGGTATGTATTTGTGTATATATATAGGTATGTATTTGTGTAGGTATGTATTTGTGTAGGTATGTATGTGTGGGTATGTAGGTATGTATTTGTGGGTATCTATTTGTGTAGGTATGTATTTTGTAGGTATGTATTTATGTGGGTATGTATTTGTGTAGGTATGTATGTATAGATATGTATTTGTGTAGGTATGTGTGTGTGGGTATCTACTTTGTAGGTATGAATGTGTGGGTATGTATTTGTGTGTGTATGTATGCGCGGATATGTATTTGTGTGTGTATGCATGCGCGGATATGTATTTGTGTGTGTATGTATGCGCGGATATGTATTTGTGTGTGTATGTATGCGTGGATATGTATTTGTGTGTGTATGTATGCGTGGATATGTATTTGTGTGTGTATGTATGCGTGGATATGTATTTGTGTGTGTACGTATGCGTGGATATGTATTTGTGTGTGTACGTATGAGTGGATATGTATTTGTGTGTGTACGTATGCGTGGATATGCATTTGCGTCGGTATGTATGCGTGGATATGCATTTGCGTCGGTATGTATGCGTGGATATGCATTTGCGTCGGTATGTATGCGTGGATATGTATTTGCGTCGGTATGTATGCGTGGATATGTATTTGCGTCGGTATGTATGCGTGGATATGTATTTGCGTAAGTATGTATGCGTGGATATGTATTTGCGTAAGTATGTATGCGTGGATATGTATTTGCGTAGGTATGTATGCATGGATATGTATTTGTGTAGGTATGTATGCATGGATATGTATTTGCGTATGTGTAGGTGTGTATTTGTGTATATGTGGGTAGCTATTTTGTAGGAATGTATTTGTGTACGTATGTATGTGTAGGTATCTATTTTGTAGGTATGCATGTGTAGGTATGTATGTGTAGGTATGTATGTGTGGGTGTTTGTAGGTATGTATTTGTGTAGGTATGTATGTGTGGATATCTGTTTAGGTATGTATTTGTGTAGGTATGTATTTGTTGGTATCTATTTGTGTAGGTATGTATTTGTGTAGGTATGTATGCTTGGATATGTGTTTGTGTAGGTATGTATGCGTGGATATGTGTTTGTGTAGGTATGTATGCGTGGATATGTGTTTGTGTAGGTATGTATGCGTGGATATGTGTTTGTGTAGGTATGTATGCGTGGATATGTGTTTGTGTAGGTATGTATGTGTAGGTATGTATTTGTGTATGTGTGGGTATCTATTTGTGTAGGTATGTATGTGTAGGTATGTATTTGTGTATGTGTGGGTATCTATTTTGTAGGTATGTATTTGTGTAGGTATGTATATGTAGGTATGTATTTGTGTATGTGTGGGTATCTATTTTGTAGGTATGTATTTGTGTAGGTATGTATATGTAGGTATGTATTTGTGTATGTGTGGGTATCTATTTTGTAGGTATGTATTTGTGTAGGTATGTATGTGTAGGTATCTATTTGTGTAGGTATCTATTTTGTAGGTATGTATGCGTGGATATGTGTTGGTGTAGGTATGTATGCGTGAATGTGTATTTGTATATATGTAGTTATATATTTGTATATATGTGTGGATATGTATTTGTATATATGTGTGGATATGTATATATGTGTGGATATGTATATATGTGTGGATATGTATTTGCATATATGTAGTTATGTATTTGCATATATGTAGTTATGTATTTGTATATATGCAGTTATGTATTTGTATATATGCAGTTATGTATTGGTATATATGCAGTTATGTATTTGTATATATGCAGTTATGTATTGGTATATATGCAGTTATGTATTTGTATATATGCAGTTATGTATTGGTATATATGCAGTTATGTATTTGTATATATGCAGTTATGTATTTGTATATATGCAGTTATGTATTTGTATGTATGTTCGGATATGTATTTGTATATATATAGTTATGTATTTGTATGCATGTTCGGATATGTATTTGTATATATATAGTTATGTATTTGTATGTATGGATATGTATTTTTATATATATAGTTATGTATTTGTATATATGGATATGTATTTGTATATATATTAGTTATGTATTTGTATGTATGGATATGTATTTGTATATATATTAGTTATGTATTTGTATGTATGTGCGGATATGGATTTGTATATATGTAGTTATGTATTTGTGCAGGTATGTGTGTGGGTATGTATTTGTGCAGGTATGTATGTGCGGGTATGTATTTGTGTAGTTATGTATGTGTGGATATGTATTTATGTGGGTATGTACTTGTGGTTATGTATATATGGGTGCGTATTTGTGCATACGTGGCTCTGTATTTGTGCATGTGTAGGTATGTATTTGTGCATATGTAATTATGTATGTGTAGGTATGTATTTGTGGGTATTTATTTGTGTAGGTATCTGTTTGTGTAGGTATGTATGCGTGGATATGTGTTTGTGTAGGTATGTATGCGTGGATATGTGTTTGTGTAGGTATGTATGCGTGGATATGTGTTTGTGTAGGTATGTATGCGTGGATATGTGTTTGTGGAGGTATGTATGCGTGGATATGTGTTTGTGCAGGTATGTATGCGTGGATATGTGTTTGTGCAGGTATGTATGCGTGGATATGTGTTTGTGCAGGTATGTATGCGTGGATATGTGTTTGTGTAGGTATGTATTTGTGTATGTGTGGGTATCTATTTTGTAGGTATGTATTTGTGTAGGTATGTATGTGTAGGTATCTATTTGTGTAGGTATGTATTTGTGAGTATCTATTTGTGTGGGTATCTATTTTGTAGGTATGTATGCGTGGATATGTGTTGGTGTAGGTATGTATGCGTGGATGTGTATTTGTATATATGTAGTTATGTATTTGTATATATGTGTGGATATGTATTGGTATATGTGTGGATATGTATTGGTATATATGCAGTTATGTATTTGTATATATGCAGTTATGTATTGGTATATATGCAGTTATGTATTTGTATATATGCAGTTATGTATTTGTATATATGCAGTTATGTATTTGTATGTATGTGTGGATATGTATTTGTATATATGTAGTTATGTATTTGTATGTATGTTCGGATATGTATTTGTATGTATATATAGTTATGTATTTGTATGTATGGATATGTATTTGTATATATATAGTTATGTATTTGTATGTATGGATATGTATTTGTATATATATAGTTATGTATTTGTATGTATGGATATGTATTTGTATATATATAGTTATGTATTTGTATGGATGGATATGTATTTGTATATATATAGTTATGTATTTGTATGTATGGATATGTATTTTTATATATATATTATGTATTTGTATGTATGTGCGGATATGGATTTGTATATATATAATTATGTATTTGTATATATATAGTTATGTATTTGTATGTATGTGCGGATATGGATTTGTATATATATATAGTTATGTATTTGTATGTATGGATATGTATTTGTATATATATATTAGTTATGTATTTGTATGTATGGATATGTATTTGTATATATATATTAGTTATGTATTTGTATGTATGTGCGGATATGGATTTGTATATATATATTAGTTATGTATTTGTATGTATGTGCGGATATGGATTTGTATATATATAGTTATGTATTTGTATGTATGTGCGGATATGGATTTGTATATATATAGTTATGTATTTGTATGTATGTGCGGATATGGATTTGTATATATATAGTTATGTATTTGTATGTATGTGCGGATATGGATTTGTATATATATAGTTATGTATTTGTATGTATGTGCGGATATGGATTTGTATATATGTAGTTATGTAATTGTGCAGGTATGTATGTGTGGGTATGTATTTGTGCAGGTATGTATGTGCGGGTATGTATTTGTGTAGTTATGTATGTGTGGATATGTATTTATGTCGGTATGTATTTGTGGTTATGTATATATGGGTGCGTATTTGTGCATATGTAGGTATGTATTTGTGCATATGTAGGTATGTATTTGTGCATATGTAGGTATGTATGTGTAGGTATGTATTTGTGGGTATGTGTATGTGGGTGCGTATTTGTGCATACGTGGCTATGTATTTGTGCATATGTGGGTACGTATTTGTGCATATGTGGGTACGTATTTGTGCATATGTGGGTATGTATTTGTGTGGGTATGTATTTGTGCATATGTAGGTATGTATTTGTGCATATGGAATTATGTATGTGTAGGTATGTATTTGTGGGTATGTATATGTGGGTGCGTATTTGTGCATACGTGGCTATGTATTTGTGCATACGTGGGTATGTATTTGTGCATATGTGGGTGCGTATTTGTGCATATGTGGGTGCGTATTTGTGCATATGTGGGTAAGTATTTGTGCATATGTGGGTAAGTATTTGTGCATATGTGGGTATGTATTTGTGTGGGTATGTATTTGTGTGGGTATGTATGTATGTGGGTATGTATTTGTGTAGGTATGAATTTGCTTATATATGGGTATGTATGTGTGGGTAGGTAGGTATTTGTGTAGGTATGTATTTGTGGGTATGTATATGTGGGTGCGTTATTTGTGCATACGTGGCTATGTATTTGTGCTTACGTGGGTATGTATTTGTGCAGATGTGGGTATGTATTTGTGCAGATGTGGGTATGTATTTGTGTGGGTATGTATTTGTGCATATGTGGGTATGTATTTGTGTGGGTATGTATTTGTGCATATGTGTGTATGTATTTGTGCATATGTGGGTATGTATTTGTGTGGGTATTTATTTGTGCATATGTAGGTATGTATGTGTATATGTAGATATGTATGATAATGTGTATGTATTTGTATAGGTATATATGTGGGTATGTTTGTAATTATGTATTTGTGTATATGTATTTATGGGTATATATTTGTGCATGTGTGGGTATGTATTTGTATATATGTGGGTATGTATTTGTATGTATGTAGGTATGTATTGTATGTATGTAGGTTATTTGTGCATATGTATGTATGGCTATGTATTTGTGCATATGTATGGCTATTTATTTTTGTGTATGTAGGTATGTATTTGTGTATATGTATGTATATGTATTTCTGTAAGTATGTGTACATGTCCATGTGTGTATGTAGATATGTAGGTACGTGTGTGTATACGTACATATATCTGTTTTGTATATGTGTGAATACGTCTGCACACGTGTCTGCTGGTAGGTATATGTTCTATATGTGTATGTATATATTTAGGCATTTGTGTGCATCTATGTAGTTATATCTTTGTATGTGTATATACGTTTTTACGTGTGTACACATGAGGGTTATTTTTACGTGTATGTATCTAGGTGTGAATGTAGCTGTGTATATAGATGCATGTGTGAGAGTGTTTACATGAGTGTATATAGGTCTGTACCTAGACGTGCATACATAAGTATATGTAGATTTGTATGTGTATTTATGTTTACATGTATGTATATATGAGGACGTGAATTTCAAAACTCGCCTTATCCAAAATTAAAAAAATCGAGTTTTCTCTACCAATCTATTCTATTGGTAAACCTGCACAGAAAAAACACTATAATCTGTAAAAAAAAATATTTTTATCCTTTATTTTTGGGTTCTTAAAATATTGGTTTGTTTTCAAAACTCGCCTTATCCACTAGGGCGTTCGCAACAAAACTAGCTTTATCCCTGCGCATGCGTAAGACCAACGGACGGCTAGCTTATCAGCTACTATTACACTAATTTTCCTTCATTTCTCTGCGACCTCTTGCTATTTTCGTGTAAAGATTTTACCTATTCTATTCATACAAACTAATTAAATAAGTTTTACAGCTTGTCTTATGTATAATGGACAGTGAATAAACTCTTGCATTTTGTAGCGGATGGGTAAAGAATAGAAAAAGAAATACGAACACATGGGCTAGTAAAGAATACACGCAAATGAAGATTAAAATATAAGTTCAAAATGGGGAATCGTTTTCTATATTTCTTACTGTCAGAATATGTTAAAAGATTTAATTTTTATTCTCAGGCATAAACCTAGGCATTTCCGGTCCTCTCAAAGTGCACTCACCAGAAAGCCAACCTCAAGTATTCAACTGTTTCAATGCAAGATGTATAACGCTTCCACCAAGCTTTTTTTTCAAGCAAAAACAAAATTGCATAAGATAATTTTATTTTGAAATTCACATCTCAAACACCTCCTTCAAGAAACCGTGCAGGTTTCTTTCCTTCCATGAAATATCCAGAAAAGTAAAATTTTCACATGAAAGTTTTTTTTTTTTTTAAGCGCATCTCAGTGCGCTTTCAAATGCATTACGATAAGATACTATAAAGACAAAGAACCATAGCCATCTTCAAATTTGTGGAAGTGCATTTCGGAAGATTCTTGGAATATCAGTACCAGAGTGTAAAACTTGTGCCAGAGGCATCTAAAAAATGAATTTTCTTCTTAAAATGAAGGGGGAGGAAGTCCCCATGAAGCAAGAGAAACTTAAGGATGTCCACGGATTGTTAAAAAAAAAACATTTTCATGAAAACTGGTCAGAAATGGAGGTGCTTACTTACTATGAAAATATTATTTCTAAGGAACCAGAACAGAAGGAGATGGTGTATGTATATAATATTATATGTTATATAGATTATATTATATTACATTCTTAAAAAAAAACTTATTTTATTTAAAAGCTATTTTTGATAAGTTTTATTTGATTATTGTTAAGTTTGCTTTTTTATAATAAAATGTAATACTAAATTTTAGTCATACTTATTGCTCTCGTAAGGTTTATTTTTTAATCCAAAATATTATCCGATGACCAAAAGTAGAAACTATTAATTTCTTTCCGCAAGTATGATAGACGATTGGCAACAAAACTCTTCTTATCCATAGGTTGGCAACAAAACTCTTCTTATCCGAAACTTCTTTCAATTTATTAATTAAACGAATTAAAGTAGATTTTCCAACTTAACACAATGATATCACAGAGCAACTAGCTATAAGTATACAAAAAATTGGAGGTATTCGATGCACGGGGTTGCAGTTACAGGTTTTTCGCGATTTCCCAAAATTTCATTTTTTGGATAAGGCGAGTTTTGAAACTCACGTCCTCATATACATAGTCTATGCATGCGTGTATGTTTTATCTGTATTTAGGTGTATATGTGTATGTGGATATATATGAATCTATACGTGCTTGCGTATATATGTCTGTACGTGTATGCGAGTATAGATGAATGCATATGTTTGCGAGTATATATATGTATGCGTGTGTACATGAAAGTATATGTATGCGTGTGTATATGAAAGTATATGTATGCGTGTGTATATGAAAGTATATGTAAGCGCGTGTATATGAAAGCGCGTGTATATATATGAATGTATATGTAGGGCGTGTATACATATGAATGTATATGTAAGCGTGTGTATATATATGAATGTATATGTAAGCGCGTGTATATATATGAATGTATATGTATGAGTGTGTATATGAAAGTATGTGTATGCGCATATATATATATATATATATATATATATGAATGTATATGTATGAGTGTGTATGTGAAAGTATGTGTATGCACATGTATATGAATGTATATGTATGAGTGTGCATGTGAAAGTATATGTATGCGCGTGTATATATATGAATGTATATGTAAGCGCGTATATATACAGGGTGTCCCAGGATTATTGGGACAAACTTTATGGGAAGGTAGGGGAAATCACAGGGATTCAGATTTGCATGGCACCCCAGGGTCGAAAACGCTTTCCTGGCGCGGTAGTGACGACACAAAACACATGAAAGACAGAATACGAATAACAGGAGAAAACATGTTTATTATCCTTAGTACATCAAAGAACTAAGAAGAAAGAACATTAAAGGGACAACGATCGTCATCAAAGTAGGTGTTCGAAATTACGACCCCTGGCAGTGATGCATGGAAGCGCATCTCCGGCGTATGGAAGATCTAATGTTCTCGAAAATACTGGGAGTGCCCCTGACTTCCCCAGCAGCTGCCACGATGCGTGAAACAAGTTCCTCAACACTTTCCAGCATTGTCCCGGCATTTTTGCAGTACTAAGTGTTATAAATATATGTAATATATAATGTTATTATAAACATGTTTTCTCTCCCTTTTCGTGTCCTTTCTTTATTGTGTTTTGTCTCGTCACAACCGCGACAGGAAAGCGTTTCTGACCCTGGGTTGCTATGCAAATCTGAATCCTTGTGATGTCCCCTACCTCCCCTTAAAGTTTGTCCCAATACTTCTGGGACCCCCTGTATATGAATGTATATGTAAGCGCGTATATATATATGAATGTATATGTAAGCGTGTGTGGCGACCGGTTTTGGTTCAGTGGATTTCTTAAATTAACTAACACTATCTTAAAAATAAATCAATTGGCACTTACTCAATTAATTCCACGGGATATCAAATTTTCTCTTCTTTTAATTGGAAGACACATATTTACATCTATTATACACTATAATACATTTTATTTACAAAAGCGAAACGCGTTCTTAAAAACAGAATATTCTTTCAACAACACCATCTCGAAGAAAAAACAGAGAGAGTGCGCGCGATGAGCGCAGGAGGAGTTACCTTACGTAAACAATAGATCCATTGCTATCCCGTTATCGCCCATTTGGCGTCAAAACATATAATTCTCCACACACTCCCCACCTGGACTCATGAGAGTACATAATGATAAATCAACATAAACATTCTTATAATAAACTTGACCTTAAATGACAACTCAAATGATAAAATAGAAAGTTTTCAATCTACAGGCGTTGAAATATAAAGAATTAAACATAAAATAATAAAGTCATGATCAATATAAATAAATAAAAAAAAATGATGCTCTTATAACATGTAGTTACATGAACATATCTGGCCAGATATTTTACCTGAATAAGATTAACTGAATATATATATATATACATAATATAAACAAATTAAATACCATTATTAATTCAATTATCTTTTCAATTTGAAATAAAGTACAATTATGCATAAATGAAAGATTTTTACTAAATAAACAACAAATTGCAAAACACACCCCCCCCCCCAAAAAAAAAAAAATTTCCAAACATGAATTTATAAAACAAACACACTTTGATATTCAAACACTAGTAGAAAAAATAAATTTCAAATCAAGTACTGAAATCACTTATCATTCAGATATCTAGTTCAAAAGGATACAAAAGTTGTATTGGTTTTCTCAGCAGTCCTTTAGCAGTTTTTATTATGCAAGCACGAATAAGTTTATCTCTGCCAATAATTACTTCCTTAACTATTCCTAAGTCCCACAACAGTTTAGATTTAGCAGTACCATCTACTAAAACAACATCGCAATTTTTAAGTTTTTGTGTCTTTCAGGAGTTTTAAATTCATGAACTGAACTTAAATTCAATAAGTATTGTTCCTTCCACTTAATCCAGAGCTGTTTCAACAACTTACTTTGATATCGTTTTCTCCTTAACAAAGTTTCTTTAGTAGAAATTTTATTTTCTAATTCGGCAAAATGTAGAGGAAAACTGATGTTCTCTCTTCCTAGCTGAAGGAAATGGGCCGGGGTAAGTGGCTCTGGCTCGCCGAAATCACTTGTTGTGTAGGTTAGCGGTCTCATATTTATTATGGCTTCTATTTCTGTCAAGATTGTTGCCAATTCTTCAAATGTGATGAGAGCTCTTCCCAAAATTTTTCTTAAAGGTTCTTTTACACTTTTTACGAGCCTTTCGTAAAACCCTCCCCACCATGGGGCACGCTCGACGATAAATTTCCATGTCATACCTTTATTCGATATAAAATCCTGGAGTTCTTGATCTTTAATGATTTTCTCAAATTGTTGTAATTCCTTATCAGCAGCCTTAAAACTCTTTTCATTATCCGAAAAAATCATTTTACAGTTTCCGCGTCTTGAAATAAATCGACGAAAACACAAAAGGAAAGATTTTGTAGTCATATCCCTGGCTGCTTCCAGATGTATTGCTCTTGTTGTGGCACAGGTGAACAGTACAATATATGACTTTGACGTCTCTTTATTCTCTGTTCTTACGATTATCGGTCCTGCAAAATCCAATCCTATAACGGTAAACGCAGGAGATTCTGATATTCTTTCCTTCGGAAGTTGGCCAGTTAGTTGGTCAGCTGCTTTCGCATTGTATTTTTTACAAATTAAACATTTCCTGACACTTTTCCTAATTAATTGTCTTCCTTGAGGAATCCAAATTTTTTTTCGGATTTGTGCAAGTGTCAAAGAAACTCCACTATGCAACAATTTTCTGTGTTCTTGCATAATCAACAACTCGGTAAATTTTTCATTCTTTGGCAATATGACTGGATTGCTTTCATTTAAACTAAATGAGCCTTCATTAAGTCTGCTTCTGATTCGTAAAATTTTATTTTTATCCAAATATGGACATAACGAATAAATTCTTGAGGTCTTCTTAATGGGATTTCCTTCTTCTAATGACTCAATTTCTTCCTTATAATTTTTCATTTGTACTTCTTTAATTAATAATTCTTCAGCTTCTGTCAATTCTTCAGCAGATAATACACCTTTATGTTTAATTGGACTTCTTAGATTGAAGACAAATCTTTTAATTCTTGCCACTGTTCTAATTGCCTTCAATAAAGAACTAAAACGCTCAATCTCTATAAGTGGTTTCTGTTGTTCTGATGAACAAAGGTTTTGGGAAATTACTTTTCCTTTAGCTTCTAGTTGCTTCATATCTTCATCTACTTCTGTATCTTCCTTGGGCCATAAATTTGAATCCTTAATTAACCATGGAGGCCCTGACCACCATAGATCATCGCTCTCGAGGTCGAGAAGTGAGAGTCCTCTCGTAAGTCGGTCAGCAGGATTTGAGCTACCGGGACAATGTCGCCAGTTCATCGGATTTGTCAAAGTTTGTATTTCCGATACTCTATTGCTGACAAATGGCTTCCAAGCACTAGATGAACTCTTGATCCAGTGGAGTACGATGTTCGAGTCAGTCCAATAGTGTACTTTATTTTCACTTATCTTGAGAATGGACATTACTCGTTTTCCAAGTCTAGCTCCAATCATAGCACCCATTAACTCCAAACGTGGTAAAGTTAACTTTTTTATGGGAGCTAATCTGCTTTTTGATGTAACAAAACTTGTCTTTATGCTATTATTGTTGTTATATCTAAGATAAATAACACTTCCATAGGCTTTAATACTTGCATCACTAAAACAGTGGACTTCTACATTATCAAAACATTCGATGTCCTGGAAATAATACCTTGGGATTTTTATTTTACTAAGATATGGAATCTGTGAGCACCAATTATCCCATTTTTTCTCTAAATGTTCTGGCAATTTCTGGTCCCAATCGATACCGTGTTCCCATGATGATTGAAAAATCATTTTTATTAAAATCGTGAATGGAGATAAAAACCCAATGGGGTCAAAAATTCTTCCAGCCGCTCGAATTACAGTTCTTTTAGACTTTTCCTGATAATGAACAAATTCTAAAAGACTATGATTATCAAATCTAAAAATATCTTCTTCCGTGTCCCATATTAAGCCTAAGATTTTAAATGGAATTGTATCAGCTGATGTATCAGGGCAAACATTCATATCTAATGATTTTAAATGTTCCTTTAAAATAGTAGAATTACTTTGCCACTTCCGCAAGGACATATTTGCTTGTTGAAAAATATCTAACGATTCTTTTGAAAATTTTAAAGCTTCACTAACAGTATCTGCTCCTAACAAAAGGTCGTCAACATACATGGAAGATTTAATTTTGGAACAAGTTTCCGGATACGAAGTTGCATATTTTTTCACATGATGCTTAATTACTGCTCCTAACAGGAATGGACTCGAAGTAACGCCAAATAATACGCGGCACATTTTCATAATTATAAAGTTTAATGGAGCATTTTTATCTTGAGGGAGTTCTTCGATCCAAAAAATCGTGTCATATCTCTGTCAGTCTCAGCAAGGCTTATCTGCAAAAATGCCTTTTCAATGTCTGCCACTACGGCAATCTTATTGCTTCGAAATTGTAAAATTAAATCAAATAAATCAGAGTTCAAATTCGGACCTGGAAAGAGCATATCATTTAGAGAAGGTTCAGAAGGAGCGTGAGATGATGCATCGAAAACGATGCGCAGTTTGGTTGTTTGTTTGTCCGTTCGAATCACAGGGTGGTGGGGTAAATAGTATGTCAAATTACCATTGGTCGAATTTATTTCCTGGGGTTCAACAACTTCTACTATTCCCAAAGCCTTATATTCATTAATTATATCTTTATATTCTTTAAACAATGCAGGATTATTCATAAATCGTTTAATTAAACTTTCAATTCTCTTTTTGGCAATTTCATAATTATTAGGAAGATCAAGATTATCATATCTCATAGGTAGTTTAACTTCATATCTGTTGTTCTTAAATTCAATCGAATTTTCAAATTGTTCTAGTATTTGTTTATCACACAAATCTTTGTTCGTATTATCTTCTTGAATTCCCAACCCTTCTATAGTCCAGAATTTTTCAATTTGAACTGAAATTTTATCATCTTTATTATTATCCCAAATAGATATGTACATAGCGCTTACTAAATTATTTCTATTAACTTCCTCTGAGAATTTGCCGTGAAGTGTCCAGCCTAATTTAGTTTCATTCAGAACAAGAGTTGGTGAAATACGTTTATATTTTCCTGTCATAATTGACCAATAGTAATCGCTACCAATCAATAAATCTATTTCATTATCACCATCATCTAATTCATTAGAAACGTCTGATAACTCTATACCCATATTTTTAATTTTTTTTATATAACTCAGAACTTGGTGCTCGTATTATATCGGAACAGATTCTCTCCGTTTCTAACGCTTCCAGACATATTATATTGTCCGAATTATTGTCTTTTAGGAAAATCTTTACTCTATTATGATTATCAACAATAGGTTTCTTTCCAGCAAAGGTATGAATTTTTAATGATTCCTGCCCTGTCACCTCTAAATTTAAACGATTAGATAAATTCTTCCCAATAAATGTTCGCTGCGAGGCGCTATCTAATAATATTCGAACATTAATATTTTGATTCTTTCCAATCATAATTCCTTTCAATGTTTGAAAATAAATATATTCATCTGGATTACAACAAAGTGATGAAACTTATTTTTTCATATTTCTTATTTTCCTTTCCCCCCGGTTCACGCTCAGTCGAAAGAAGGTCAATTTTATTTTCATTCGATGATCTTTCTTTTTGTTTTTTGTTACAAAGAGAATTTTGATGCGTTCTCGAAAAACAAATTGTGCAACGAATTTCAGTGTTTCTGCAATTCTGTTTTCGGTGGAACCGTTTGTAACATCTGAAACATTTAGCTTGTTTTAATAAAGATTCTTTTCGTTGTTCCAAATTTAACTTACACGAATTTGCGCCGTGTTTTTGAGAGCAAAAGGGGCAAAGGTTTTCGGTAATTGTATTTAATGTGAATGCCGAAGGATTTTTTATTTTTCCTTGGTGAAAGTGTTTGGGAGAATTTTGTTTAAATTTATTTTCATGGGATTTAGTATTCTCAAAACTGATAGAAGTAACATTAATAGCCTTTTCTCGCGCTTCTGTTTCACGTTTCAGAAACAACAATAAATCATTTACACTAACATCCTTTTTATCGCATTGTTCTCTGTGAAATTGTAATACGAGATCTTTCGGTATACATTTATAAATAATGGGTAATAATAAGCAACCATATTGGTCTGACTTCACATCAAGCGCTTCGAGACATCGTATTTGTATAGTTATCTCATCAAATAATTTTCTCAAAGAATGTATGTCATTTGATCTTCGTACTGCTTCTAAGTTTAATAATTTGTTAGTGTGCTCGGAAATTAAAACATCTCTTTTCCCAAAACGGTCCTTTAATATATTTATTGCCGTTACATAATTTTCACTTGTTAATGGAAGCCCATTAATAGCGGCAGCTGCTGAATCAGAAATTAAAGATTTTAAGTAAGTAAACTTTTCAATTTGCTGAAGAGCTTCATTTTCGTGAATAGCAACTTTAAACTGAGGCCAAAATTCTTGAAATTCGCAAATGTCGCCTGTAAATTTATTTAAAGAAATTCGCGGCAATTTCGTATTCGACTTTAATTGACTGTCTGATATGGAGGGCGTAGTTACTTTTGGTTCACTCGTGATAGTTGAATTTATGTTTAAATTTTTCAAATATCTACTGGCTCTAGATTTGCAAGTCACAATAGCTTCCTTATATTCTATCGAAGTTTCTATATCTGTTTCTAAATTATCGGTTTCAATTTCCGATTCAATTGACTCATCCAATTTTTCTAATGATAATTTGTGTTCAAGTAATGCTTCTAAAGAGTCCTCAACTATTTCCGGTTTGGAATCACTTTCTTTTTTAATTTCACTATCAATCCTTTTTATCAATTTCGTTACTGTGGTTCTAATTGATCCGCGTTTTGCTATGTTTCGTTTTAAAACTTCACTTTGATTCATCTTTATATTCACTCATTCAAAGAATTATGTCTTCCAATATATCGTAAGTTTAAGAGAAATTTTAAATAATTTACCCGTTTAATGAAATGCCAGTAGCGTAGTTATCAATTTATATTCCCGGCCTTATGCACCAGTGTGGCGACCGATTTTGGTTCAGTGGATTTCTTAAATTAACTAACACTATGTTAAAAATAAATCAATTGGCACTTACTCAATTAATTCCACGGGATATCAAATTTTCTCTTCTTTTAATTGGAAGACACATATTTACATCTATTATACACTATAATACATTTTATTTACAAAAGCGAAACGCGTTCTTAAAAACAGAATATTCTTTCAACAACACCATCTCGAAGAAAAAACAGAGAGAGTGCGCGCGATGAGCCCAGGAGGAGTTACCTTACGTAAACAATAGATCCATTGCTATCCCGTTATCGCCCATTTGGCGTCAAAACATATAATTCTCCACAGCGTGTGTATATATATATGAATGTACATGTAAGCGCGTGTATATATATGAATGTGTAATATTTATAATTTTAAAAAGTTTTGTAATTTAAGAAAAAAGTTAAATAATTTCAAGTTGATAAAGTTTTGAGAAAAATTACCAATTAATATAAAAAAAGTCAGATGTATACATATATCTGCATGCATATACATAAGCACATACGTACATACATATACGTATTAAAGTTTTTGTTGACAGGTTAATATTTTTTATAATTTTTGTAAAATTTGTATTTTTTCCAATCTAAAAGGAAATTTTTATACAATTTGTATGTAATAGTTGAATTTCTTTTTATTAACATGTACATTTCTATTCAATAGGTGAATCTTTATGCAATATAGTTTAATTTTTTTCACTGAAGTCTATAAAAATGTTAAATTATTTAAAATAATAAATTATAATGTTTCACTTAAACGTTCTGCTAGATAAAAAGTAAAACACGCAGACGTGAAAAGACAGCAAACATTTATTATTTAACTTTTTAAATTTTATATAGTTTCTGCATTAATGCTACATAAAAAGTGTTCGCATTCAAAAAAGTTTAAAAGCTTACAAATGCCATAATCCAAATTCCGAAAGCATTAATATCATTTAACTATTGCAGGTGTCGTATTTTATAGGGAAACTTTTATTGTTCCTACCACTATTTTGAAAATTATATCTTCATCACACCTTTCTTTGGAAAATGTTAAATAAAATTATGATGAAGGCCACTCATTAAGAGTTCTGGTAGGAACAATAAAAATTTCCCTATATAATGCGAGCTCTGCTATTGAAATTTTTCACAATTATGAAATGTGAAACACTGATGAAGACTTTCTCTGATGAATAAAAATACAAACCGATACATTCATAAATTAGTTTGAGTATAGTAATTAAATTTGCCTCAATATAAGGAATGAGTTTAAAACATAATACAAGTTCGTTTTCTGGTGTATATTATCATGCATCCATTTTTACTTAAAGGGAGCACAGGACCTTTCGACTTTCAAAAAATCAGTTTTCAGATTTTGATTTATTCTTAATTTTTTGTTGAATTTCTCATCAATATTAAAAAAACAAAAACATTCAAAAATCTGCATTATTTCTTGAGTTATATTCATTTATGGACTGTGAATACAATTGAAAATCCGTTGATGTAGAAACTTTAAAAAGCGTTTTCTCAGAATAGTAAATTTTGAGTTTGCGCGCACAGCTACTTTCAACCTATATGAGCTATAGCTTTAAAAAATTAACCAAATATGCGTTTCTGTATAGTCTATGCTAAAACCGAAAACAAAAGTCACATATTTCGGGTTTTTTTTTTTTTTTTTTTTTTTTTTTTTTTTATTTGAATCACCAAGCGATTAAGAACGATTGCCAAATTAGGATGCCAATGGAAGTAAGAGAGTAAAACAATCAAATGTTGATAGTTGGAGGAGAAGGATATTGGTTGTGCAGTGTGAGGCCCCCCCCCCCCCTTTTTTAGAAATGTACGTGTGTGACGAGATTTTGGACAGATCTGTGCGGTCATCGTATTGGGTAAGCCTTGCTGTGTGCAGTCAAGAGAAATGGGAAGTGTCTTTATACTGATATAACATAGTGCGTAGATAATATTACAAAGTTTAATTTAACTTAGAGTAGGATCTGCTGTACCCTTGTGTATAAACTAAAATATTTGTTTGTTGTAAATGTTTAAGAGTACTGAAAACAAATCTGCAATTGAATATTTATTTGAAATATCTTAGCGAATTGATTCTCAACTTTACATCCTGTTCGGTATCACATCTATTCCGTGGTGGTAGCATATCAACTAAAGAATATATCTTCATATGTGGTATATTGAAATCGGAGTAATATTTTTTTTTCCAATGCTGTAAACGTCTTTTATTTTCCTTTCAATGGTCTTTAGACAATTTCTCGGCACACTAAACGTGTTTAATTTCTGCTGTGGAAGACGAAATATGGATAATGTCAGTAATCCAATTATCCATATATCAAATCAAAATAATCATTTTTTTAATTCATTTTCATGAACACTTAATGATAAAATTAATTTTTATGAACCCAGGGGGAAATAACCCGGACTTCCCAAGTTACAAAACATACTATCCAGTATGCAAAATATAGGCCAGAATAATTTTTAACCCTTAAATGCCGTGTGTTGTTTTTCGGCAACCTACCCAATTTAGGCTCTAAAATACTATTAGAATAATATTGAAACTATAATGCTTAATGTTTCCAATAAAATAAATTCTGAAAATATTATTAAATCGATTTTCAAGATGTAGATGGCAACACTTGTGCTGTTTAAGAATAAAGATAGATTTATTTTTTTAATTGTTGCTACTTGTTCTTTTAGTTTTGTTTGGAAGCTTGCGAAATACCCTTTTTTCTTCTGCAGTGAGCAAGTAAAATTTATTTCTTATTACAGTTCCTAAAATTCTTGTGTGTTTAATACTGTAGAATTTTATCAAGGAAAATTATTTTTTCAATTAAACACCAGTATTACCGATGAGTAACAAACTGTTTTTTAGTCGTAAACCCTACTCAAAACAAAATATGATTTTTTAAAGTATTTTTCCCATGATTTATTTAAAACCTGAAAGCCGAAAAACATTATTACCATGGTTTTTGTTGAAAAATCAGGCATTTAAGAGTTAATTCAAGACTGATAGTTTCTTTATATTTAATATATATTTTTAGATTGCACACCCATTAAAACAAAAACTGTATATATGAAAAGTATCAATTATGCTTTCAAATAAGACGGTTTTTATTTACTAAACTAAACCTGCACCTTTTCGATCCATTAAGGATCAAGGGCTACAGTGACCAATCCTGTTTTCTTGACCCTGGGCCCCCGAGCTACTGTACAGCATATGTCTCAGTCGGATGGTCAACCTAACGCGGAACTCTCAATGTTTAGTTCTTGAGCAAGCTTGGTACTTATATTATAGACCCCGGATGGATGAAAGGCTAAGTGAACCTTGCCTAGCCCGGATCCGAACTCTGGAACTGTTGCATCCAGACGCGCTGGACACTGCGCCACCAGGTTAATTTACTAAACATTATATCACTTCCGCATTAGTAGCATGACAGTAGTTAATGGTCAAAGAAATCGCTAAGAATTTACCTATTTACCGCAAGTTTCTTTTTTCTGAGTATTTCGGTGTTTAAGTGCACATTTTGATGACACATGTGTTAAAAAATGTTTTATTCATGTTTATTTATTATTGAATTTAATTTTTTTTTTTGGGGGGGGGGGGTCCGAGGCTGAAAATTCTATTTTTTTATTTATAGAGATTTTGTTATGAATTTTTTTTTCCTGAAATATATGTTTTAATATAAGAAAAATCTGAAAATTTTTAAATGCATTTTTTTAATTTAAATTTTAAAATTTTAAACTCTGGAAGTACCAACTCGATTTACAAAATTTTTACACTTTTGCGTCCAGAAAATGTGTCATTTGAATTTCTCTTCAGGACTTCTTAAAATATTGATTACGAATTTTACAAAAAAATTTTAAGTAAAAAAATGAATTTTTTTTATGAGTGAGTTTTGCATTCATTGGCATATTTTATCAATTATCACTTAAAATTAAAAATCCCGAAGACAATTTATTGTAAATATCGCATAAAATATCTGTTGAAATTTTCATAGCTATATCTTGCAAGGAACTTTAGATATATTTTTTTTTTAAGTTGACAAATCGTGAAAAATTTCATTCTGAGATAAACGAAGTTAAAGTTCTCGTCATAGAGGGCAGCTGATGCACCGTTTCTCAAGGCAAAAGGTGTTCTATCGCTGGATCTAATGAAGATGAAAGCATGTGGTTTACGGTATTGAACGCTAAAAACTCGGCATTTTTTAAGTCAATAAAAAAAATTGCATTTTTTTTTTTAGAATTTTTAGCCCCGGACCCCCTTAATGGTATTTTAGCTAGAAATAAATTCTGAACTACATTCGAACTTTCCTTTAACGAACTCTCTATTTAACAAAGTTTTCTACTTAACGATATTTTCTGCTGAACCTTGAATTTGAGCAGCGTTAGCATGTAAATTAATTTCTATATTACGAAAAATATATTCTACATAACGAAGATTATTCCACTTTCGTGAGTGTACAACATTCAAACGGAAAGGTTGCTGTTGCGATGAATGTATGATTTATTTCAGCGGATTGTATGGAAAAGAGATTTATTTATTTAATCATTTCCGTTCAAAGGAAGAAATTTTAAAAGCCTACGATACAATAAGAAGGTGATTCCAGTTTCACGTGAATGTAACAGATTTTTGAAAACAGTATTATTTATAAGAAACATGTACAAAGAAATAGACTTTTAAAGTTGAGGATGTGGAATATTGAGAAAAAAGAGAAAAGGTACGCTACACTTCTGTTTTTGTTTATGATTTTTTAGACATTGTTCTAATTAAATTTTTTCTCATATGTCTATATTGCATTAAAAAAATATTGCCATATGTAAAATACATTTTTCCAATATTTCAATTTTATTTGTATTTTTCATTTTATGCATGTGTATTTTAATATACAGATTTCATGAATTTGAGTTGATTCCTATTTAATGAATTTTCTTCATAACGAAGTGTTTAAGTAGAACGATGAGACTTCATTAAATGGAAGTTTCATTGTATATGAATAATGTCAGTAATCCAATCATGACAATTAAAATAATAAAACTTTGTAAAAAATCACCATAAAATGAAAACAATACATAGGACGCGTTTCGAGTTAAAAATATAACAACTCGTCATCAGCTACAGTAAATACGTGTCCGTAAGCGGACAAGGTCGAAAATGAACTGAAAGGTAGAGAATGTTGCAAAGAATGGGACAGATGGCGCTAGCTGAAAGGAGCACATGTAGAAGAGAAAAGTGTTGCCAAAAAGATAGGAGAGAAATTGATAGGGAAAAAATGGAAATAAAAGAAATAAACAAAATTAATAAAATAAAAGAAGCAAATTAAAAAATATAAATAATAATAATAAAGAAAGAATAAAACAAGAAAAAACCCAAAAGATCCCCCTTTTTTAAAAAAATAAACAAGAGAAGAGGGAAAATAATTACAAAAGTAATTTCCACGCTGGAGATAGGAAAGGAGATGATTGGAGATCATTGACAAGATTAGCCAATTTAGAATTCCAATTATGACATCTACTGCTTCAAAAGAAAAATTTTATGAATTCATTTTCATGAACAATTAATGATAAATTAATTTTTATGAACCCAGCGGGACATAACCCAGACTTCCAAAACATACTATCCGGTATGCAAAATATAGGTGAGAATAATTTTTAAGTCAAGATTGATACCTTGTTTAACCTCTTCCGTCCCTGGGTCCCCAAACGGGGACCTCTGTTCTTTTCCTTATAAAAACTAAAATGTACGATTTTTTTTACTTTTTCACATCGTTTCTTAATAGCTGAATGTTTTTTGCGTTCAAAGCAAACGAATAAATGGCAGCGTCTAAGCCGATTATCACATAAAATAAATGTTATTTTCATCTGATTTTGCAAAAATGCCTAAAAATTCTCAAAAGACAGTATGACAAAGAAAGTGAGAAATTTTCATGTCTTTTAACTTAAATCTTTTTCAATAAAAAATTGAGGATTTGTAGATTATTTACTTGTGAAAAGCTCTTAAATTTGTGATTGCTTTAATTTAGGTTAATGGTTATTAAATGGATGTCTTAAGGGGGTTTGTAGTTTTAGATCCCTATTTTTGAACCTAAATGGACTAAGCGTCTAAAGATCCATTTCAGAAAACATATTTTATGATGTCGGTTTGTTTGGAAAAAACCACTGAATAAGCATTTGTATTATTTTAGCTTCGGAACTGAAGAGGTTATATTTAATATATATTTTTAGATTGCACACCCGTTAGAACAATAACTGTTTATATGAAAAGTATCAATTATTCTTTAAAGTTTTATATTTACTAAAATAATCCTGTAGCCTTACGATCCATTAAGGCTTAGGGCCAACAGTGACCAATCCTATTTTCTTGACCCTGGGCCACGAGCTACTATACAGCATATGGTCCGGTGGTCAGTCTAACCCATATTGGACCACACAGATTAAATATTTTTGAAAAATTTTAAAACTTCGATTATATCATTAATAAGGTGTAATTAAGTAGATACTAGCAAAATTTTGAAAAAAGTTTAATTTTTTAAGTAACTAGCTGTCCTATAAACAGGACATATTAGTAGGACACATAGTAAGGACATATAAAATGCATACATAAACAAATTTTGTGGCAAATATTTTATTTTATTTTAAAATACTGTTTATGTTGCACAAAAATACTCTATGATTTCTCCAATAAAAATATAATAACTGTAAATTCTAGATTATAATATCACAATTTTTAAAGGATTTTTATTTTTTTTCAATTAAATTTTAATTGGTTACTTGTTTTTTTGTTTATATGTTATACTTTTGTGTATTTTAAAGACGTCATAATAAAATGCATCCAGAAAATCCTTACCAATTTTATATTTAAAATGTTTTATTAGCTGTCCTATTTATTGGACGGCGGTCCAATATGGGCTAACTCGGGACCTTTGGTGTTTATCTCCAAAGCAAGCTTGGTATTCATAATATCTACCCTGAATGAATAAAAAGCTGAGTCAATCTTGCCTAGTCCGGAGCCGAACTCTGGACCTGTTGTGTCCAGACGCGCTGACCACTACGCCACCGGGCTTAATTTACTAAAACGGTATCACTTTCGCATTAGTCGCATCCCAGTAGTTAATGGTAAAAGAAATGGATAATAATTTACTTATTTAAAGCAACTTTCTTTTTATTCTGAATATTTCGATGTTTAAGTGCATTAGTTCGATGACACTTGTGTTTTATTCATTTATCTATAAGTGATTTTTTCATTTTGGAATGGAATATTAGCCGGAAATAAAATCTGAACTATTTAGATTGTTTCTTGACTGAAAACGCGTTCATCGTCTGAAATCGAGTCCAATTAATGTTGAGAATTTAAAACAAGACCGGAAAAATCTTGCGCCAAGCATAGATTATGAAATTCTTTACAACACATTCAGACTAACTAAACTCCATAATTTAAAACAAGTTCGAAATTGCACGTCAAACGTGGCAAATGAGGTGCGTTCGTACTATAACTAGTTTTATAAATATTTTTTGCACCGCATATTGCACTGAATCTATATTTTAGTGCACTTCTTAAGTGCCTATCTATTTCATTCTATTCGAAAGGCTGTCACATCATTAAAATGCACTTCAAATAATTTTTTCCATTGACCGTCATGTAACGGAAAACTTTTGACTGTGTCAAACTCTACACCCGATTTTCATAAATATTGAAATGTCTCAACAAAATTTTGCAACCATTATATATTTAAAATTTCAGACCATTCGGTTGGGTAGTTTTTGCCCTGTTATAGGCGGACAGACGGACCGAACGACAACTATAGGTGCTACGTATTTATATAATTACGGACGCACCTAAAAGGGCATGAAAGGGGATGTCTAAGTAAATTTATAAAACGCATATATATTACATACTAAAATTTAGTTCAGTTCCGAAATGCACAGCACAGTTGAAAATTCACCTTCAACCATTTCCGTGAATAAACGGAAACGTACTCAATATCGTTTGTGCAGCGATATGTAGGATCTATAGAATTTATAACAATAAATAATGTGCAAAAAAATAGTTATATAATAAAAACTCATAACACAACTGAAAACGCACTTACAGCAATTATTGTTTATAGACAGTACTGTTACCTAATTCTTTTGTGTGTCCCTGTAAATGGACGATGACTATTACGCTACTTCATCCAGTAATAAGCATCTTCTAGTGCACATCAGAGATACTATATCAATTTCAATATAGTTTAAATAGCGTAACACCCGTAAAATCTACCAGGAATGATTTTTACCCATAGACCGAAATATTACGATATTCTTTTGAGTCTCTCTGTAAAGTAACTATAAATGCTACACACTCCATTTCCAATACCGAACACGCCAGAGTAAACTTCAGCAATATATATCAGTTCATGGTAATCGCAGTCTATTTATGTGAGTTACAGCACAGGGTCGGAAGATAGACAAACCGAATTCATAAACACTTTTCATCTACGTTTTAAAGTATTAAACTTTAACTAACCTTTAACCTAAAATTGACTTTTACTGAACATGGTGGATTTGAAAATTAAAATGACACGCTGCGAACCCAGTTTTTGCTTTATGACTGATAAAGTTGGGATTCAAACACCTCATTAAAAAGAAATGTTTCAACATGCTTCTCTGTTTATTCTAAAAGCCAAAGTCAGCCCCGTCAAGGTGTTAGACAAATGTAACGCTAAATATTCTGTCGAATTCTATATAAATGATATACAATCTCTAGTGGAAGCTGATTTTTTTTTTATGCAAGACAATGTATTAGTAGGACTTGTGCCTAAACATTTAATTAGTGTAGGATTATTAGAAAAATCATCTATTAAGGGTGTATTCCAATCCAAACTGCTTATTTTCTGATTTATTTTTAAATTCATTTTTGCTCTCAAACGCATCAAACTGGCAAATTCTCTTATTTAGAAACTACATAATATGCCGTGCTTGTCGATTTTTTGATAAAGACAGAAGATATTTCAAAAAATGCTGTCAAAGTGGGCGTTTTGAACCGAATTTTTCGAAGCGGGAGTTCCGAGAATTTAAAATGGTCATACTGAGAAAATAATTGTATAACAAACAAATTCTAATTAATTGAGCGAAAAATGAAATCCCACGGCCTCTTATACAGCTCTTCAAAAATCCCCTCAGCAAGTTTCATGTTTTTACTTTTAAAATTGAGCCTGAAAATGTCTCAGAAAATTTCGAGCTGTTGAGGGTGGAAATATATTTTTTCGATTACACCCTTAATGAACAACAATCCATTTTTATTAACCACCACACTGTCAAGTACTATTTATGTGGAAGGAAAACTTGTGCTTAGTAAGCTTTCAGAATTGAATTTTAACGAAGGAAATTACGCAGCAGCTTATCATCAATAGTTTTCAGGATTTAATCGGGATTACGGAAGTTATCTCGAGAAAATTTCGCTAGAGGACGTACGTTATAAGCATTTGATTTGAGTCCAGATTTGTGTGAAGGTTCACATCTGAATTTACAACATAAAGGAAATTTAAGAGCCGAAATAAAATTATTATTTCTGTTCTTATTTATGCAGAATTCGAAATAATTATTGAAATTTTCAAGTCGAGAGATGTGTTGCGACTTTCCAAATTAAGGGGATTGGAAAAGCAAAATTCACCCAAAAAAATCGATTTTTACTTTTTTATATCATTAAATAATTTACACTTTTATCTTTCCAACGATGTGTCACACATGTTTATATATATAAAAAAATAAGTGTTGAAATTATTCATTCTTTCTAAGAGTACTTCAGAGCTTAATGGCCATTTAAATCTTTCATTGATCTTTTCTCAAGACTTTGATTTTCCATGTTTATGTTACTTTTTTTTAATATCTATTAAACTTAAGAACTTAGATTTTTTTTAATACTTATGTTATATTGTATACTTTAACAAGAGGATTTGATGATTTGTTGAGAATTATTTATTTTAGGCAAGTGAAATTTTGCCAAAAATGTTAATTTAAAATGACTTTCAATAAATAATAATTTTGAGTTTCACTTAGAAGGAAAACGGTCTGTTATATTACGTAAATCTTGTTATTCTAACTATACTCTAAAAAATCTAGACCTCTATCTTTCACTATTTCTGAGAAAAAGGTACATAAAGTTGTGAATTTAACATGGCGGAGATAAGGCTTTCCCGGTCCCTTTAAATGAGAATGAACTTTTGCCATATTAAAGACATTTTTTTCGCGCAACAGACACACCAAAAAATATGTTTTATATGTGTTTCCCAGTGACATGTTTCCCAACAAGATTATACAATACTTTTGCTGTCTTGTATGTAAATGTGGATTCTTCCGATAAACCAGACAGTCATAATCATTCCGATAAAACAGACCGGGTGTCTCAAAAATAACCGATGGATTTTAAAATTCAATAACTCGCAAACGGTGACAGATATTAGAAAACTTATTGCAGGAGTGTTATGTCAGATGTCAGGAGTTTTTATGCTGAGATTCTCAGTTTTAATTACAAATAGCATCCATAGATGGCGCTGCAAGCAATAACCGCTAAACCAGATAATTATTGATCTTCCGATAAACCAGATAATTATTGGCTAGCTTTCTACATACCTTCAGCTAAAAGAATTCAATTCTTCAATGTTTTTGCAAACTCTACTGACTTTTTTAGACGACCTATATCAGACTTTATTTCAGAATACCCTCAAGACATTTATAACCCTTTGACACTGCAGACACCAAATGTTACAGCTGTTTGCAGACAAACAATGAATTTGTAAAGCTGTACACTAATCCTGATTAAGTATGTAAAACATAAACAAGCACATAAGAGTTGCGACTGTTTTTAACCAAGGTGAGTCTTATTTAATTTTTATCAAAACCAAACTATGGGAAGTGAAAGCGTAAATATGTGTGTGCATGAAGTGCCAAGTTAAATATGAAATCACAACAAATATGCGTACATGAGCAGTATTTTTTTTTTACTCGACAGTCAAGAAGAGTTATGTGTTTCACGCGTATCTGGGTATGTGGATTTCTTTATACCCTCGAAACATCCCAACGGTTGGATGGATTTTAATGAAGGAGGTCTCTATCGATTCGTCTTAACCGTCCAATGGTTATAGGCAAGGTTTTGTGTTTATTAATTCAAAATAGCGGCCGTAAAATACAAAATATCGGTAGAGACGAAACAAGATTTTTACGCACACTATTGAGGGGCATATCATTGGATAGGTCTTTCAAAATGAAGACGATATTTCATTGACTATTTTACAGTCAGAAGCTCCGTTTAAATATTACACAACCTGGAAGTTGTGAAGGTAAGATCTGTAGCTTTATTGCAATTCTAACCTTCTTAGACATCTATAGGCCTCATCCAAACAGTGTTTATAGATAGGAACTAACAATTAAACACAACTTAAAAGTCATCAATACAAGTAAATAAAAAAAATAGGCAAGTAATATAAAAAATATTTTCACATTGATGAGTAATAATTAGTTCGCTTTTTACGCAGTCGGTTTTTTGATTTTTTTAATTTAATTGTTGCTTGTTTACTATGGAAATTAGTGTATTTTATCTGACTATAATAAGTCATTGTGAAAAGCGCGAGCTAACGCAAGACTAGTGCATGAAGCAGTATGACACATACCTAAAAGTATTTTACGTAAAGAGAAAAAACACTATAAATTATACAATGTGTCAAATTAATGGCGAAAATGTTAAAGATATGACTCGCGCAAATAAACATATTTCATTTCTGATCAAGTAAGCGGCCGACCCACTCAATCAGAAATTGAAATATACACCTCAGACATTGCGCCATCTCTAGAAAATAGCGCAATGAAGGAAGGAACTTGCACGAAACAGGAAACAAACACGAACAAGTAAAAATTAAACTTAAAAAATCAAAAATTCCGACTGCGTAAAAACCGAACTAATTAATTATTTCTCATCAATGTGAAACTATTTGTTACTTCATTACTTATCATTTTTTTTATTTACTTGTATTGATGACTTTTAAGTTGTGTTTAATTGTTAGTTCCTATCTATAAACACTGTTTGGATGAGGCTTATAGATGTCTATGATGGTTAGAGTTTCAGTAAAGCTAGAGATCCTACCTACACAACTTCCAGGTTGTGTAATACTTAAACGGAGCTTCTGACTGTAAAATAGTCAATGAAACATAGTCTTCATTTTGAAAGACTTATCCAATGATATGCCACTCAATAGGGTGCGTAAATTTTGTTTTCGTGTCTACCGCCATTTTGAATTTATAAAAACAAAACCTAGCCTATAACCGTCGGACGGTTAAGATGAATCGATAGAGACCTCATTCATTAAAATCCATCCAGCCGTTGGGATATTTCGAGGGTATAAAGAAATCCACAAACCCAGATACGCGTCAAACACATAATCCTTCTTGGCAGTCGGGTAAAAATGTAACCTCACAATGTGTTAAATATATATCACATCTGAAAGGAAGTGTGTCTAGGTATGCCCTTGACAAGCATACGATTATTTAACAACCGTATAAAAATATTTACAACTTATGTTATTCCTTATTATGCAGCAGAAAAGGAGGCAAGAGTAAGAACACCTTTTTTGTGTGTATGCCCTTTTCTTGAGCTTTAGTTATAACATCAAACCAAAATTTTGACCTGATAAACTAATTTAATGTAAAAAAGTTTAAATTTTTGCCTGGATTCAATACGTACTAAAATACGACAGATTTGTGAAAGAGGATAAATGTAATGTATAATGTATGTAATATTTCCTAAAATAGTAGAAAACAAATGAAAAACTTTAATAATAAGTAAAGGTAAATGAATTCTAAGATCGCCCTCTTCCTCCTTTCTTTAAAATTTGGCACCGTGTACAATTATAAACCTTTTAAGACAGATATGTATTGATTACTTCAATTTTCATATCTTATTAAGGAAATTTATAATAAATTTAAGCGGATTTGATATCTTGTAAATAGACGAAGCTATGAATTTCTTTTTCCATCCCCTCGCCCTTTTTGCGATAAGTGTTCATCCTATCAAAAACTTGTCAATACAAAAGTTATAGATAAGAAAAATTATAGTAAGTTTAAGGAAATTTGATATCTTGAGAATTGGCGAAGTTATGAATTTTGTTTTCCTCACTAAAACCTTGTTTTTTTCGCCTCTTGAGCCGATTTTTAATTTTATAAAAAATCTGTCATACATAAATTTTTGGCCCTTTTCCTAGAAGTAATAATAACTTTAAACTGATTTGATATGTATTATAATTAAGAAGTTGTGAGGTTTTTTCCTGTTTTCACAAACCCCCTCTTTATTTCCACTTCATTGGTCCGATTTTGCCCATTAACGAACTTGAGCGAGATTTTCGGCACCTTGATTTTCTGTACCAGTTTGGAAGAGATTTGTGCAAAATTATGGAAGTTATCGTGCCCATTAAAAAGTGATATATATATAAATAAAGTTTTGAACTGGGGGTGGTTTTGAGTTCTGTGGCCCGTGATCGGCGTAGATCTGAAAAAAAATATTTTAGAAATTCCGACATAGGGGAAAATGTAATAGATAGTATTTCTTATGAAATCTACCTGAAACTGGGTTTTCTGAGCGTAATTTTAATTTTCAAATCCACCCTATTCAGCAAAAGCTGTTGGAATATTCCTTGTTGGAATATATATGGCAGTGTAAAGGTCCGATAATATCCAACACTTTACTTTTTGACGTTAATACATAGATTTTATGTAAGCCAGGATTTGCAATTAGCGTATTGTTGACCGTATACAAATATTCATCTTTTTAAAAACATTCGCAGGAAAGTAAGCTTTTCTTAGCATCTTTTTCATAATTCAACAAAGCTTCGATATAATCGTGGCCAGGATAATTATTACTAGAGGAGGAAATCACTCTTTCGTTCAAACTCGCAGAAAAACAATGCATGTAAAAAAAAATTTACAGGTGCTACGGGTGTCCTGTCGGGTATGGAGGCTCCATAAACATTGGTCATTTTCACAATCACGTAAAGGTAAGATAATTGATATAGTCTTCACTTTTACCAGTAATGTTAAACTCGACAGGGCCACTCTCATTCATAGTACCTAGTGGATGATATTTTACGAAAGGTCTTTTTTAAATAGCTGTTTGCTCGTTTTCTAATCATAAACAAGTCTCGTTCAGATTTAGCACAAGGAGAATTATCTCTATGAATAAGAGCAAACATGTCACGCAAAAATATTAAGCAAAATACTAATTAAATAATTTAACCAAAAATATCACGTAGTTTCACTTTCTTGGCTTTAGGTCGACTGAGAGAACTTTGAGGTCTCGTTTTTTATTCTTTTGCCCTATCCAATCATCGATATCCTTTTAACTGCTGCTTTACCAGTAAAGTTTTTCCCGACTTCGTTAAATCGTCATTTAGCTGCTGTTTTAATAGTATCACCTTGTGAAATGTCATTCAACCGTATGAAATAACTGTTTTACAACGGCTTTTCCAACTGGTTTAAATAAAGGTACATCTGCACGGAAAAACAAGCGAAAAAGCCCTCCGAAACAACACCTTTTATGAAAAGTAGATCCTTGATAATATTTCAAACCGCTACCTGTCTGATGTGTTACTCGTCAAAAGATTGTTTGCAGCATTGATAAAGATCAAACATTATGAAAAATATTTTAAAGGAAATTGTAGTTTCACAATCGACTTACTCGAATGAAAAAAAATCGAATGACACTAAACGGTCTGTGTGTCTTATAACAGTTTCAATTTATTGAAAATTCTTCCGAATCACTGGTATGTAACGAGGTCAAACACTTCGCGAATCATATCTTCATCTTCCTCTTTCAACAAGGATCACTCTCATTAATAATGGAACTATATTTGACAATCTGGGGCTCTACACTATCGCTGTACATGTATAGCAATTTAAAAACGGCGTGCGGGTCAGCTATAAAGAAACTTCTAGAAGATGCTGATGGGGATTTAACATTTTCAACTACTTCACTTGGTGGGAATCCGAAACATTCAGCTGAACCTGAGAATTAAATAGTGCAAATTTCTTCAAAGATACTTTCCCTTTTTTCAGTATGTATGTTGTAGCTAATTGAAATTCTACCACCTAATTTCTGATCGTTAATCACTTGAATAATATCATTCAGAGATTCTTAATATCCTGAGGGAATTCGCATTTTTTTCACGTCGCTATCATCCTGCTCGTATTCATTACATTTTCAGGTCTTCCAACTGTCAATTCTAAACTGTTACCTAACGCATATTCATACTCGTTGCAATGTTCTGTACTATTACACCACGTATGAGGATCAATCATTTTAGTTAAACCAACCTGCCAATCGCCTTTCAAATCTAGAGGCGTAGGTAATCTGGTAAAATAATGCGAAATTTGGCTTTCTGGAAAATTATTTATCCAGCTGTCAGATGGTAACGTCACATAGAATGAGATGATTCTACGAGGGTGGCTCAATAATTATTGTCCCTGGTGTATATAAAATATTTGTCCTGCGAAGGTTGTTGTGGAATATTGAAGCCTAATGTCTTAGATGCCTATATGTTCAATTTCTGAACCGCAGCTGCTATATTCACATAGTTTCGGAGGGAGGAGTGAAAAGGGGGGATGGGGGGTAAAAAGCTGATTTTTAGCTTATGGGGCTAGATTTGTGACAGTGGCTGAGACGTAACTACTGTCGTTTGGACTCTGAATCATACTGACATCTCATCCACTGTCACAAATTCAGCCTCATTACTCCGAACCAGCATTTCACCCTCACCTCAATCCTTAAAAACTCCCCCGAAAATAGGTCTTTAAGACTTCCACCCTCCCTCCAAAACTATGTTAATATAGCAGCTACGGTTCTGAAATTGCGCATACAGGCATTTAAGAGATTGGGCTTCGATATTCCACATACTTTTTGCAATTCCTCTGCATTAAAGGTTCCTTCTAGGTTCTTCTAATAAATATTTTATTCTGTCTTTACAGAATAAATTGGAATTTTCTTTACACACTGTCACTAAAAAAAAAAAAAAGTTTTTTTTATAGTTTCGACATATCTTCGTATACTGAAAACTATCATATGCTATCATATCTATACTACACGTATTCACTTCACTTTGAGCTCTTTCAAGGGTCTTAGGACTTAAAATTGAAAAAAATGAAAAAAGATCATTTTCAAAATTTAATATCTTAAATTATTTGAATTTAAGACAATTTTAATTGGGATGAAATGTGTAAGTATCTTATTTTATTTCAAATATTCAAAAAATTGCAAGATGCAGAATTAGCATTTACAGGGGGTTCCAAACCGTCAGATATTTGACGAACAGAAAATCGGCATAACAGAATTCGTGCAGGATTACAAAATAAATTTTGCAACTAGAATAAAAATTTTGGTACCTACTTATACTTCAGTTTGTAATAATTATCCTGAACTTAAATAAATTTGTATTGAAAGCATTTTTGCCTTTTTAATACAAAGTTGTATTTAGGTAATGCAAAATTTAGAAAGTTTCAATAATATAATCACCTAAAAAAATATTTTAACAATAAAAAGGAAATTTCAGGTTCCGATTATACAGACTAACATGAAACATGTTTTGAAAACTTCATGAAAAAATATTCAGAAGTTTTTGAGACATCGTGCGCGTTATGCCTAAAAACGTCATTTGGAGAAAAATGACTACAAAGTTTTGGAAACTCCGCTTCAGCTATTGAGCAGGTATAATTCTAAAAGCCATAACTTCTGTTCTAATGAGAATTTCAAGGAAACAATTATATCAAAATGTTCAGAAAAGACAACATGTAAAAAAAATTAAAAATTCGAAAATTTGAAAGCTTTAAGAGTCCTGAGACTTCTTAGCACTATTTCTAACACAATTTTGTGTATCCTATTTCTACCAAACGGTGTGTTGACACCTTTGCGTTTGAATGCAAGTAATTGCCAAAACTGTTGGTATTTCAAATTATCAGTTAAATATAGATAAATTGAACAATATATTTATTGATAATTTGATGGGCATTTATTAGAGATTGTATAATCAGGTTATTCTAGCTTAATTCATCAATCTACAATATATAAATAAATATACATAAATGTAACCAAACATGTTTTATGTCAACAGGAACATCAATTAAAAAAATATCTTTTTCATTTTTCTATTTTTATTAGAAAGATAATTAAACATTTTAATATTATTAACTTAAACATTGTTTCATGTATAAAAATCCAATCTTTGTAACAAATAAACCCCAGCAATGTATTATAAAATTCTTTCCTTATTCAATACCACAGTTTATGCACGAATGAAAACAAAATTCTTGTGTATTGGTCTCACTACCAGAATTGGAGAAGAAAACGCGTTATTCATTATTTTAGAACTAGTCACTGCTTTGATCTATACTAAAATGCAACATGGCGGAAAACAAGCTAATATCAGTTATCCATCAACTGCTGTATTTTCCGTTACAACTGAAATCGGAATTATCTAATCTGATTGTAATTTATATGATGTTGTAAAATAGTGTTTATATTTATATGTAAAATGGTTTAAAAGTAGAAACTATGAAATCCTTAGAAATTAGAAGCTATAAAATTCTTAAAGTGAAAAAAGCACCTCATGGTAGAAATAGGTATACCCTATGCACATTTTTAGATTAAAGATGAGCTGTAAAAAAGTGACATAGCTGCATTAATTTAACAACTGTTGTATGAAAAGTAAAAAAAATAATTGGAGAAATGATTAAACAGAGAATAATTTTCAGTTAAAATCTGAAAGGTGTCTTTTGACACCTCTTGGTAGAAACAATGTTAATAGTATTGTTTCAGATGTGATTATAACTATCTAAAAATTCACCCAACACGTCAATATATCGATAAATGTTAAGTACTGTAAGATATTTTCACATTTTACTTTTCAGGGCATGGTTAAATCTCTCCACTACTCATGTTGTTTGAAGTTCTAAAAAATCGAACACCTTTTTGTTTCAGAAACTTCTGCAAACGAGAATTTAAAAATTTTTCACCGGCGTCAGTGTTCAAACAATTTCATTTCCGTGATGCAAAAATGGACTCAAACACTGACACTATACCTTCATCATGTTTCGATTCCAAACGGTAAGTCCTAGCATACATGTATTTAGGTGAAATGTCGATGCAAGTTAAAATTTATCAAAACCCGTCATTAAAATTCTTTTAAGAAGTTAAATCTATCAAATCCACTCGCAATTGCATGGTCTATAGAATACACGATCACGTGGTTCATTTGATATTTTCTGCGTACAAGGTTATGAAGGATTGGTCTCCTAAACAAGATTTTTCTTTTCCCTAGATAGCTTGATTGGAGCTGCTCGATAAAGGGCGTCCATTCTTCCAAAAATTAGTACTTTGACTTTGATAAATTTCTCCATAACACGTTCTCACATTGAAATAGAAAAATTCTCAGTATGTTAAAACTTAAAATAAAATCCCCTGTCAGTCCATCAAATTCAATATCACTATAAACAACTTAAAAATACAATATACATTCTGTACAAGCACCGATTAGTCCACCATTTAGCACTGTAACAGGTGATTTTCTTTGAATAACGGTCGATTTCATTTCATAATAAATTTGATTGGTAAAAAATTCGATTCTGGGGGTTATCTGAAACACCATTATTTAACGTTTTAAGGTCAGGAATAAAGTGTTTTTTGTTAGTAAAAGCTATGAAATATTTATTTCATAATAAGTGTTGGATTCATACAGAGTTCATCTTAAATATCATGTGGCACACCATTAGGCAAATAGTTTTTGCTCTGGAACAGTTTATTTTCTTTGAATATACGTTAACTGCAGTTCATAGTGAGTTAAATTGACAGAGAATTCATCTTGAGATGCTATCAGGTGCATCATTCAGTTTTTGTGCTGAGGAAGAAATGTTTTTCCATTATGTAATGCTGTTTGAAGTCCACAATATATATTATTCTAATAGAGAGTACATCTAAGCTGATATGAAAAACCATATTACTTTTTGATTTCGAGTTTTTGCTTTATATTTAAATAAACATCATTGACAAGTTTGAAGCTTATAATGAAAAAGTGAGAGATTCAAAGTTCTGAAAATCGAAGTTTGTCTCGCAGGTTGTCTGGTACAACATTATATTAACACTTTGAGCTCTGGAATATATATGCTTTAACCGGATTATGGTTTATAGTTCACGAGGAATAAGATTAACTGATAGAGAGTTCTGTATATGCGAGTGCATCTTAAGAGGTTATTTGCTATGCCGTTACCGAGCTCTGGAATAGAGCTTCTATGTGAATAAAAGTAATAATGTATAACGTATAAGTGTTGTTGATAGTTGTTTATCTTGAAGATTGTCTTTGATATTGTTAGCTTCAGATTTTCAATCGATATTTCATTTACTAACTTTTATTCCTGTTTGTTGAATTTGGTGATTGGTTGTCATTCCGTAAAGCTGCCATTATCTTTTGCCATTGTTTATATTGTTTTATTGACTCCATGCAGTGCTCAGATGATTAGTTGGTTGGTTGTAATCGCAGAGAGAACCACACAAATGATTCCTTGACTATACTATTTTGCAAGTTAACCCTTTATGTTCTGAATTAAGAGTTCATGAAAATTTTATCTTCTAAAGCATTTTTCGTGAATTGTTGAAAATACATTAGAAGATTTACATAATCATTTACTAAATTTTAAAAGGATTAATTAAATTTGAATTTATAGGGATTTTGTGGAATATTTATAGCCCCAGTGGAATCTTTTTATCTTATATATTTTTCTTAGTATTTTGTAGAATTATTAAATATACAAACAGAATGTTCTTACAATAGAAATATAGAAAAATTTCCGAATTTAAAAATCCCTCCCACCACCCCTACGTCAAGAAAGCTGAAAAGATGCAACGGCAAAAGAAATCATCATTTTAGAAATATTTTTGTTTTGTGTAACCCATAATGCTTTTGGAACAAGATAAAGAAATGCATCTATAACTCATTCTCAACTGTATTACAACTAACCGATGTATTAAATGAATTTTATAACAAGGTATTTTAATGGTACTTATAAGTACCATGAGTAGATAAAGGGTTAAAAAAGTTCAATATTTCACTGTTTGTAGACATATCTTCACCACCGCTGACTGCATGCGTGCTAAGTATATTCCGCTGTAGAATACATAATTTTTAGCGCGAAAGTTGAAAAGTTTGATTGATAGGGGATTCATCTAGGATATTATGACAATCCCTACATTAATTTTTCTTTACCCCCAAAAATATTTTCTGAAAACTAACATTTTGTTTCTTAATAAGTGTTGGATTAAACTTAAAATTACACGAAAAGTACAACCGCTCAACAACAGCCCTATCAAGACTTAACCAGAATCAGAATACACAAGTTAATTTCGAGTATGCATTTGAAGTTTGATGAAAATACGTGCATTAGTTTTTGAGATAGAGCTACTGCGGAAATCGTGAAAAAGTTCTTCATAGCAGTAGTAAATGTTGGGCAATTTACACCAAAAACTTATCACGATATTTATATCAGGGGTAAACTGAATCTAAAGTTTGATGAAAATTCATTTATCAGTTCTTGAGGTACAGCTATTGAAATCGGAAAAAATGCAGAATAGTAGCGCCATCCGTTGGGCGATTTACACCAAAAACTAAAAAGCGTTATTTTATATTAGGGTCTAACTGAATCTGAAGTTCTGAAAATCCGTGCTTTAGTTCTTGAGATATAACTATTGTGGAAATCAGGAATAATGCAGCATAGCAGCGCTACCTGCTGAGCGATTTACAACAAAAAGTAATCAGCATCAATTTATATCAGGGACTAGCTGAATCAAAAGTTCATTAAATTCCGTGTTCATTAGTTCTTGAGATAGAGCTCCCACAAAATTTGTGTCACACACAGACAAACAATTTGTAAAAGCTTGTTTTTCGCGATCTCTATCTTTCTCTATCTATATCTTTCGCGAAACATATGTGTGTTTTTGTATGTTTAAGTAATTGCTGTGCATCTTTAAACTAGTCGGATGTACCAATCCCAAAACTTCTATCTCATACATGTTAATACTTGAAAATTCGCTATCAAACTGCCAAAATTAAACGGCAATTTATGCCCATCATGAGGATTCTAAATATATGAAATTCCGTGCATTAATTCTTGAGATATGGCTATCTCTGAAATCGTGTAAATCTAGTAAAATTCAGCCTAGCAGCGCCACCTATTGTGTGCTTTACACCAAAACCTATGTTACATCAATACCACCAAGCAACCACTTATGTAAAAGTAACTGAATCTGAAGTTTGAGGAAAATCCGTGCATTAGTTTGAGATAGAGTTATTGCGAAAATCATGAAAATTCCACCATAGCAGCGCCACCTATTGGACGGTTAACACCAAAACCTAATTAGCAACAACTTGTGTTAACATCTAACTAAATCTGAAGTTAGATGAAAATTCGTGCATTAGTTTGAGATAGAGCTATTGCGGGAATCGTGCAAAATGCAGCACAGCAGCGCCACCTGTTGAGCGATTTACACCAACACGTAATCAGCATCAAGTCATATACAGGACTAACTGAATCTGAAGTTTCATGAGAATCCGTGCATTAGGTCTTGAGATAGAGCCATTGCGGAAATCGTAAAAAATGCAGTATAGCAGTGCCATCTGTTGAGCGATTTACACCAACAGGTAATCAGCATCAAGTCATATCAAAGACTAACTTAATCTGAAGTTTCATGAGAATTCGTGCATTAGTTCCTGAGATAGAGCCATTGCGGAAATCGTAATTAATGCAGTATAGCAGCGCCACCTGTTGAGCGATTTGCACCAAAAACTAATCAGCATCAATTTGTATCAGGGACTAACTGGATATAAATTTTTATTAAATTCCGTGCATTAGTTCTTGAGATAGAGCGGCCACAAAATTTGTATCACACACAGACAGACTCACAGACAGACATTTTGTAAAAACATGTTTTTCGGATTCTCTGACCCCTAAAACGTAAATCCGTCGAAAACCGGAATTCGAAAATTTTCATGAATCTAATACTTTCTTCTTGTAAGGATAGAAGAAAGTAAAAAAGCTTCAATATTAAAATCTTTTTTGAACATGAAATCTTTGTACCGCAGCCTTTCATATCTGCAGGCCTGTCGGAAAAGTATCAGACCTTCGACCAAAAATATATATAAGTTGCCTGACGGGATTGGGACCCTGAACCATTTCAAAGTAGGCCCCTTGCGCCTCCACTCACTTAGGATACCGTTCCTTCTACTACCGAAAACATTTCTGAAAGGCTTCTTTTGGAATGGTGTTCAGCTCCGTCGTCGCATTTAGCATATCTACTCTCAAAATGGAATTCTTTCAACGGCGCCTTCAATTTCAGAAACAACCAGAAGTCGAAAAGTGCATTTCTGGAAAGTAGGGGTTAGGGAAGGACTAGAAATCATGTTTCACCAAGAAAATCTGAATCAGGTGCGATGAATGAGCAGGAGAATTGATCAATCTTACGACACCTAATTAATCTTACGAATTTATCTTGTTAATCCTAATTAATGTTGTTTCGCTTTGCGAATCACCAATCTTTGAGAAAATTTGATGCAATACCTTTGCTCAACTGAAATCAAAATCCCACGAACACGTATGACAGCACGTCAGTTAGTGGCCAGCAGGCAATGACTGGCTCACTGGAACGTGTGGAAAAAATTCAAGCATGCGCTTTGTCTCCTTCACATATGCACAGTGGCGCCGCCTTTGAATCACCACAGCACACGGAAAAAATCAAGGTCAGATATTTATCAGACAGACCTCGTATACCCAAAAAACAATGTTAGCAAGCTTAAAAATACTATTTTATTTATTGCTACTATCTCACACCACAACAATTAATATAACCTAGCTGGTGAACCCGTTCTACGCACGGCAGTTCATGTTCAATAACTATTCGATTTAGGAAAACGTTTTTCTATACCATTGTGCATTTTTATTTAATGAAATTTAATTTATCACGTTTCTATGGCAGCAAAGTATAAAACGGTATGTTTGAAATAAGGAAATAAATAGAATAAAATGTTTTGTTGATGTTTGCGATAAAATGTTTTTCTTCATTTTTAAAAAAAGTTAATAATTAAGCGCAAATAAATAATCGCTAATTATTTGTATGCGACAAAAAATTATCGTAATATCCGCTACAGCTTCTTAGTATTGCAGCGTGGCATACGTAAAATGTATATCTTACATTGTAGTAAACATTTAGAACTGGTTAGAACTTGCTCTATTACGGTTTTAACAAAGAAAAAAAAAAAAGCAAAAATTCGTCAAAAACATTACAAAAAAATTTAAATTTTTGAATTTTTTGCCCCAATGTATATTTTATCTGGGGAAAAAAAGTATCTTTAAGGATGTATTACAATCCAAACTGCTTATCTTCCGACTTACTTTTAAATTCATTTTTGCTCTCAAACGCACCAAACTGCAAATTCTCTTATTTGGAAACTAGATAATGTGCCGTGCTTGTCGATTTTCTGATAAAGGCAGAAAATGCTGTCAAAGTGGGCGTTTTCAACCAAATTTTCCGAAGCGGGAGATCCAGGAATGAAAAAAAAATGGCCATACTAAGAAAATAATTGTTTAAAAGTGAAATTCTAATTAATAGAGAGAAAAATGAAATCACACAGCCTCTTATACATATCTTTTTTCCTTTTAAAAATTAGTCTGAAAATGTCTCAGAAAATTTCGAGCTTTTGAGGGTGGGAAAATTGTTTTTCGAATACACCCTTAATTCAATATTTTTTTGTTATAATTATTTTTCACATTCTTAAAATAAGTATTCTAGCATCTCAGTAAATATTTTTTCTTCAAATCAGATTTGTTGAGTCAAATTGTTAAACATTTGTTCCAAATAAAACGCTTTACTTAAACCATAAACAAAAACAAAGAATGTATTATAAGAGGGTTTTAAACTCAATATATTTTGAAATTTTCTATTTCATATTTATACAATATTATTAACGCTTTTTCCAACATCTTTTGATCGTTATTAAAAAAAATTCTTTTAAACTTAAAAGATTTCTACTTTTCAATACAAATATTTACAAGCCACGTACTGGTAAATATCACAAAATTTGAGATTTTGAAAACAAAAATTTTGAAAATGTAAATCGTTTCAAAGCTTCTGATTTTTTTTTTTTTTTTTTTTTTTTTTTTTTTTTTTTTTGTTGAACAGCTGAATAAAGGAATTTATATGTAAAATTTTTAATGTTTGAAGAGCGAAAGTTCATTTTTATGCAATTATAATTATATGTAATTTTCTTGGCATATGTGTGCCAGGTTAATGTCAATTTCATTCTAAAACATTTTTCACATTCTTGTTTTTTAATTTTTTGATCTAACATTTTAATTTTGTTTAAAGGAATATGTTTCCTCTATAGCATCTCAAATTCAGTGCAATTTTCAGTTTTATTTGTAATTTATAGAAGCTAGGAAAATGACATAATAAAAGTTTGCTCAATTTTTACAAAGCCTTTAAAACACATTATTTCAAAGAAATACCTAAAGGATCGTGCTAGTAGCAATTATTTTACTACTTCTGACTTGAACTATGTCAAGAACAAGAAGAATTACTCTGCAGCGCCATCTTTATACCTCACAAATGAACTAAAATGAGCAGGACAGGACAATGGCATTTATTTTCAGTGACAATCTCATTTTAATTATGAAAAATTATTTGTAATATACAAAACTTGTTACCTTCCTCATATGTGTTACATAAGGTATAATTATTAATTAGAAATTAAGAAAACTAGAAAAAGATATTTGTACAGTCGTGGAAAAAAAGTAAACACCTCCTACTAACTCCTCAACAAATTATCGTAGAAGAAAGTTACTAGTACCGAACGATTGGAAATAAAGTCTACTTTTAAATGACGTATATAAAATTTGCTTAGGGGGCCATCTGCATATTGAAACGAACCATAACTTCATTTTTTTCAATGAGAATACCCGATTTTAACAAGATATTTCAAATCTTCGGTTCAAATTATGCCTAGACACCGAATTTCAAGTCATTAGAATGATAAGTTTTTGAATTATAAACATTCAAAATTGAGTGCTTCTAACGTTAAATTACATTTTCATATTTTTATTAATATCTCCAAAATTATGCTCCTAATGCGCTATTTTTTTTTTGTAGCAATAATACTAATATACCCAAACATAAATACGCTGGATTTGAAATTTTTATAATTTTATAATATGAATTATGAAATTAATATTCGAAAAAATTCTGAATTGCAACCTACAATTTTTTTGATGGATTTAGATTTAATAAGTCCTGCTTTATGTAAATCCGAAATTTCACATTTTTCTTCCAAGTAGTTTTCAAATGATGCTTAAAAAACGGCAAAATGATGGTTTAAGGGGCCGTCTATAATAGAAGTGATTAGATATTTTGAAATTTCTTCTGCTGTATTGTAATCTAGCAGGCTTCATTGACTTCTTAAGGTGCCTTGATCGAGATGGCAGCTCTCTCGGTTAATAATCGATTTCCGAACTTCAATTTGGATACAGTCCTTAAAATACGCTCGTTTTAAAATAATTTCTCGGAAACTTATGGTACGAATTGCATACAAATTTGTTTTTAGGCTAATTGGAGGATGTAGAGTTCATTTATGATGTCAGAATTGTGTACTGCTATTGAAAAAAACAAAGTTATGGTTCGTTTTAATATGTAGATGGCCCCCTAAGCAAATTTTATATACGTCATTTAAAAGTAGACTTTATTTCCAATTATTCGGTACCAATAACTTTCTTCTACGATAATTTGGTGAGGAGTTAGTGGGGGGTGTTTACTTTTTTTTCCCCACGACTGTACATGATAGCAGGAAGCCTTTTACTTTGCATACATCACATTGTGACATGCCAGAAAAATGGCAATCTGAAATTTTAAGTCTTAATTTCTTTATTTTTTTGTTAGTATGAATATAATAGCTCTTGAAAATACTTCTAAGAATATCTTTTTTTAGAATGTAAAAATAGAAAATTGCATTATGTAACATTAAATAGAAATTTTATTGTGCGGATTGCAATTTTCATATTTTGTGATATTGACCCGTACGCTAATGCCACCAGGGACATGTAAAATCCGTAGTGGGTGTACAGTCCTCCAAGTTCCCTATGAATTATACCTCTGGAGATGCCTAGTCAGGTGAAGGTCTCGTCACCTGATAAAGGTTCTAAATTACGGATCAAACTCGAGTAGCGAATTCGGCGGTTATTATATTATATATATTATATTGTTATAATATTATTGGCGGTTCGTAATTCCTATTTTACTGTTAAAGAGTGAGCAACCACCCCCCCTCCCACACACGTCTTTTTCCCCATCAATTTTCGGCAACGTCCAAACAAATAATTATATCACCCTCGGAACCCGCTTTGTGAATCTAGAACCGACTAAAACAGTAACAAAAGTGAGCCACGAAAGCCAAGATACTATCAGGTAGATCGCCATCATGAGGCGATCAGGCAATTTTTGCCATGCGGTTAGATACAAAACTCGTTAAGCTAGGCATATAGCCGGTCAGGTTAGGACCTGGTCTGTGGTATAAAGTATTTACGAATATTTGGATTACACAAAATCAAATTCTTGAATGCAAAAAAAAAAAAAAAAACCTTTCCAATCGTTTTAATAGTTTAAAATGATAAGGAAAGTGTATTTGAGAAAGGGAATATTAAAATATTCTTTAGGAATTTTTTGAACGGCGAGAATGTAAATTAAGAGCGCAATTATCTGTACTATTTATATTAACCCTTCACTGCACGAATTTTTCTATTTTTATGAAAAATTATTTTTGAAATCTATTCATCGGTCTAATAATGGGAAAAATAGTAAAAAAAATTAATTTTCAAATTTTAAGGTAAAATTTGATATTTTATGATGTTTGCTATATGTACACATTTAGGATTTTAAAATATTGCATTGCTATATTTTGCAACTAAATGAGGTTAAATTTATTAATTTTACCTCGTTAACACACTGCAACATTTTTTATAATAATATTTTTAGGTATTCAGTAAAAATAATGAAAGGAAATCTTACCTTAATAGCTTGATCGATTTTTTTTTTTTTTTTTTTTTTTTTTTTTTTTTCTGTAGAACAAATTCTAATTTTATGTCTAATGCAGCCATCTGACATGGACAAGATAAGTTTTATTTCATTCTTTTGATTGTTCTTTATTAGTTGCAGTGATCATATTAGCCAAATTCTTAGCACATAATGAAAATTATAATATTTTTAAGTATGTGCCAGATATGGCATGTGGATCAGTGAAGGGTTAAACTCGAAAAGATTTAAATTTCTTAATGGAAAGAATTTTAACTAGAACGTCCAAGTTTGGTATTACGAAGGCAAGTTAATGTAAATCCTCACATTCAATTTTACAAAATTTTAACATGAGGTTAGACATGATAATGACTAACTGTATTTTTAAATGCTTATCTTATAAGCCAAAAATACAATAATCACTATTTTTATAAAAGTTAATATGTTCCTACAAACAAAAACGGAAGTTCTTTTGTTACACTAGAGCGTCTGTTTAATTACACTAGGGCGTCAATTTATAAATAATTTGTAACATACTTTCTACAGCTTGGTTTATGTCAATATTAGGAATTTGTCTACGAATGTTTCTCATTAAAAATTATATGTATATATTTTACTTAATGCAACACTCATATTTGTTAGATGTTACTCGATATTTATTCTAATGTAACTTTATATTTAAAATTAATAGATGCAATGGCTGGAATAAAAACCTACTGAACCATAAATTAAACATTGAAAGTTTAATTATCGTTTCATTTGCATGTAATTCTTTTTTTATTTAATTTATAAGATTAACGTTAAAATGTTTCCGCTCTTGTGTAATTACTTAATGTTTTATTTGTTATACTTCCTTACAGGTCCTTTTATTTAAACTATCAACAAGAACTAAAAATCATGCATCCAGCATAGATTATGAAACACTTTCCAACATATTCAGAATGCAAGTGCAAAATTTCAGTTTATTAAGGCTGTTCTCAAATCCAAAAGGGTAACTTTATGACAAAAGTTTAAATTTATTTTTGTTCGGAAATGCTTAAAACTAGCAGGTGTTGTTCAGAAACTAGGTCTTCGAACTGTTTTTCCCCGGTTATTTTTGCAAACTCAATAGATCTCGTTTCGTGTTTGCCCCATGTCGGTGGCTCACGATAAATATTCCATCTATGTGCTGCGTTTGTAGCCTTACCAACATATAATGGTGAGAAATTTAACCAGGCTGGGCATCGTTCCATGTGGTTTAGTCGGTAGAACGTCAGTATACGCTATACTGATGGCCCGGGTTCGAGTACCAGCATGGAATCTTTTTCACTATCTTGGTTCTTTGCGCCTCTTAAGCAATTACTTTGAAATTTGATTTTCATTTGAAATACTCAATAGATTTTTCAGAATGATCAAAAAATGGAAAATGCAGTTCGATTCCAAATCCCTACCATGGCCAGGCTTTTCCATTTTATATCTTTCCGTTAAAAAATGAATTTGCAAATGGGTCAAAACGTTTTGCGCTTGTTGAGCAGAGCAGTTGAGAATAGCCTTAAGGCTATTCTAAAATCCAAAAAGGCAACTTTATAACATAAGTTTAAATTTATTTTTGTTTGGAAATACATGAAACTAGCAGGTGTTCAGAAACTAGGTCATCGAACTGTTTTTCCGTTTGTTTGCAAACTCAATAGATCTTTCAGAAAATAGCGTCAAAGTGAGCATTTTGAACCAAATTTCCGCACGAAAGAAGAAAAACCAGACAAGAAAGGGCGAAAAACGTATTTGTTACGGGATCGAAATCGCTTATAACTCAATAAGTAATTTATGGATCAAAATATGCAAAACACAGTTCAATTCCAAATCGCTTTCAGAGTCAGGCCTTCCAATTTTATATTTTTTCGTTAAAAAATGAACTTGTAAATGTGTCAAAATATTTTGCGCTTGTTGAACAGAGCAGTTGAGAACAGCCTTAACCTATTCACGCTCTTGGCCACATATGTGGACGTTTAGTTTTTTTTTTAATAATTACAGTAGCCTCCCTCTTAACCGGCCCAAACGGGACCGAGGGTTAGCGGTTAAGAGAAAAACCTGTTAAACCAGATACGTAAAAAAAAATTAAATAAAGTAACTGCATATCTATATTATAAAGGACAAACATATCTGTGCGTAACGCATACGTCATTCTGCGAATGGCAACACTTTGAAATTTAAAATGAAATTTAATTTTTGCAATTTTCGCTAGTGCTATTTTTAAACTTCTAAACATCCCACATTTTAAATGTTTACACCGTCGTATGCAGAAAAAAATGCACTTTTAAATGCAATTTGTTTGAAAGTTGTATCTCAATTTATTTTTGAGATATTAATTTTTTTATAGTTTTTAATATCAATTTTCTAATCGTGGCAACTGAAGTGCTTCATTTCTATTAAAAGTGGATTAGTTATCTTTATTGATTATATTCTTACTGATGCCATTTTCTCATTACAATTAAAAATATATTTTTTAAAAATTTGAACAGAAAATGACGTTACGCTTTAAAAAAAGGAACAATTTCCCTGATGATGCTGTTATATTTCACTATTTTTTAATTTCGCTGATATTGAGCTTGAGGCAATAGGCAAAATATTTCAGAGACTGAAAATGGCATCATATTTATAAGAAAACGATAATTTTATTTGATAAAACGCAATATTTCCCCTAGAATACGTCTAAAAGTTATAAATTTATGGATTTTTTACTCGCAGGTACAGAGATTATACCAAGACCTCAAATCACGAGTGGCATTTTTCACATGGAAAGTTGTAATAGTTGACAAACGTGACTTCAAGCTTGAAAATATATTTATTAATAACCTATTGCGCGTTAAAATGTTTTTAAATGGTTAATATGTATGTGAAATGTGGAAAATGACTTGATTCGGTTTAGATTTAAAGGGAGAAAAACTATGATTATGTCAAGGTGAAATCATTTTTGCGGATTTTTCTTTCCGTAATACCAAGCATCAATTAATAACTTAATCAAAATTACTTATTTTGATTATATGTTACTGATTACGTATATGAATAAAGTTTAATTTTTCAATAATTTTAACAGTTGAAGTTAATGAAAAAGTATTTTGTTAATCTTAGGTTAAAATATGTCTTAGGAGAGTTAAAATGACAAGTGTAAGATGGATTTTTCATTGTAATTATTGTTGTCAATGTATTATAAATTTGATGCAACCTTTGTAAACATTTTCGTTCGTCGAAATTCGACGGGTTCCACCTCGTTTAATTAAATGCGTAGGATGCATTTAGTTTAATTTGTGTAGTTTGAAAAAAAGTACATATTTTCTATATTTTGTGAAATGAATACTAGTTGTAATTAACTGAATTGAAATAATAATTATCACTAATAACAAATAATAAACACTATTCAATGCAAATTAAACTGTTGAAAATCTTGTCACATACCTTTATAAGAAGTTGAAATTATTCTACATTATGTAAATTTGAGTTAATTAACCATAAAGAAATGAGAAAAGAAATTTTCCTTTCTGAATTTTGCCTGATGTCGGAAAAAAAAGTCGGCCGGTTAAAGCGGAGTTCCGGTTAAGAGGAAGGCTACTGTATAATGACTGTCAATAATAAAAAGAACAAAAATTTGTCATTAACTTATTCACGACAGAATCCCTTAATAAGAGAAGTAAAAATTTTAGGGTTTGTCTGCACTGATAATTTTACTTCCGACGCACAGTTAGGAGATATAAAAAAATGCGTGAAGTCATTTTTAGGCAGTCAGTGTTCTTGGATTATTGGAACAAATCATTAATATTTGATAAAAAATAATATCAGATATATTAAACAGATTAAGTTTAATAATTTGTAGAAATGTAAGAAAAATTGACTGTTTTTCATTTTATAAGGAATCATTTCAGTCATAAATGACCATTACTAACGCTCAGCAGCTACAAATGTGGATTTTTTTTTTTGAATTTTTACTGTTTTTTCTTATTTTTCTTTTTAGCTTCATTCTGATAAGGCGCTTCCCTGATTAGTTTTGGGAGTTCATTGGTTAAGTATAAAGGGGGGGGGGGGAGCGGGGAGGCTAATCTCCCCTTAACTTAGACAAATGGGTTTTTCATGCAAAGTTATCAGATTTGCTTCAAATTAGGTATACCGGTTAATTCTGCCCTTCCCTGATTAGATTTGGCGGCTCATTGTTTAAGTAGAAAGGGAGAAACGAGGGGCTAATATCCCCCTTTGCTATTGTTGCGAAATACGCAGCATTCCTTTCCCTTCCATAAACAATTATTCTGAGTGCGCAATTGAAAAACCTTTTTTATGACATGCCAGAGCAACACCCAAGCACTACAGAACTGAACAAAAAATAGAAGAAGGTGCTTTTAGGAGCTCCTCTGTTGTCCAGATGGGACAGTAGAACTTAAATAGAAAATTGAACTTAAATTTTAAGACTTTAAAATTACTAAATCTTTTACTGTAAATAATTTAACTTTAATGTACAATCATTTAATTTGTTTTTCACCTATATAATCAAGAAGAAAATAGATTAATTACTCAAGAATTCGTTTGAATATTTTTTTAGAATTTTGTTATGATTTTAACAAAAATAGACCCAGAAAGCAGACGACCGCTCACCGGAATTTGGGATTCAGAATTCCAATATAGCAGGTATGATAATTTTGATTTACTTTAAGAATATTTATTGATTGACTAAGATAGAAGTAACAGCTATTAGTCCAGGCAATAGGGAATTTTACCTAGCAAAATTCATGGTAGTTCTGGAAAATGGCTTACTATATGTTTTTTGGCTCGCTGAATCCGAATTTGTAACTTCCCACCAAAATTTTCCCCGGCAACGCCCCCCAAATTTTGGTAAAAAGCGCCCAAAAAAGTTTATTAAAAAAATCAATTTTTTTATTGTTTTAGGGGAAAAGTATCTAGAAATTCGGAAAGTAGACAAATTTTGCAACAAATCAGATATATGACATTATGACTTAGGATGAAGGGGAAGGGGGGATCTACCTCGGAACATGCGCGCGATGCTACGTGGACTAAGTTGCGCAATTCCACTTAACCACTCACACGTTTACATTCGCCCTCCCATCTCCCCTCCGAACTTTCCTTATAAGGTTTACTTTAAGTTTTTTGGGTCGCTGAATCCAAATTTTTTAACTTACTCCCAAAATTACCCCCCCCCCCCCCCGAAAACCCCCAAAATAGTTGTTATTAACTTAAATTTTTTACTGTTTTAGGAGAAAAGTATTACGAAATTCAGAAACTAGACAAAATTTGCAACAAATCGGATATATGACATTATGACGTAGGATAAACGAGGAGAGAGGGGGCTGCCTCGGAGCAGTCCCCCGCGCGCTTTTCTCAAAAACCAAATTTTTTCAAAAAATCAATTTTTTGGGGGGTTGCCGGGTGAAATTTTGGTGGGAAGGTACAAACTCGGATTCAGCAACCCAAAAAACAAAGTTAGTCGAAATCCAGAACTAGTATTAATTTTTCCAGGTAAAAACCCCTATTACTTTGACTTCATATCTTAGTGCACGTAGTGCCGCAGTGCATGTTCAAAGGCAGCCCTCCCCCTCCCCTTTCATCCTACGTCATGTCATCTATCCTATTTTTTGCAAATTTTGTCTAGCTTCTGAATTTCGTAATGCTTTTCCCCTAAAACAATAAGAAATTTAAGTTAAAAACGACTATTGGGGGGGGATGTTTTGGGGGGGGAGGTTAAAAATTCGGATTCAGCGACCAAAAAACTTAAAGTAAACCTTATAGAGAAAGCTCGGACGGGAGATGGGAGGGCGAATGTAAAGGTGTGTGTGGTTAAGTGGAATTACGTAACTTAGTTCACGCAGCGCAGCGCGCATGTTCCGAGGCAGATTCCCCTTTCCCCTTCATACTAAGTCATAATGTCATATATCTAAACTGTTGCAAATTTTGTCTACTTTCTGATTTTCTAGATACTTTTTCCCTAAAACAATTTTTTAATAAAATCCTTTTTTGTGGGGCATTTTATCAAAATTTGGGGGGGGGGGGGGGGTTGCCGGGGGAAATTTTGGTGGGAAGTTAAAAATTCGGATTGAGCGACCCAAAAAACATATAGTATGCCTTTTTCCAGAACTACCATGAATTTTGCTAGGCAGAGCCCCTATACTGTCTCTATTGCCTGGACTATATACCGGTTTATTCTGATAAATGTGTTTTTCTATCAGATTCGCTCCATATTTGGTATACCGGTTTATTCTGATAAGGCGCTTCCCTGATGAGATTTGGAGGCTCATTGGTTAAGTATAAAGATGTGAAACAGAGGGGGGGGGGGGGCTAATTTCCCTTTAATTTATTTTCGAAGGGCATTGTTCTTTGAAATAAGAGTATAATATACCATTAATGTTAATAGCCTGTGAGCTTAATGCCATCAGTTTAACCGGGCACTTTTCTTTTTATTGAATTTATTAATACAACATAAATAAATCGTAAAAAAAAAAAAAAAAAAAAAACATTTTTTTCTCACCATAAAAAAATTTGTCCCCTAAGAGTTTAAAGTGAAAGATGTTTAAGTAAACAATTTACAAAAAGCATAACGCTTTCGAATTTATGCAGTTATCAGCCATTTTCAGAAAAATATCCCCATTTTTTTTGTGCAGCTCTGTATACTATCGATATTTTTGTATGTATACTACATAGTATGCTAAAAGTCAATTCAGTTAGTTAAAGCATAGTGCAGTTTGAAAATTCCCATTCAGCCATTTCCGTCAAACGAAATACAGTAGAATCTCTTTTATCCGAAACTCTTTTAACCGAAACTCTCGGTTAACCGAAATCCATTTTTAAAGCTTTTAAGTATCTCATTCCTTGTGTTCAAAATTCCTTTTCAAAGCTTCTTTTTTTTTACTATCATATTCCTTGTGTGCAAGCAGTCCTATCCGAATTATGAGTACATATAACTACTTTCGGTCCTCTTTCTTAGAGTTCCTTTGAATTTAACTTGATCTCCCGTAAGCTGCAGAGTGGAACGAACAAAACGAACAAATAACAATTCTGAAGCTTTTGAAAGTTTTACAAAAGGTTTGCCATGGCTGGAGTAGCAGAAATAAAGGATACTCGTGAACTAATATTAAAAAACTTCGCGACAGAGTTTCAAAGCAAAGGCAATCGAAACTGCGACAAACAAAACATTATGTCAAACCTTTGTGAAATATGTAAAAGTTACTTAATTTCAAAATTAAAATTCATATAATTTATTCTTGCTTCCATTTATTGCTTTATTTTTACTAAGCACTTGTTATCATAAGACATATATTACTCCTTAATCTCAAAATTGAAGCATTCTCGATTTTCCGAAAGGGTCGGTCCCAATTATTTCGGATAATGGGAGGTTCTACTGTACTTGAGTTCTTTTTTGTAGCCCTGTATAGGATTTATAGAATTTATGCACAAGAAGTAATAGGCAAAAAAATAGTCAAACTTCAAGACGCTTACCACCACTGTGAACGTACTTCCAGCCATTATTTTTTTTATAAGCAGAACAGTAGCCGGATTCTTTTGCATGTCCCTGTAAAGAAACGATAAATTATAGGTACGAATACAATAACTGTAAATAAATAGAAAAAATTCATCTTTAACAAGTTGAAATTACACTATGTTCAAATTACTTAAAAAGGATGAAAAAATATTTAAAAAGGGTATTAAATTACTTTAAGAAGGTTCAGGGCTCAAAGAATAGATTTTTTTTTTTTTTAGTATCTATTTTGATTATTGAATTAATTCTGAACGCAGTGCAAAAAACCTCAAAGATATTCACATTTTTAACGGAGTTATAAGCATTTATGTAACCAGTCGCTTTCAAAGCCGCACCCATTTAATTGCAACTTTAAGTCGCGTTTTCTCAAAACGTTATTTTTGACGACTATCCGTAAGATTAAAAAACTGATGGAATGGCTTAATTTTTTTTTTTTGCATGCATATAACATCATTATCTATAGAGTGAATTAATATATTTTAGATAGCTTAATATTTTGTGTATTTTTAATGAGAAAAAAATTTATTTTTTAGGGTTTTTTAAATTTTCAAATTAGAGTGTTTTTTTGATAAGGTTTCCTTTGAGTGATAGTTATATCCTTAATTCGTTCTATAGAGTAAAGTTTCCTGATCGTTTTAAAGCAAAAAATTAGGCTCTTATGTCAGTTCAACGTTTAGATATCTTACGGATGGCGATATTACACCTAAATTTTTTTTCGAAAATTGTGTTATATAAATTTTGATTTTTTTTTTTTTATTACATTCAAGTACACGTACTTCATTTTATAACTTTATAAGACTACAAACATACCTTAAAAATATCAGAAAGTTTAAATGAGTTACATTGAATACTTCTGTTTTTATACGGACTCTAAGCGAGCTCTGTTTACATGATTTTCGGTATCGATCAAGCTCCGAGCCCACTTAATATCCTTAGCACTTTCAACTATATACATAGCCTTCGTCAGAGAATACAAAAATACAAGCGTCCTATTTTCAAATTTCACGTAATTGGTGTCGAAAGGAGTGACAGTGAAAGTCAATTTTTAGATCCGGAAAACATCGGAAAAATAAAAATACGGATAGAGAGGGAAGTGGAATATTACGTGTTTTAGGATTCTTTAAGCAAACTGAGCCAAATTCTGGGTATGTTGTAGGATAAAACGTTATTATAAACAGTATTTTCCTTAGTAAAAATTTCTATTGATTCGCGGATAATTAAATCATGATAATTCTTTAAGGGGCATATAATTTTGTATTTTCGAAATTAACGTGTACATTCTGCTTCTGGCTAAGTCTTGACAGGTTTGTTGTTGGCCGGTTGTACTTCAGATCTCTCCAATGTTCTTTAATTCGATCTTTAAGTTTATGAGAAGTCATTCCTATGTATTCGAGAAATATTTTATGAATTCAGTGGGAATTACATATACTCCAGGAACTTCATCTTTCGGGATCGGGTCTATTTTGGCACTAACTAGATTTTACAATCTTATTTCAGGAATGGAAATTAAGTTTAAGCCAAAGCGAAAAAGTGCATTGAGTTTTTCAAAAAGCCCTGGAATGTATTGTATTTTGCAATATCTCCAATAACTCAGGGGAGTTTTTTGTTATCTTCATGTTGTTTTTCTGTGAGAGTTGATTGGTTTATCAATAATGCGTTTTGGAAAACCGTTTATCAATAATACGTTTTGGAAAACCGTTCTCAACTGCAATGTTTCTAATGGTATTTAATTCATATTCAAGATGATTAATAGAGGAAATGCTAAATGCTCGTCTTATATAAAAGTTGAATGGTGCAAGTTTGTAGTTGAAAGGTGACGTGCTTTCAAAAGAAATGGTGCTGTTAGACTTATTTACTTTCCTGTAAACTGTGCGCTCATGTGTGAAGTTTGATAAGTTTTTGATTAGCATTACATCAAGAAATGACAACTCGTTATTCTTTTCTATTTCGATGGTAAATTTTATGTTAGGATCCATATTATTTATTCTGTTAAGAAATGCATACAATTCACATTCTCTCTATATCCATATTTTTATTTTCCCAATGTTTTCGGGATCTAAAAATTGACTTTCACTCCTTTCGACACCAACTACGTGAAATTTGAAAATAAGACGCTTGTATTTTTGTATTCTCTGACGAAGGCTATGTATATAATCGAAAGTACTAAGGATATTCAAGTTATTTAACACCTTTTTAAGTATTTTTTAATATTTTAAGTAATTTGCACATAGTACAATAACTGTCTTATATTACACCTAAGTGGTATAAAATTTAATGTGTTTAAAAGTGCAATATCAATAAAATACAGGGTGTCCGCAAAAATATGTCCCAGTTATAAACTTTAATAGTATCAACTGTAAGCGTTCGAGAGCGTTTGTTCAAGGTCACCAATAAAGAGCAACTCAGTTTTAGATAAGAACTCGCGCGAGTACTGCTTTGCATTTGTCTCGCTTCTCCTGAGCGTAAAGCGTTATTACAGGGTCGAAGATTTAGAACGATTTTTTTTCCTTTGGGGATTTATAAAAGATCGTGTCTGCGTTCCGCCGCTACCTAATAATTTGCCAGAGTTGAAACACGGAATGCAAGAGGCTATTGCTTCCATTAATCCGAAGTTATCCGAAGTGTGGGAAGAATTGGAATTCAGGTTGGATGTTTGTTGTGTAACTAAAACGGTTCACCTATTGGAAAATTCTAATAGACCTGGAGCCGACCACAAACTACCACCTCTTCCAGTTCATGGATGAAATTTATGCACTAAATAGAACTCGATTAGCATATTAAAATGGAACTAGTCTGCCACCTCATATCTTGGCGGAACACCGGGGCAGACTGGATTTTAGTGTTTGAATTTGGACGAAAATGATCACCTGCGAGATAAGAGACTGAGAAATTAGAAAACTACAGATTTTTATTTTTACACCAAGTTTTCACGTAAAATATTTGAGGTGGTTGGGGCATGAAATCCAACCACTAAAACCCCGTCTTCCCCGGTGTTCCACCAAGATATTGGATGGAACACCGGATTCCATTTTTATCAGAATTTCGGGTAATCCGAATTTGTTGTAATACGAACTGGTACCGGTCCCAATTAGTTCGACTTAGCGGGGTTCTACTTAATTAAAATATTACTTATAACAAAGTAACACTTGAGTAAAATCAGTTACATGCTCTGTGACAATTAACAAGGCTTATTTAAACTTTCGCTCGAAATACTTCCATGCTTTAAATTAGAGGATTTACCAAAATGCGACGATATACATATCGCTGAAAACCTTTCAAATACATTGACTGAATCTGACTATACGGTTTAAAATCAATTAGGATGAAAAAAAAAATTTCAAATCTCACTCAACTATATCAATAGATACAAAATTTGCGTTGTAAAGGGGTTAAAGCTTTCACCGCATGAAGTTTTAAATATAAAATAAAGAAAAGTGCCCAGTTAAACTGATGGCATTGAGCTCACCGTCTATTAACACTAATTGTATATTATACCCTTACTTCAAAGAATAATGCCTTTCGAAAAATAAATTAACCGGGGGTTACCCACCCCCCTCTGTTTCACATCTTTATACTTAACCAATGAGCCTCCAAATCTCATCAGGGAAGCGCCTTATCAGAATAAACCGGCATACCAAATTTGAAGCAAATCGGATAGAAAAACCCATTTATCTAAACTAAGGAGGTATTAGGCCCCCGTTTCTCCCTTTATACTTAACCAATGAACCTCCAAATCTAATCAGAGAAGTGCCTTATCATAATAAACCGGTATACCAAATTTGAAGCAAACTAGATAAGGAAACCCATTTATCTAAATTAAGGGGTACACCTCCCCGATACCCCCTTTATACTTAAACAATGAATCTCCAAATCTAATCAGGGAAGCGCTATATCAGAATTAACCGGTATACGAAAATTAAAGCAAATCTGATGATTCTGCATGAAAAATCCATTTATCCAAATTAAGGGGGATTAGCCCTCATAGCCCCCTTTATACTTAACCGTTTGAGTGCGGAACAAATCTTGTGGATATATGCCAAAAATGCGAGTGTGTTTGGGTATATATAATAAAAAATTACTTGTGAGCCGACATTATACACAGAAATCGTACGCTTCACTAGTGCAACCAGCTTAAATGCACACTAAAATGAGAGCTAATAGGAGTGCTACCACCCCTCCGCAATTTTAGCATAAAACAAGAGGAGCGCTATCGCGCTCCTTCGCATTCAAACGGTTAACCAGTGAACCATAAAAACTAAATCAAGGAAGCGCCTTATGAGAATGTACCTAGAAAAAAAAATATTGAAGCCAGTCGGATATTTCTATCAAGAGTTATCGCGTTACGTACGTACATACAGAACCTGCGGGCACATTATAGCTCTCAGGATTCGATAGCCTGTGAACTGAAAATCATATGTTGGCAGTAGGAGGGGGGATCATGATTTTACAGATGCTTAGTCGGAGCATGGCCAGAATAAGGTTGGGAACCTATGTGCAAAAACGTTATTTGAACATCACATCTTTTTACCCCATTCCACTTTTATCCGTATTATTTCATGTAGTTCAACAAAATATCTAAATACAAGTTAGAATACAGAATATACCATACACAAAATTCCTTTGGGATTGAAAACAACAAACCATGAACTATATATTGTAGGGAGCGCATCAGGGTTTTAGAGATAATTAGGTGGCGCATGGCCAAAATAAGGTTGGAAATCACTGCACTAAAACGTTCATTGAACATCACAATTTTTGACCTCACTGCACTTTTATCCGTATTATTTCGTGTAGCTTAATTTACTGCAGCGGAGTATTTAAAGAGTGGGTTGATAATAGCTTCAGCCTACTCCGCTTTGAATTTGTTGAAAACACCGAGTTTAATTACGAAAGTTTAGCAAAGTGTAATGAAACCTCCTAAGATGAAATTCAAAAAGAATTTACATAAATGTTTGTTATGTTAAAGACTTGTTATTCAGCTCGTTACAGCACTGTGATGTGTTATTTTATATCCATAGCGTTAAAAAATATTGATAAGAAAAGGTTCTATGGTTCTGTAACTTTTTGATTAGAAATAAGCGTTATTTACATTTAAAATACATCATAAATCTAATTGAGTGATACTGAATCGTGGATAAGCAAAAAGCTTTCAATCAACCACAATTTATGAATTTAAAAAAAAATCAGAAAATACTGTTAAATTTGGCAGTTTAACCTTTAACTGGTGTGACAGAAATTGTAACATAACTACTGTTAAGCAGTCTGTGAGACCGCTGCATAGATAGATGAATAAAAGATGCAATTAACTCTCAGGAATGTGTTTTTGTACAGGACTGTTATAACCAAAATTCCCCTATTCAAAAGTCTCTGGTGATAGTGCTAAAATTCCAAATGAAACAAAATTTCGGTAGTCTTTGTAGTTAAACTGAAAGTTACAAGTTTAACTATAAAAACTGAAAAAAAACAGCGGCCTGTGAGATATTTAACATCAGTTAAAAGTCAGGCCGATATTCGGGCCGTGGCAGTCTCGGAAAAGTCATCATAAGGGGTAATATGCATACTGCTATTTCAAATGTATGCTATTTGGTTGCTATTCTAAATGAAAAACGCAATTCAGTTCTTATGTCATACATGTATCCTCCAAAATGAGTCTTATAATTTGTTAAAGGAGATGTGTGGGGAGAGGGGGGGGGGGGAGTAGTGTGAGAACGCTCTTAATTTTAAATTTGCTCTTTACTTCGGTTTTATTTACTATTTATTGAGATACGTTTTAGTAGATAATTTTCAGCATTCCGTTTTAAAAATATGTGGTATAACATCCCATGCGACATAAAGTCCCATGCGATTCCATTTTAACAGATTCCATCTTATGGTGTATGCATTACCTGTTATGATAATAACCCGATTCCCTCTTAGAAACGTTTACTATATCTCAACCCTCTCCAAAATGATTCTACATACGCCACTGGTATACTGTTCAAGCTAAAACATAGAACATACTATAAACAAAATTCCTTTATCTTGAAAATGCAACAAATCATAAACTAGAGTAAGTGCATATTAGAACTGAACTGGAGTAGCGCATACTTTACATAAATTTTTATTTTTAACTAATACATTGGTCTAAAAACTTGTGACGAATGATTAAAATGCATTATTAGAACCTTAGGCACGTGCCACCATCAACCGATATTCTGTCAAATTATAATTTCGTGACAGATTGCAATTTTTAAAAAACATTGCTCTGCGTACTTTTGCCCCATTTCCACTAAAACGAATGAGTTATGTAAAAGTATTACTAAATTTCACTAGTATCTAAAGTTAAACTGAAAATTACAAGTTAAACCGCGAAAAAGGAAAAAAACAGCGGTCAGAATGACCGCAAACAACAGTTAACTTTTAACTGCTGTAACAAAAATTGTTCCATAAATACTGTGAGCGGTCTCCGAGACCGCTTGATCGTAGAATGACCGACTCATAAGATACAGTTTCTGCGCTAAAGTTTATGTAAAGGCCTATTATAATAAAAATTCCCTCATTTAGTAGTCTTTCGTGACACAACTCTTTCCAAACGAATCAAAATTAAACTAACATCAATAGTTAAACTGAAAATTGCAAGTTAAACTGGGAAAACTGAATATAGCAGCGGTCTGAGAGACCGTTAACAGGAGTTAAGGGTTAAGACTTAAAAGCGTTTCATGAAACAAGAATATTGATTTTTTAAAGTAGATACGTAGATACCTAGCGTTCTATAATTTAAAAAACTTAACTAGGACAGGGAAAAGGTTGTTAACCAGCTTATATTAGTTAAGTAGCTATAATATTTCATACAATACTAACTTAGAAAAATATAAAGCTTTCCACAACGTTATTGTTGAAAGTTTTGCATCTAGCTAAAACGATAAGCGCATCCCCGCATCTTAAACCTATGTGCGTATCTTTGCCCCAAGACGGATGCGTGCTTTTACTCCATTTTGCAGTATTTTGCTTAACTGGCTACCTACAAGTTTAAACAAATGCTATCGAGGTAAACTATACGGAATTTAGATGCTAAAGAGCTTCCGTTCTCCACTGAATATTTGGATTTGTAAAAATTCGAGATATTGTCAGCTAAACAATAAAGGGAAATTTTAAATATATTAGATCAAAATTAGTTTAGAAATTTAAACTTCTCATTTTCTTGGCATGGAGTTCTACTTTTTTCACAAGGTTTGAACACACAACTACTACACTTGAAACCAAACTGCTACCTAGCGGTCATGATTGTAGAAATGTTGCTTCATATTAGATCATGATTTTAGAAATGCAAATAGGCAAATAGGGCATGGTCAAAATGAGGTTGGGAACACTGCATTGAAATGTTATTTGAACATCATAATTTTTTACCCCATTCCACTTTTAACAGTATTATTTCATGTAGTTCGGTAAAATAACTATACATGCTCCAATACAGTACATACCATAAACAAACTTCCTTTACATTGGAAACACAACCAACACATGAAACATACTTTCAATCTCTGATATATCTTCACTAAAATATAGATTGATTTCACCCACATTAACTAAGTTTTGAACCAGAAAATTCATTCGAGCTATCGTTATTTAATTTCAAATTTCTACGTGAGCTTATTTAACTTCAGTTTTAAAAAGAATTTCTGGTTCAAAATAAGTTTAACCTTTAAATACTGTCGCAGAAATTGTTGCATAGTAATTCTGAGCAGTCAGACTGCGTCAGCGAAAAAGGAATAAAATACTCTCCGCTATATGTATAAAATGCAAATTAGAATTCTGTTCCAGCTTCTTATAAATTGAGTATTGCTGAATGGATTTTGATGAGACGTACACTGTTAGATATATTTTTCAGAGAAAGTTTTGGTATGTAACGAGTTCTACGTTGCTTAGTTATAGAATTCTGGGGGAAAGTTCTATAATCAGATGAACCCGATTTCGAAAAATTAGTCTTTTTAAAAGGTTCTACTGAATAGATTAAAGGGACTTGCACTGTTAGAAAATGGAAGGTCTTAGAATATAACACACCGTTTTACGTCGCTTAGTTATGGAATTATGGGAGAAAATTCAATAATCAGGTGAACTCGATTATGAAAGTTTAGCTTTCAGAAAAAAGTTCTACTGATAGGATTTCCGTGGAAATTGCACCATTAGTTAAGTAAAAATTAAGTAAAATTTGCATTTCGAATTGCAAAAGCTAACTCAGAAGGTACTGCTTCTAAAATGTAGGTTGATTTGACCAAGGTTAATCAAGTTTTGAACCAGGAAATTTACTTCAGGTATCATTTAATTTACTTTCGTGTTCCTATGTGCACCCTATTTAACCCTTAACTATTGAGACAAAAACTGATGCATAAATACTGCAAGACACCTGGATCAAAAGATGAATCAAGTACTCTATTAGCTCAAAAGATACACTTTCTCTACAAAAACTTTATACACAGGACAAATTTCATTAAATTTCACCTATTCAGAAGTTTTTACACCTAGTACTAGGGTTCTAAAATTAAAATTCCTCTAGTATCTACAGTTAAACTTAGCTTTACAACTTAAATTGTGGTCATTGAAAAAAGTCGTGGTCTGCGAGATCGCTAACAGCAGTTAAGGGTTAATTTCATAAAAATAATTACAGTTTCGAAATGGGGTCCCTTAGCTACTGTCGCAAAAATAGGTGCATATCTACTCTCAACAGTCTGAGATAGCGCGATCGAAAGATGAGTAAAATATTCTATTAGTTCACTAGATAATGTTTCTCTCCTAAAATTTATGTTCAAGACTATTACAATTAAAATTCACCATTGACAAGTTTCTAGCGATAGTACTATAATTACAAATGAAATACAAATTCCTCTAGTACCTATAATTAAACTAAAAATTTTAAGTTAAATAGTGGAAAATTGAAAAATGTAGTGTTCTGTGAAACCGCTAACAGCAGTTAAAGGTTTACCCTTAATTACCCCAGGTTTACCTCCCCTCCCCAGGCTTTTAGGGGTTGGCTGGTAGGTTTACCATTGTGTTTTCCTGCTCCCAGTCCTCCATGTTTTCATACGTTTTTGTGAATGAAAACATAATGGTAAACCTATGAGTCAGCCGCTAAAATCGGGTTTCCAGGTGTTTTCCACCGAAATAGGGCTTGGCAGACCGATTACGTTTTAATATGTGAATCAAGATTGCACTAATCCTAGAATTTCATCCGTGAACTCGATGAGTTGATTGTCTGTACTGCCGGCTCCCGGTCTATTAGAGAAAGTGCACAAAAGGATACCAACATTTTGGCGGAAAACTTAAAAACGAGTGAAATGAACCTTTAACTGCTATGACAGAAATTTTCACATAATTACTGTGAAGCTGTCTGTGAGACCGCTCAATCGAAAGACGGATGAAAAACTGGATTAACTCATAGGATACAGTTTCAGTGCTAAACTTTTTTTACAGGACTATAATTTAAATTCACCTATTCAAAAGTGGGTATATAGTGTAGCCCTGCTTTAACCCTAGAATACTAGACGCTCGTAATTATCAAGACTATGGCATTCTCACGCTATTCGCATTATCACGTCTGTCTAGTATTCTAGGGTTAAATAATAGGTTATGGGGTGGCAAAGACACGCACCAGCTTGTTTAAACCTTTATATCCCAAATTATGCAATCATGATAATTTCATCTTCTAAAGCAGTTTTCGTGAATTTTGGAAACTACATTAGAAGTTGACACAATCATTTAATAAAATTTAGAAGGGTTTTGCCAATTAAAATTAATTAAATTGAAATTTGTAGAGATTTTGTGCAGCATTTATAACTCCACTCAAATCTTTTACTTAAAATATTTGTTTTCGTATTTTAAAGAAATAGGAAATGTACAAAAATAATTCTCTTACAACAGAAATATTTTCTAACAAACTTTAACCCCCCCCCCCCAAAAAAAAAAAAAAAAAAAAAATCAACGCCAAGAAAGCTGAAAAGATGCAAATGGAACAGAAATCATCCTTTTAAATTTATTTTTGCTTTGTGCAATCAATAATGCTTTTGGAAAAAGAAAAAGTATCTATAATTCATTCTAAACTGTATTACTAATAATCCATGCATTAAATTAATTTTATAACAATTTATTTTAATGGTACTTTAAAGTACTGTCTGGTTATAAATTGTAAGCTGTAAAAATGAAAAACTATTTAAGACCGCTAACCGTTGTTAAAGCTTAGCCTGCCCCAAGTTAACCCGTTTCTTACGAAAGATTAGCGGGAGATTAGATTCGCAGATATGCATTAAACTGTATTTCATGTTATAAGCGTCTTTAGATGGTATTACATCTAAATTCGTTTGTAAAGTGATATAATATCTAGAAAAAATACACACAAGATACCAACATTTTGTCGGAAAACTTACAAACTAATGAAATGGATATTAAGCGCAATGTCAAAGACAGTCTGTTAGAACTATTTTGCGAATTAGGATTGTAATTTCTACACATACCAGTTTCAACAGAGAACATGCTGCAACGTAAAAGTATACTTTAATCCTTTGAGGGACAAGTGATTGCGTATCTGTAACGCTGAATTAACACCGTAATTTTCGAAAAAAATTATATAAAAATAAGGAAAAGCAATTTTATAATTTTTTTCCACAAAAGTTATATAATTAAAATGTAATTAAATGGTTCTGGTGCAAATATTGATAAAAACAATAGGGGATATAATATACCCCTCCGCCCCTCAAGGGGATAAAAACATACCAGATTTTTTAGCTTGAAATATATAAACTGAAGTGCATTTCAAAAAAATAATTGCCTGAAGCAGCTTTTATAGGTTCCCATTCAATAATTACAGATACTAGTTTCAAAACAGAGCATACAGAAATTTCATCTAGCTTTAAATAGTAAGGTAGGGGGGGGGGCAAAGACACGCACGGGGCAAAAACAACCACCGGCTGATTCAATATGAACGCAACTTTTTTTCAATGTTAAAGAGTAGTTGACAGTTAGGCTTTAATCGTACCAATTATGTGTTGATAATATGCGAAGAAAGTTGCATTCTATGATGAGAAAATTCAGTTAGTTTCAATTTCATTTCAGATGCAATATTTTAAAACAATTCATGCGAATGTTGAGATGATAATGCAGCAAATGTCTACAAATTCAAAAATTCAGTTAAGAACGAAACTCTTTAGTTTCTAAATGCGGTGTAGTTTACCTCGATTGCATTTCTGTAAACTTTCAGTTGGCCGGTTAAACAAAACTAGACTTCGCGCCTTCACTGCAGGTTTTTACTCCCAATCAAATGGCAAAGACACGCAGAGCAATGTTTTTAAAAGTTGCAGTTTCTTGCGAAATTTGACAGAAACTAGGCTGGCGGTAATACCGAGTGAAGTTCTAATATAACATTTTATTCCGCCATGAAACAAAATTTAGACCAACGGCCTCATTCCAAATCAAAATTTATGGAAAGTGCGTGTCTTTACCCCCCCCCCCTTCACCTACCCCATAATTTGCTATTCTGCCGCATTCAGGGCCTGACTAATGCAGGGCATACGGGGCAGCCTCACCGGCCTCTCCTTTTTAGGGAACCTCCCATGGGAATAATCAGGACCTTCATTAAAAGGTGTCAAATGGTTAAAATAATGGCCAAAAAGAGATAAAAATTCAAATATTCTCGAACTTTGAGACGCCTAAAGGAGGACTGGGAGCAGGAAAACACAATGGTAAACTTACGAGTGAACCGCTAAAATCTTTTTTTAGGTATTTTCCACCAAGATATAAATTTGCAGACCGATTGCGTTTTAATATGCGAATCGAGTTTTAACTAATTCTGGAATTTCAGCCGTGAACTCTATGGAGGTGATTGTCTGTTCTGCCGGCTCCCGGTGTATAACCGGTGAATTAAAAGTTATTTAATTAGTAAACATTTAGGTTTTTGGGGGGGTGGGGTGTGTGTGTAATATTTTCATACTGTTTACATATTTGTACATTTAAAAATGTTCAGAATCTGTCATGAATGTAAAGAAAACCTGTCCTGTGGAAAATTTATGGATAAAAAGAAAAAAAACTTTAAAAAAATAGTGGTAGATTCAAAAGCTGTTTTTCATTGGACAATACTCAAGAGACGTCACAGTGACTATCAGTGCTACTGAACATCCCAGGTAAGGAACAAAGTGTACCTCGATAATTAAAAAGGTTTATAAATGTAGAAGTCTAACAAAAGTATAGATGAAAAAGCATGCCGAGACTTGCTGAATTTTCAATACAATGAAAACCAGAAATTGACGAGCAAGAAAGACTGTAGAAAAAAAAATTAATGCACGGATATGTTAATTTTGGTTTATAAAGAATGTAACTGATGTATTCTCTAATAACTGGTCGATTACTTGTGCACATACGGCGTATTGAAAACAAGAGTATTCCGCGATTGATCAACCGAAATATAGTATCACAATTATTGATTTACCCCCCACCCCCACCCTTTTCAAACTATTTCATAGAGATTCTCAATCATTTGTCTAAAAATATATTTATTAAGCGGCTTTACTGGCAAATCTTGTTCTTCCAATAAACTAAAGTTTCTAAAAGAAAAAAAAAATAGTCCACGGACATAGCCGTTCCCAACCGAGGGGGGGGGGGGGGGTACGTGAAAATAGTGGTAATGACGGAAATCGCAAAACCTGTGCAACTGAAAATAAAGTTAGCTTTGTGTGCAACTCCGATGTGTTTCTCAGTGTCTTATGTGTTACTTTCAGAATGAGGGAAAAAACCCTACTACATCTAGCAATTCATTAGTAGATCACTATTTCAATGCCACAAGCTTCGTCCACCTCTAATCGCATTGCATGTTTGCTCATGCCCCCCCCCCCCCCCAACCTTCCGAAAATTGAAGAAAATCAAGAATTCAATGACTAGAAAACAGGAATTCCGCTTTTTCAGAATTTAGTGTCGTCCCCGATGAATATATATATATATATATATGTGTGTGTGTGTATGTATATATAGATAGTATATATAGAGATAGTACAAAACATATTTCAATTTTAAGACTTACAACACATGCTTTTACTTTATATAAAATGACGTCATCCGCATCCGCTGAAGAATTCTTCATTTACGATCCAGTCTTAAAAAACCTCTACATTAAAGTACGCATAGGATGTCACTATCGATGAATAATACACAAATCCAAAAAAAAAGAGATATCGTCATTCAAGAAAATTCACAAAAAAAGGGCTATAATGATTCATATGCCTTTATTTGTAATAGTAATATAGATACTTAAAATTAAATTTAGTTTATAACAGCTCCATGATTTATCAGAAATCATTCATTTACATTTTTTCAAAATACCATTTAAAGTACATTTTCTTTCAGTTGTTATGAGAAGATGGCAACAAAAAGATATAATTGCTATTTTTCAATTATTTTCCTTTATACTTTCTACAGAAATGAAGTATTTGAGTTTCCAAAATTAAACAAATGACGCTAAAAACTACAGAAAGATCTCAAAAATAAACGGAGATGCAGTTTTCGAACAAATTGCATTTAAAAGTACTTTTTTCCCTATACGACGGCATAAAAATTGAAAATGTGCGATGCTTAGAAGTTTGAGAAATTGCAGTAGAATATTCAACAGTACAATGATACATCTGCTTTGTTTTACGGCTGGCTTATACAACGGAATGTTATTTTTTGGAGACACTTTATTTGATGGGAGAAAAAAATAGCCTACTGGGCGCTAATAAAGCGTTAATTGTTGCCTTTCACTAATATAAATTTCATAGAAATAGTTTGTCTTATGCATACACTAAGAACAAATATTCGTACAAACTTGACACTGCTCCTGAAATTATGTCTTTGTCTTTGAACCTGATTTAAAAAAAACCAGCTCCACGACACAAGCTCAAGCATTTCCATTCAGAGTACTAAAAGCCATTATTGACTACTTGAATATCACGATGCAAATTTGCTATAAAATTTCATAGTACGATATTAAAAAGCTCTTGTAATGCTATATGGATTTTTTTTTTTTTTTTTTTTTTTTTTTTTTTTTTTTTTGCGCGCTAATCTAATATTATAAAAAAGAAATTAATTTAAAAATGCAAGGAGAAAAAAAAAAAAAGTTAGAAAAGGTCAATGTAATTCTATTCGATTTATTGTTATTTGTCCGATTTAGCTGCTAAGATTAAAATTTTAAAAGATGCATAATTTTGAAAAAAGCATGTTTGCGTCATGCGAGTGAGTTGGACGAATTCATAAGAAAATGGGGACTCATAAATGAAAAGCCCAAGCGAGGGATACGTGAATAAAAAAGTTTGAAAACCGCTGCATTAACAGACTATCTTAATTTATTGCTTTTAGCCTTTCGAAAAATTTGTATAAAAACTCATTTTAAAAATAAACAGGAAAGGAAAAAATGTGTCAAATATAGATTATACTTTGCAACACATTAATGTAACAAAATTGCACCGTTTAATAAGATAAAATATTATGTCTAATTTAACCCTATGGAAGCACATCACAAAACACATTTGAAAACTCAATTTCAACAGTTCCCATCTGCAATCGAAAAATTATCTGATTTTTTTTTAGCTGCCCTGTATAGAATATATAGATTTGTATCTATTAACTTCACGCATGCAAAAATTGAGTTCAGTTAGGAAATACATATACCTCAGGTGAAAATTCCCCTTCAGAAATTCCCGCTAATATGGAAAATGGTACGTGAATTAATTTATCCAGACTTGTAGACGAAGTATAGAATTTATATACAACGAACAGCATGCAAAAAATGAGTTAAAAAGCGCATACGAAATTGAAAATGCACTTCCAGCAATTATGACTCAAAGACCGTATACCAACCAATTTCTTTTGTGTGTCCCTGTAAATGAACGACATATGCTATGAATGCCCTATTCCATCGTCATCGTCTCGTAGTGAAATTTAACAATTTATATCAGATTCAATACATTTGAAATAGCGTCATGTCATTAAAATGCTCTGTAAACGATTTCCCCCTTATAAATCATAACGTAATGTAATTTTTTGAGTGCCCCTGTAGATGAACTATTAATGTTACACACTTCATATACAATAACGTACATGCCATGGTAAGCATCATTACCATATGTCAACTGCATGAAAATCAGAATCTATTTACGTGAGTTAGAGCGTTGATAGGTGGACAAAGCGAATTCATAAACTCTTTTCAACTTTGTTTGAAAGTGTTAAAAACACAAACTGGAAACAATTTCAATTAGCAGTTTTACAAATTAGTTAGGACATTTTAAAATGAAACACATGTAAGTTAAAAATTCACTGAATAAGTTTAAAAGAATATGAATATTTAAAATGTACTAAAAAATCATGGAAAATGAGCTTACAGAATTATATTAGGCATAGTCATAATATTCCAACTCCTATATAGGATGACAGTATTTAGTCGCACTTTAAACATAATAAATGCATCAAGCATCGTCTTTACATCACAGATTTAAAAAGGGGTCGCAAACATAACATCAAGAGTTTTCAAAACGTCATAACTTTCTTCTCACTCACAATGGAGGATATTCCATCTACGCTATGATCACGTGGTCAAGGTAAAAACTTCTATCGTAAAGAAGGGAAGGCTCCGTAGACGTGTAATGTAAATCCCCGCTAACCAATGAAACGGTTCATGAGGCAAAGTAGTAGTATCTTCCCTTCTTATCAGTTAGAAGTTCCTTGGGCAAATTACCGGTATCACGTGACTTTTTTCAGCCTCGAACCCATATTTGGAATATCCTCCATTGTTGAAAAATGCTCGCTCATTCCGTATTTTCTCACGAAGTACAGCAGAACTACAACTACAACCCCCTCTCGTAATAACTCAATACTGAAGATAGTCTTTAGAGCTTGTTCAGCAACCACGACCACTTCGACCGGGCGCGAAGGAGACAGATGCATATGGAGTGGGATACATTTTAAACGTATAGTTACGGTGAACTTGGGAGCTAAATACTCAGCAGCTTTGTGTTACACTCAGAGTAAAGATAATAAGAGATTATATGATAAGTCTGTGGTATTACCTAACATTTTTATTAGATGAAAGTAATGCAGTGTTCCGCAGAGTGTTTTTAAAAGAGAATAGCAGTATATGCACATAACGAATGTTCAGTTCCAAAGTTTTTGTCCAATCTAAGGCAGCCTGGCAGAGCTTGGTGATAGCCTAGTCTTTTCCTTCGCTTGAAAAATAGTGCTTTTTTACAATTATAACTTTCATTTTGATGCCTTTTCTGATAGAAATTTTGATGAGTACTTTGTAATTGTTGAATATTTGCTAAATAAATTATGTCCTTTTGGTAGTAAACTGCATATTAAAGCTCATATTTTTCTTTTTCACTGTATTTAAAGATATAACTTTTTTATTCATTATTTTCTAACGTTGGAAATTATTTTTTTAATCAATGTGTGGCACATTATTTTTCTTGAAATTTGAGAAAAAAGTCATTAGGGAGTACAACTGCTTGTTAAGTTATTTGAATCCCACCACTGTTTTTTTAATGATGCAGTTTGTTTTTTCCGTCGAGCTTCCCAAGCGAATCAGTCAACCCACCAAAACGAGTCAAAAGAAACAAAAAAAAGCCCAAGCACGTGATCATAACGACCACAGATTTTTTGTGGGTCAAGTGAGCGAAGACCAGGCTTAAAATTTGCTGCTGATCGGATTTATATCAGATCACGTGATACTTTTCATGAATGTTTTGTATTTTGACTGAGTGCATATAGACACGTATTCCTATTACGAGAGACATTATTTGGAAATATAAGAAGATTTAATCATTGGCTTTACCTGTTTCGAACCATAAAATTACAAAATAATTGAATTATTTCGAAATTCCTTACCTTTTAAGACCTACTCCATGAGGTATATCTCCCTGAGCCCGGGCGGTCCGATTTGCGTCGCTGAACAAGATCTTTAGATTCAATGTCAACGATACCTACATATTTCGCCAAGTTCCGAATACCGTCGTAATAAATTTCGATGTTTGACTGTTTAATCAACACATACATTCGACTTGTGTTCTTGACATCAATTACTCACTTACAAGCCAAGTCAATATAAAGGCCGATATCCAGATAGATTTTTCACTGTTAGCGAAACGAGATTGACCAATCAGAAGCCTGCATTTTTGCGAACTTTTCCCTGGTTTCAAAGATGCAAGCTTCTGATTGGTCAATCTCTTCTCGCTAACAGCGAAACATCTATCTGAATTCCGGCCATGAACGAAATAGGCACAAGGAAGAGACACCACCAGATAACTACATCCGGGAACTCCACAAAGAGTGCGCAATGTCGCTGTTGCCATAGTAACAACACTTTTCTCTTCGACACCGATGATCAAAGACTTTTAAGATACATAGACCGGCAATTCCCATTCAAAAGCATGTGAAATCATGGCAGCCATCTGAAGTAAATTGAAACACCTGAACCACGAGGTTTGTACGTCAGCCGTGGTTATTTACCCTTAAGTGCTATGGCTAGAATGAGCTTAAAAATTAATTTTTATCAATATATATGAAGTTTATGGCATATGTTTTTACATGAAGCTATTTTTCATATCTAAATATGCGTTATAAATATTGAATTTTCAGAAATAAAGTTAAAAAAGGCGATTTATTAATACTTTTAGGGATGGTATGTTTAAAAAAGAGTATCTAGTTTTAACATGCCTTATAAACCTAAATAAAGGCGAAATTTATATGGAACCAGATTATTAAAGATTATAATTCCACCTTTTTTTTAAGTTTGACTTACAAAAGTAACTGGAAAGGAAGTTTAGATTAAAGGTAGCAACTGTAACATAATATAGTAATTTACAAAATTTTAAATTACTTGTAAAGAAATTTACGTTTTTTAAACTAATTTTTATGCAAAAAGTTAATTTAAAAAATGCATATTAACGAAATTAACACTATATTTTTATTCTTGGAAGATATTTTTTGAAATACTTACTTGTTATACGAAAAAAACAAAAAAACTGATGAATAATAAGGTTTTTTTTTTTTTTTTAAAGGCCTAAATGAAATAGGGTAGACTAATACTTAATGAACCGCAATGAAAAAATACGCTAATAAAAGCATTTTCTTAGGTAAATTAAAATATAAAACATATAAACTGCCGTACAACAGCTGTGATCAAAACTCCTCAGTTAAACTGACAGTTTGCCGTTCTATGTATCTTAAAAGTCTTTGCCGATGATATCGAAATCATAGAGAGAGCGCTCAGAAGCAGACTTGTTGTCTCTAATATCAATGCCTCTTTTCGACATCTAAGTTTTACAGATAATGATGAGAATCAGGACAGATTGAATGGAGGATATTCCATACAATGTAATACGAAAATCCCGCAGATGTCGCTGCGATCGACACTTGGGATTTTAGCAGTATTTCGCACATTTAAGGGATACAAATTTTTAGCACTGTTTGGATAGCATATTTCCACACTAGGTATTCTAGACGCTGTACTTAAAGTAACGTTATGTGTACTCCTTTCCTTTCATACCTCTATGGAAAGTGGTGATATATTACGGACTGGATCCACATAGGTTTTTCGCTGTTAGCGAAAAGAGATCGACCAATCAGAAGACTGTATTTTTGTTAACTTTTCGCGTTTTGCAAAAATGCAAGCTTCTGACTGGTCGATCTCGTTTTGCTAATAGCGAAAAGCCTATCTGGATCCCGACAATTTGATACTCTGACTGTGCTTAGACAGATCCGCTTTTCCAAACTTTGGCATTTTTTAGTTGAGAACTCTGAAACTCTCTTGCACGAGTTCGATTATGAGAATGAGAGAAGTAAACAAGCATTAGCTAGGCCATAATCATAGAGAAGAGATAGTAGGGGAGAGAGTTTGGTAGCCAAAAAGTAGAGCCAACATAACAGTCACGTGATTTTAATCACCAAGTGCTAGCATATTCTTGTGAAAGGAAAATAAATTACAGTATCGTTAAATTAAAGTGAGAAACTTCTTTTACTAATTTAAAACAGATTTTAAGTTGCTTTGTTTTACTTCGTTTATAATTTTTCACTAATTCATGGACAAACGCGCCTGTTTAAGCAGTATCTGAGCATTGTATGTCTCCATTCTCATATAGAGGCAAATTACCCCATACCACTCTATGGGGGGAAATCTGTATTTTTGCATAATTTTCCTTCAAAATTCTATGGTATGTATTCATGGGTGAACCGCTGGATTTAATAAAACAGAATAGGAAATTTGCTCTCCGTTCTGTTATGAAATTCAGTGGTCTGTGTATACCCCGACCAACGACTTACAAGGCCAGTTCATGACCAGTTCGACGTCACACGGAGATGATCCAAGGCTACTGCAGTGCACTCTTTTTTTTTTTCAGGCCGCTAGAGTGACGTCATTCCCTTTCCGTACAACTGCATTGGTGCGACTCCTGTCTGTAAAAAAGTTACGCGTAAAGCATCGCGGTAGCCTTTCTTTTTCGTTAGCCTCGGAGTGGATCATCCCTATACGACGGTTGGAACAAAACGATGGGGGGCGCTGCTTTGTACTAATCATCGTGTAAAGATGATCTACTCCATGAGACATTTTAAATGTCATGAACTGGCTTTGTATGTGGTTAGTCGTGAGTACAGTGCCTAGAATACATAGTGTGGAAATCTGCTATACAAACAGTGCTAAAATTTGTATCCCTTAAATGTGCAATGATGGTGAAATTAATGAGCTGATCGCAGCGACATCTGCGTTATACTTTCAAATTACAATATACACAATGTATTATAACAGTACAGCGTCTATAATATGTAGTGTGGAAATCGGCTATCCCAGTAATACTTCAAAAAGTGCTAAAATATTGCATCCCTTAAATGTCAAACGATGCTGAAATCAAATGAATCGATTCACAGCGACATCTGCAGCATATTTCCTAAAACTCGAAGACGATGTGGTATAGACGCTGTAATAATATGATGTTTACATTGAAATTTGAAAATATATCGCAGATGTCGCTGCGATCAGCTCCCTGGATTTCAGCATCATTGCACATTTAAGGGATACAACTTTTTAGCGCTGCTTAGATAGCATCTAGAATACATAGTGTGGAAATCTGCTAAGAGCCTCTAGACCAATTAGTCTTGGTGTTTTAGAAAAAATCCCGCAGATGTCGCTACGATCGCCTCCTTGGATTTCAGCATTGTTCAACATTTAAGGGATACAATATTTTAGCACCTTTTTAAGAACTACTGGGATAGCCGATTTCCACACTATATATTCTAGGCGCTATAGTCTTGATCTTACGTCTTGTGCGTATGTTAACACTGTCACGTAGTGACACGAGACAAGTTTTCTTGCCGAAAATTGCAGGTTCACCCAAATACTTAGCGATTCCTTTTTGACTCAAACCATCAAATTTTATTGCCAATATGTCACCATTCTTTTACAGCGACATCTCATTCTCATTCATATAATGGGATTAATCCAGTGATTGGGTGACGCTGGAAAGTACTGGGCACTCAAAAACACACGATCAGTCTCCATTTTGCATCCAAACCAGACAATCAACATTTCAGATTTTGAGGATAATTGCCTCTTATTAAAAAGAATGTTTATGAAAGGGTCCTTTTTATTAAATGGAATTTTTATGAAAGGGCCCTTTTTATTAAATGGAAGGTTTATGAAAGGGTCCTTTTTATTAAATAGTATGTCTATGAAAGTTGCCTTTTTATTAAATAGAATGTTTATGAAAGGGGCCTTTTTATTAAATAGAATGTTTATGAAAGTGGCCTTTTTATTAAATAGAATGTCGATGAAAAGGGCCTTTTTATTAAATAGAATGTTTATGAAGGGGGCCTTTTTATTAAATAGAATGTTTATGAAGGGGGCCTTTTATTAAATAGAATGTTTATGAAGGGGGCCTTTTTATTAAATAGAATGTTTATGAAAGGAATTTTACTTTTATGAAAAGGCCCTTTTTATTAAATAGAATTTTGAACACCAACTGGGTGGCAGTAGGTGTTCATGGAAAAAAGTGTCTTTACCCACAGACAATTGAGACAGACAGACAGACACACACACATACATATAAGAACTACATTTTCATTGCACAAATTTCTTTTTATCCCCCCCCCCCCCGTATTTAGTCTATACTTCCCTCAGCTAGTTCCGATTATTCCAATAAAAAAATTGTTTAGACAACAAGTGAAGCTAACATTTTAATGAAGGAAATATTTCAGAGGAAGGTGTTTCAATGAGAGATTTTTACACAAGGAAGGAGATTTTGCACTTTCGAAATTTCACTTTCAAGTTTAGTTTGCTTAAAAATAATAATGAAGATTTTATTTTCGTTGAGGTTAAGTGGTGTCCTATAAATCAAAACCAAAACTTTTTAATGAACTCAGATTGAGTTAATGTAAGAAATATTTTACTTTTGAATTTCTGCTGTATATAAATTTAATTGCAGAAAACTATTTGACTTGATAAAAGTTCATGTTCACCATAATACTTGGGCTTTTTAGTTTAAAATCCCCAGCCCGGTGAGGAAAATAGATCTCTACCAGGGCAGCAATTCTGTGAACTTTATTGGAATATAACTATTGGAAAGTGTTAAAAGCAATGGTGGAAATGCACAAGGAAATTGATGTATATCCCAATTCTTTATTTTGTGTCGTATACTATACACAAGTTTCCGATAACTTAAGATAAAAGGAAATCGGCATTGTCTCTGCCATTAATTGCTGCTTTCAATGCAAAGTATTCAGCGATGTATAATTGAAATAAAATTTGAATAAAATTTAACGGTTTGGTCTTTTAAATAAAGGTAAAAGTGGGAAACAAGCCCCGATTACCGCCAAACTAGCTGCTGGGTTTTTTTCCCCGTAAAGAATGATTAAATTGCAGAAGTCTGCGATTTCATGGGGTGGAAAATTCTTACCAAAAAAGTAGTGTAAATTTGCCACATAACAAAGACTGTTTTGATTTTTAAAAAAATGTTTTCAAACAGAGGCGTATAAAACTAAAACAAATTGTCAATGGTAGTCCCTGAAATCATTCAAATATTTATAGATTCAATACTATTAACCCTTTATGTACTGACAGTACTTATAAGTTCCATTAATATAACTTGTCATAAAATTCATTTAATACATCGATTCGTTGTAATACCCTTTAGAAGGAGTTATAGATGCATTACTTTATCTTGTTCCAAAAACATTATGGGTTACACAAAACGAAAATATATATTATAAAGGACAAACACATCTATGCGCAACCCATACGTCATTCTGCGAATGGCAACACTTTGAAATTTGAAATGAAATTTCGGTTTTGCAATTTTCGCTACTGCAAATTTTTAAACTTCTAAACATCGCACAGTTTTAATTTTTACACTGTCGTATAGGGGAAAAAAATGTACTTTTAAATGCAATTTGTTTGAAAGCTCTATCTCAATTTATTTTTGAGACATTAATTTTTTTATAGTTTTTAGTACCAATTTTGTAATTGTGGCAACTGAAGTACTTCATTTCTATTAAAAGTAAAGGGAAAATAGTCATGGTTTATATGTATTTTTATTGATTATATCCTTATTGATGCCATCTTCACATTACAAGTAAAAGTAACTTTTTTTCTAATTTTTGAACATTTTGACGTCAGTCATTAAAAAAAAAAAACACGCATTCTTCTTTATAAATCAAAAGATTGAAGAAGATATTTCACTATTTTTACATTACGCTGTTACTGAGTTTGAGACGCTAGGCAAAATGATTCAGTGAGTAAAAATGATGTCATATTAAAAACAAAACGATCATTTTCTTTGATTAAATTAAATATTTGATCAATACTAAATGGTCAATACTATGGCAACTAAAGGCAAATTTCTGAATGGTAAATTTTCGCGGGTACTGAGATTAGAAATTAAAGTTTGTGCGAATGTTAACGTGAAACGCGGTATCGGACAAACGTGACTTTAAGTTTGGAAATACATTTATTAACTAGCCGCCCTTGGCGACCAGTTTGGTCTCCTTTAAATCTATGCTAAGCATTGTATCATGTTATTTTTATTCATAATTTAATTTACTTGCTCAATCCTTCGCCAAATCGGAAGATTCTATACAGAAATCATGAACTCGTATTTTTATGTTAGCCGAGTGCAGGTGATATATCGCCAAGCATTGTACCCGTCGTATTTTTTCTCATTTCATTAATTTCATTACTTTCACTCATTTTATTTAAAATACATAACTCTAATTTAAAACTGAAATGATTAAAGTTTATGACTCTCAATTTTCTCTTATTTCTTAAAAAAAAAAGAAAAGAAAAAGAATGAAAAAAGAAAAAAAAAAGTAATAAATAATATTATAAACTATGACATTTAATTTCAAAATCAAAGCTTTGTTTTAATTTACCTCTTGAAAAATGTTTGTGACAGTCGCATGCGATGGACTATTATAATACTGATGATATGATGGCGATGTAACAATATTTGGCGAATTATCACATGCGTCCGGCTAACATTAAATTACCAAATTGGCTGTTTGGCATATAAAAAGTGAAGCGGTCGACCCGGAACTATTGATGACAGTCACAGGACTTAGGCTATTATTATAGAGATAATGTATTACGCGTTAAAATACTTTTAAATTGTGAATTTGAGATGGTGCGTATGTAAATTTTGAGAATGTGAAAATAACGTACAGTTTAGATTTTATGGGGGGAAATTTTATGATTTGACAAAGCGAAATCCTTTTTACCGATTTTTTATCCCTTAAAAACAAACATAAGAGCCTCAATCGATAAATTCAACATAATTACTCATCTTGATTACGTATTCTAATACAGTTTAATTTTTCAATAATTTAAACAGTTGAAGTTTGTGAAAATAATATATTGGTAATTTTAGGTTAAAAACATTATTTGATTTAAGAGTTAGACAACCAATGCGAGATGAATTTTTTATTGCAATTATTTTTGTAGGTTTATTATAAATTCGATCGATGTTTGGTTGTATTTATGTCGGCCAATTATCTGCACGTGGGATATAGGCCCAATGGGGGGAGTGCCTTCCGTGTAGGTCTTTCTAAGGGAACCTAACCCGTATTAATGCTTGGAGAACCAAGGTTCGAAGAAAACCACGAAAACTCCGAACGATTAGGCCGACGGGCGAGATTGGGATCGAACCCAGCACTTCCCGTCTACCAGCTTCGAGAGCAGAACCTCTCGGCCACTGGTGGGGCATAAATTTGATCGAAGAGTTCCATTCTAAGCATTTTAATTCGTCGAATTTCGACGGGTTCCAACTCGTATTTTTAAAAGGATGATTCCTTTTTCTTTTTCCCCTTTTCAGTTTTCTTGGCGTCGGGGGAGGGGGAGATTTTTCAATTCGGAAATATTTCTATACTGCTATTGTAAGAATATACTATTTGTGTATTTCCTAATTCTACAAAATACTAAGAAAAATATTTAAAATAAAAGATTTGAGCGGTGTTATAAATAGTGCACACAATTCTATAAATTGAAAAATAAATGAGTCCTTCAGTCCTAAAATCCTTCTAAAATTTATTAAATGATGATTAAAATCTTCTAATGTAGTTTAAACAATTCACGAAAAAATGCTTTAGAAGATAAAACTTTCATGAACGCATAATTCAGTAGATAAAGGGTTAATGTTATCTACAGGGTGATTGCAACAGGTCGTGCACTTGTGAAATTTCGCAAATCCCTTCTTTTCTCAGCCAGACTGATTAGGCGCCAGTGATCCCAGGTCACGTGGTCTGACTAGAGAATTGATATTAAAAACTTTTCTTTCTTGTTCCTTTTTTTTTTAGTTTAGTTGGTTTGTGAAAGTGAATCTTGAACGCAGCAGGTAATAAGCTGCGTATAGGTTTTTTATCGTGGTCTTCTATTAGAAGAAATGATGTTTAATTTAAAAAAAAGGGGAAATTTATTTCCGAATATGAAATCGTGCTTGACTTCTTGTTAGAAGAAATAGTTTCTGAAGTATTAATTATTTTAAAAGCATTTCTCTTGTTTATAGTTCAGTTTGAATGTGAATCTCGAAAGCAGCATGCTGGCTGTGTATTTCTTGATCTTCCGAAAAGGGAGAAATAAATATTCTTGAACATATAAAAGAAGTTAGCTTGAATTCCCAGTGTGGAATATTTACATGTTTTTAAAGAAATATTATCTAAATGTTTTCATTGTAAATACTGTAAATATTTATAAGTGTAAATATAGAATTAACAAAGTTTTTAATCATCTTGTGCTATTTTACACTGAGCAACACCAGCACCATTTTCAGTTGTGAAATATGTTTGTTTACATTAATATTATTTAAAAACAGATCGTGAATTCTTGAACTTAGCTCTCCCAAATATGATTTAAAACGAATCGTGAAGTCTATAATTAAGCTCTCCCAACCTTGGATTTAAATTGTGATAACGTGAAATTTCGTGGAATATATATGAAGATTATTCTTCAGCACTATTTCATAGATGGCAGAAACTTGCAATTTTAACTGTGCTGATGTTTCTTTTATAACCCTATTATTAACTGACAGTTATCTACATGTGTCGTGAGTGAACATAACGTTAAACATGCAATATAAAAATTTTGTTTTTAAAGTCAATTCCTACTTAGGTCATCAAAGAAAAATTTAATATAATCCCTTAAGCTAATATTAGTTTTTGTTGCATTAAAATATCTCAATTTGTTGATTTTCTGTAAGCAAGTAGGTTTACAATGGAAGTCTATGGGAATTTTGCAAAATATTAGAGATATCGCCAAGTTGGCAACAAACTTGGCGGTATTGGGTGACAGAACAGGGTCCCGCCTATGGTGACCCCTTATTAAAAATACTTTCATTGATCTTCAATAACCAATGGCTGCCATTTTGTTTCCCCATGCAAAACAAAAATTAATTAATTAAAATTTAATGAATTAATTAATATTTGAAAAAACTGTATTAACATCCATTGTCATCCAGTGCAAGTTTAAAAATATTTATTTCAACTTGATAGGATATATAATGAGTATTTTATTAACGGTTGAAAATTTGAACAAGGTATATAAATATATATATATATATATATATATATATATATATAAATATAGGGAGAGTGTGAACTAATAATAGGAATTGAAAAAAAAGGTCTTTCAAATTAATGTGTGTGCAAGGTCAATTCAAAATGGAAAAAAAAAAAGTTACATTTTCGTCATGTTATGCTACAATGAGTTTCAAATAGTTGGATGTCCCAATCCCAAAACTTTCTTGTATCTCATATATTTTAATATTTCAAAATGTTACAATTGTCAATATTTCACTTTTATTAGTTCAATAATATATCAACTTTGATTTTCATCTGACATTTCTGCGTCAGTCAATGAATCGGAATAAAAACGAGTTCATCTTGATCAGGATATTTATTGAAATTAATAGTTTTTCGTCATTCTGTTGTATATTAAGTGTTCGAGAATAGTCAGTGTATCAGGATGAGAAGTTCCCGTCGAATCACGAGTCGACGGTGTACGATAGAACTACGAAAAACCAAGAAAATTACTCAAAAGTTACTATTATAGTGCCCTCTTTCGGCGGAATATTTCCGAATTCAGGGAGGACCTTCTTGCCATAGCCAAAAACATACACAAAAAATTTGGTTCAATTCTATGCATAACTTCATACACTTTTCGATGGTAAAGTATTGAAAATGGCATAAAAATCGCTATTATAGCGCTACCTTCCGGTGGAATGTTTCGAAATTCAGGGAGGGCCTTCTTGCTATGGCAAAAACATACACAAAAAATTTGGTTCAATTCTATGTATAAATTCATACACTTTTCGATGGTACAATATTCAAAATGACACAAAAATCGCTATTACAGTGCTCCCTTCCGGCAGATTTTTTTTCAAATTAAGGGAGGACGTGTTTGCCATAGCCAAAAACTTTTTTTAAATTCATTCAATTCTATGCATAGCTTCATACACTTTTTGATGGTACAATGGCGACAGACACACGGACAGATATTTTCTATAAACATGTTTTTTGGGATCTCTGACCCCTAAAACACAAATCAGTCGAAAACCGGAAGTCTAAAAAGATTTTGATTACAGTACTTTCTTCCATTGAAGATAGAAGGAAGTAAAAAGGAGTGAGTGCTGGACGTGCTACAAAAATTATTTAAGACGTTTATTTGGATCGTACTCCCGCTCTTAGGACAGTTAAAAAGTGATTTTGTCAATTTCGAAAAGACGATTTCAATCGGAACGATACAATTCACTCTGGGCGTATTTCTGGCATTGATTATAACTTTGTTCGTGATTTAATGAACCATAATCCACGGATTACTACTCAAGAGATTGCTGAGAGACTAAATGTAAACAATTCGATTGCATTTCGCCATTTAAAACAACTTGGGTACACTTCAAAACTCGATGCGCCACCAGTGGCTCAGAGTTTCTGCTCTCGAAGCTGGTTGACGGAAGGTGCTAGGTTCGATCACAATCGCAACCGTCGGCCTAATCGTTCGGACTTTTCGTGGTTTTCTTCGAACCTTGGTTTTCCAAGCTTAAGTGCGGGTTAGGTTCCCTTAGAAAGACCCCCCACACACACACACGTAGGGCACCCCCCCCCCTTAGGGCCTATATCCCTCGTGCTGATAATTGGCAACCAACCTCGAAACTCGATGCAACGGAAATCTTGACATAGTTCAAGTCAGAAGGAGTAAAATCATTACTATCAGCAAGATCTTTTAGATATTTCTTTGAAAATAATGTGTTTAAAGGCTTTGTAAAAATTGAGTAGACTTTATGTCATTTTCCTGGCTTCTATAAATTACAAATAAAACTGAACATTACACAGAATTTAAGGTACTATAGAGGAAACATGTTCCTTTAAACAAAATTAAAATGTTAGATCTAAAAATAAAAAACAAGAATGTGAAAAATGTTTTAGAATGAAATTGTCATTATCCTGGCATACATATGCCAAGAAAATGTAACGGAAAACTTTTGACTGTCCCTGTAAATGAACTGAACATGCTACAAACTTCATTTGAAATAGGGAAGTGCTATGATAGAGGTCACTAACATCCAAAAATTTCAGAACGATACGAGCATATTTACGAGAATTAGAGCGTGGACAGACGGACAGACAAACCGAAGTCAAATACTTTTCAACTTTGTTGGAAAGTGTTAAAAACGAGGTTTGTAGTATAAATTTGGCGCTTCTCTATTTCAGCACCCGGGGGGACTGTCTCCCTTTGCAACCCCCCCCCCCCACACACACACACACACACCCGTTTCGCACGGCCCTGAATCCACGGATTACTACTTAAGAATTTGCTGAGAGACTAAATGTTGCCGATTCGATTGCATTTCGCCATTTAAAACAACTTGAGTACACTTCGAAACTCGATGCAACGGAAATCGGGCACGAACTTTCGCAGTCACCCAATAGTTATAGACTAGCTGTTTAACCTGTTCTACGCACGGGAGTTCATGGTCAATAATTATTTGATGAAAAAAATATTTTTGTACTACGCATTTTTTTAAATGAAATTCAATTTATCATGTTACTACGGCAGCAGACGATAAAACGATATCTTTGGAATAAGGGAATAAATAGAACAAAAAGTTTTGTTGTTGTTTGTGATAAAATGTTTTTCTTTATTTTTAAAAAATGGTAATAATTAAACGCAATTAAATAATCTAATTATTTTTATGCAAGGTAAAATAATTATAAAAATACCCGCTACAACTTCTTAGTACGGCAGCGTGGCGTACGTAATATGCATATCTCACATTGCAGTAAACATTTAGAACCGGTTAGAACTCGCGCGATTACGGGTTGAACATAAAAAGGGCTAAAATTCGTCAAAAACATAAAATAAAAAGTATATACTTAAAATTTTCGATTTTTTGTCCCAATCGTTCATAGGTCTCCCCCAGCAACCTGTGTGCCAAATTTCGTAGCCCTGCGCCCTATGGTTTCCGAGTTTATGAGGTTGCATAGATACGCGCACGAATTTTAATAGGATAGATTACAGCGATTCCCAAACACAGAATAGCAGAAGAAAGAAAAATCACGCCTCAAACGTAGATCATAAAGCACTTTCCAACTCTTTTAGAATACTTTAGCAAAACTTCGCTATTTAATAAAGTAAATAAGGTGATTAATTAAACATTTTAGAAAAAAGCAAAACACATTTAAAAACCAGATTTCAGCAATTGCGGTCCATTGCTGGAAAAGTATTCTATTGGTTTTTTGCATTCCTGTAACTGATCTGTAAATTTGTATACATTCTACAAAGTATAGTGAAATCTCCCTGTGCTACCACCTCCCTGAACGACCATTTTTTCATGGAACGAAATTTATTACCATAGGCTCAGTACTCATTTTACCTTCATTCAGAGGCCATCTCAGTTGAATTCCCATGAACGACCCATTTCTTTGAAGAAAATGAAACCAATTCCGTTTTTCCTGGGTCGGTTGAAGAAAGTTTTTTAGAAAAATAATTCCGGCGAGCGCTTTATTCATCAAACTTCTAAACTAAGTTTACACTTTTTTTCTCCGGTAACTTTTAAGTGTTTAAACCCCTTTGAGCCTTTTTAGGCAATGAATTTAACTCTGATGACAAATTAAGAATGACGGTCCATAAACTCCCTTGCTCTATTCTGTCAGAAAACACTCAAAGAAATAGATAAAGGAATGAAATCGTCATTATTTATTCCCGTCCAAAAAAGAAAAAAAATTGCATTTATTGACTGAACTTCGAAAGGACTTAGAAATAAAAGTAATAAAAGATAAAACCGTAAAATTATAGCAAACGTCAATGTGTTCATTTTTTAAACTCTTCAGGCATTAGCTTATGAAATTAACTTTTGTTTTGTTACTTACATTTTGATATTTTTTCCCTAAATGTGAAAAATAAATTTTAGTAACATTAATTATTACCTTTCTTCAATAAATAAAATCTTGATTTAAACATGACCTCCATTAAGAGACCATTTCTCGGAACGAGTAATTTTTATTGGAACTGAACGTGGTCGCTTTAGGGAGGTTTTACTGTATGCAATAATTTAGTTTAATAATAGAAAACATTCAGTCACCGTGACACTCAACGTGTTAATAATTTATTGTTTATAACTAAGGATTGACCGAAACCGAATTTCGGCAATTTTTGTATTTTCGGCCGAAAACGAAAATGTAAAAATAATTAATATATGCATAAATATATATAATTATTAATTATGCGTGTTTATTAAATGTACATGATTATTAATTAATCGTACGTTTGGCCCAAGTTGACCACGTCTGTGCTTCTGAACAAAACTTTGTATTTTCATATAAAATAAAATGTAATTAATTCACGAACGACACAGAAAGGTTATCTAATTATACGAATTTATCTCATTAAAAATTGTTTTAGTTATACATACCTCGATTTATCTGTTATAATGATTTTTGTATTTGATTATCTGTTATATTAGAACTTTTCCAAAGAGTATTCGAAATACTTCTACGGTTTTAGACTAAAAATCTTCTATTACTGTTAACTCTGCAGCTTTCAATAAGCGCGTGAAAAGCGACTTCCAAGTTTAGTCGTATATGCGCTGCTTGCTTTATAATTTGCACCCATGTCTTGAGTCAGTCATGACTGATAACTATGAACAGGGAAGTTAATAACAATAAATAGTATCTCATTTGAGCCGATCAATGAGTAATGTTGAAAATTTTCGAAGGAAGAAACGAGATTTTTGGAATACGGATAGTTTCGGTCGAGTTTCGGTTTGGCCGAATTTTTGGCAGTATTTTCGCCGAAAACGAATGTTCGGCGAAACTCGGATTTTCGGCCGAAAACGAATTGTCGGTCGATCTATATTTAATACCTTCAGAAATTCTATCAATGGAACATACTAAAATTCTTTTGTATATCCCGAAATATAACCTACCAATTTTTATACACGGCACATATTAAGTTAAAATTTTAATTTAAGCTAAAATTTGCTTTAAACTACTGAAATAACATTTTCAGAAATTATCATCCCTAGGTAGGCATATGTCCACTTCTTTGAATGGCTGTGTACATGATTTTATTTGCCTTAGTCATAGTAAATATAATTCAGCTTAAAAATGCTCAACTCAATTACAAACAATATTTTGGTAATTCCTGTTCAACCTAAGTAACGCTTAGAATTTTTTTTTTTTTGTGTAGCCCTGTATATGATTTATAGCACTTATACGCTCCACATATAATGCAAAAATTTAGTTAAACTTCAAAACTCACGCCATAGCTGAAAACGTACTAGCAGAAAGGATCGCTAATAGATACTATTTCGGATACAGTACTGTATCCGAAATCTTTTGTGTGTCCCTGTAGATGAATAAGAAATGCTATACACATCCTAATGAACAACAAGTATCTTGTAGCAAGCCTCAATCATGTATATTCATTTTATTGTATTTGAAATAGTGTAACTTAAAATACGCTGCAAAATGGTCCCCCTCCTCCCCCCCCCCCCACACACACACAGACATCATTATGTAACGGAACTCTTTAGAATATTGTAATCATAGCATTACATTATTTTGTTATTAATTCAGGTTTCATTTCAATAAAATCGTTATATTTAATTGCGATCGGTTATTTAAGCTAACTTTGCAGCTCTCTTCCACGTCCGCTACCTGCCAGACATAGGTCTTTCAAAATCTATAAATACATGTTATTTCACTCTTTTATCTCAGTTGTAGTAGTTCTTGTAAATATATAACTCAATATACTCATTTCGATCCAGCCTCGCCTTTTTGTCTTTTTATTTTCCACACTTTTGTGTGGCCCTGTAAATGAATAATAAATGCTTCGCTTCGCATATTCAACTGAATGCACGTTTTAGTGCACTTCAAAAATGCATATCCCATTCATTGTGTTTGAAGTAATTCAACATGATTAAAATGCATTTGAAAGAATTTTTTGCCGTTGAGTGTGATGTAAAAGAATTTTTGACTGTCCCCTTTAAACGAAGCATAAATGCTACACTCTTCATTTCAAATAGCAAACGTGCAAAACATCAATAACATTTAGAAATTACCAGGACAATCCGAGTCTATATAAGAGAGTGAGGGTTCGGATAAATGGACAGACAAACTGAAGTCAAACGCTTTTTAACTACGTTGGAAGTGTTAAAAAGTAAGAAAGTCAGAATGAATTACAAGATTAAGCTGTTGTTTTCTTCAATAAAATGTATTCTTTTTGTATTCCGTGGCTATGTGCAAATAGCCTAATAAGAGCATAATATTATAATTAAGTAGGATCGTAAAAATGTACAGCATACTAAAATTTCAATTCAGCATAAAAGTGTACAGCATCATTCAAACGCAGTCATAAAAAAAAAAATCAGTAGATGATATGGGAAGAGTTCCATATCCTGATCCGGTTTCTATAGTTTTTTTTTTTTTTAGATAAATGTTTCGATGTAGTTATTGCGATCTTCCGCATTTGGGGTTGTTTTTTTAATTACTCTTTGAAAGTCTGACGTCTGACATTTTACACGTTTGACAAAAATCCAACGCGTATACAACTTCACGAAAGCTACCTCATACTACCATGATGTGCAAGTCCATATTTTTTTTAAAAACTGGTAGCTAAAATTATATTTTAATGCTTACGAAGCGTATTCTTAAATGTTACTTACACTGGCCTCCAAAATTTAAGGTACAGGGACTGGATGCTTTCGATTGCACACGTTTTGTCGAATATCTACAAAAATTATTGGCGAATTGTTCTTGAACTTCTGGGAGGAAAAAAACATGTTTGATTTTATATTTATGGGTGAAGATTTATTCGGGGGTACAATTAGGGGGCTAATAATAAATTTAATAATAAAATAATATTTGCGATCACCTATGTAACAGGAAAGGCTGGAAATGGTTTGTCACTGTGTGTAAATGACTAATTGGGTCCTGTTCAATGTTTGTATGCAATTGTGTAAGCATAGCACTCATATTCGTGAAGATGTTAACGTTTTCGTGAAAAATTCAAAAGGTTTTTTGTTTATAGCATACAGTGTTTTCAACCAAATTTAACGCAACTTTCCAAAAACCTGACAAAGAGTAGTAGAAACATTATACTGCAATTAAAACATGAATATATTGAATATTTGATGAGATATGGGCATTTTTATGAGATAATTTTTAACCGCGCATGCGCGGAAGATCTCAAAATTTTTTTCATAATTTGGTATAGTAAGCTATTTAGGTCAACTTTTATAAAAAGTCCAGTCAAATATCGCAAAAATTCACAAAAATAGGGTCGGTATAGTGAGTTGCTTCCTAAAAATAGCTTTATTATAAGGGATTTTCCACAACTTTTCAATCAGCTCGCTATATCTTTCTAAGTTTTCACAATATTTGATTGAACTTTTTTTTTTGAAGTTGCCTCAAAATACTGACTACCAAATTATGAAATAAAAGTTTTTAAATCCTCCGCGCATGCGCAGTTAAAAATTCTCATAAAAATGCCCATATCTCATCAAATATTCAATATATTCATGTTTTAATTGCAGTATAATGTTTCTACTACTCTTTGTCAGGTTTTTGGAAAGTTGTGTTAAATTTGGTTGAAAACTCTGTATGCTATAAACAAAAACCTTTTGAATTTTCACAAAAACGTTAGCATCTTCACGAATATGAGTGCTATGCTTACAAAAATGCATACAAACGTTGAACAGGAACCAAATAATCATTTACCACAGTGACAAACCATTTCGAACCTTTCCTGTTACATAGGGGATCGGAAATATTTTATTATTAAATTTATTATTAGCCCCTAATTGTACCCCCGACTAAATCTTCACCGGGAAATATAAAATCAAACATGTTCTTTTCATCCCAGAAGTTCAAGGACAATTCGCCAATAATTTTTGTAGATATTCGACAAAACGTGTGCAACCGAATGCATCCAGTCCCTGTACCTTAACTTTTGGAGGCCAGTGTATATTCACAGGTGTTTCCATTATTTTGATAACTACCTTTATATGGCTTAGATAACTAGATGAACGTGTGCTATGAATTCCAGTGTTTATGATAAATTAGAGAACGGGACAAAAGTACAACATTTGCCTTCAATAAATGTCCATTTATAAATTTTGCATTATTTTGAATTTGGGGTATCGCAAAATTGCTTAGTTGCATCAATTAGTAAACATCAATAACATTTAGAAGTTACCAGGACAAACCGAGTATATACGATAGAGTTCGGATAAACAGACAGACAAACCGAAGTAAAACACTTTTATTCAACTACAATGGAAAGTGTTAAAAAGAATGAATTACAAGCTGTTAGGCAGTGAATCGGTGACATAAAAAACACCATGATCGTAGAATTGAAATTTTTTTTGTAAATAGATAGTAAACAGTCATATGAACAAAATGAGATAGGCATGACTATGTTTGACAGGCAGAAAATAAGTTTAAATTATCATTAATTAAACTTCTTATTAATTAAATTAAGGGCGTCCATTCCTGACACTTTTGATTCATTAATATGCTTTCATTAAATTCTGGTTCTAAATACAATAAATTATTCGGAAATAGTGACCACAAAAAAGCGTAAAACTGGCAGGTAAGAATGTGCCAGTTCTGGTTCATGTAGACGAGATAAGTAAGGTAATTTCTGTATACCCATACATTTATAACTTTTACTAATTAAAATATAAGTTTTAAAGAAATTTTTTAAGGATATCCATTACAGGCACACTTTTGATTTATTAGTATGCTTTCCTTAAATTCTGGTTCTAAGTACAATACATTATTCGGAAATAGCAACCACAAAAAAGCATAAAGTTTGCAGGTAAATATGTGCCAGTTCCGGTTCATGTAAAAGATCACTAAGATATCTTAAGTATACCTATTTAGTAATAACTATTAATTGAAAAATAATTTTTAAAGAAATTCCTTAAGGGTTTCCATTACTGGCACACTTTTGATTTATTAGTATGCTTTCCTTTAACTCTAGTTCTAAGTACAATACATTATGCGGAAACACCGATAACAAAAAAAAGAAAACTGGCAGGTAAGTATGTACCAATTCCGATTCATGTAAAAAAGATTACTCAGATACCTTAAGTAAGCCCATATAATTATAACTTAATTAAAATATAAGTTTTAAAGAAATTTCTTAATGATATCCATTGCAGACACACTTGATTTATTATTATGCTTTGGTTAAATCCTTGCTCTAAGTACAATATACGAGGGGGGTATCAATAAGTTTTTGCCCTCACATAGAAATAAATTGAGTAAAATTTATGAAATTGCTACATTGTATTAGTCCTTTTCTATAGGGTCATCGTACACAGTAACAGATTTCTACAAACTGTATTTCAAAAAGAGGGGGAAGAGTGTGTTCCAGGAGGCGCGATAGTAGACCCAATGAGGGACATTTTTCTACCTTTTACGGGCTCCCACATGTGATATATTGTAGGAAAGGCCAGTGACCACTTATTCATGTTATGCAAATCCTGAGACCCTCCCTCCAATTTTCCTTCTGGGGGGGGCGGCACTTTTCTAAATTATCTGGACACCATGCATGCCCCGTGGGGCAAATTTGGAGGGAGGGGCTCGGCAACACTGCACATGAAAAGCCTTCATTTAAGCAAATAAATGTCCATCTTATGCTGTCATCACTCGGTAATAGATAAAGACATTTGTAGAAAATTATTTCATATAATTTTCATGTTATAAAGAAGGAGAAAATCATACAAAATTATTAAAATTCGAAGCGTCCCAAAATTGGGACGCCAGGCATAAATGGGTTAAGAAATTTTCACGTGTAAAGTTTTATGCTAAACTTTATTCAGTACATCCTTGTAAAAAATGTGTATCTAAATTTAAAATTTTAAAATCAAGGACTCACGACATCATCCCGGACTTCCAATAAGCCATTGGATGCATACGGGGAAAATTGATAAGAATGGAATAGAAATTACATTATATTTTTTACACTAATGAAGTAGTTAAACATCAATTTTGACAGGTAAAATTAAATACAATGCTTAAAAATGATTGCACGGCCAATATAATCACTGAAAAACTTACCTGTCAGTCCAAATCCGTTACAGCGAAATTTGACAGTATCACCTTCTTTGAAATGTTCGTAATTTAAAAGTACCAATTTAAAATAATTCCACATTTAATAGAGAAATATAACTTGTCTTTTCTAAAAAGAAACACAATAATTCCACGAGTCGTTCGCCCACTTTTTAAACTACTTTCTCCAAGTCAATGGTATTTGAGTATAACTTTGTCCGTAAACGGAATAAAACACGTATCTTAAATGTTGTAATGAATTGCGTTTTTCAGAATAGTGTAGAACAAATCAGTTTTAAGGTGCAAGTCTTTGCCATTAGTAACACTAACGGTCCAAATAAAGGTGAGATTAATAAAGCAGAGTTAGGTGAGATTTATAAAGCTTAATTGTTGTCTAACTGGGAAAACATTTCGTCCATTAGATCAAAATGCATTATTGTTCGCTTAAAAATCAATGGTTACATTCAAATTGTTAGCCTGAAGGAAAGAAAATATAAGAAAAACAGAATAAAATTCCATTTCGATTATTAAACAATATCTTTCTCTGCTGAAAAATAACTTTAAAATATTTTACCTTTAAGATTCTGATTATGAATGCTATCTATATGACTTCGATGTCGAAACAATGGTACTTTTGTAGGTAAGCATAAAGGCGGAATCCAGATAGATTCTTCGCTGTTAGCGAAATGAGATTGACCAATCCGAAACCTGCATTTTGGCAAACTTTTCGATATTTACTTCAAACTATAGCGACTAGAATACATAGTGTGGAAATCGGCTATCCCTATAATACTTAAAAAAGCGCTAAAATATTGTATCCCTTAAATGTGCAACGATGCTGCTGCAATATACATATCGCACATATAGACATCTGCAGGATATTTTCTAAAACTGCAAGGTATAGATAGTCTATACAATGTAATAAAAAAATACCGCAGATGTCGCTGCGATCGACACTTTGTATTTCAGCAGTATCGTCGCACATTTAAGGGATACAAATTTTTAGCATTGTTTGGATAGCATATTCCAGACGCTGTACTTCAATCAGCGAAAAGTTCGGAAAAACACAGGCTTCTGATTGCTCAATCTCGTCTCGCTAACAGCGAAAAATCCACCTGGATTCGACCAAAAAGATTCTAGAGATTATACTTCGATAACGATATTTCAAACAGGATTCAAAGCGCCCGAATCCATGGAGCTATGAAGGATAGGAGTAGACACGAGGCTAACGAAACAGATAGGCTTCACTGTTAAAAGTATCCTGAAAAATTACCTCTGTTTTTAAAGGCTATCAATTTTTTGACCAATGAGAACGCTGCACAAACAGCTATGAAGCTTCCTTATTTGTCAGAAAATAGATAGCCTTTAAAAACAGAGGTAATTTTTCACGATATTTTTAACAATGTACCACGTTTATAGCGTCTAGAATACATAATATGGAAATCGGCTATCTAAGTAATGCTTAAAAAAGTGCTAAAATATTGTATCTCTTAAATGTACAATGATGCTGATATCCAAAGAGTCGATCGCAGGGACATCTGCAAGATATTTTCTAAAACTAAAAAGCAAATTTGTCTAGAGGCTGATAATAATACGATGTTTACATTGAAATTTAAAAATATACGGCATATGTCGCTGCAATCGACTCTTTGGATTTCAGCATCATTGTACATTTAAGAGATACAAATTTTTAGCGCTGTTTGGATAGCAGATTTCTACACTATTTATTCTAGGCGCTGTACCGCGGTGCTTTACGCTTATCTTTTTTTACAGACCGCTCGAGGCTAACGAGAAAGACAGGCTACCGCGGTGGGTCCGATTCTCCATTTTTTACAGACCGCTGGAGTCAGGTGATGCTCTTTTCGCAGACCTTCATTGGTCCATTCGAGCATCACGTGACTCCAAGCGGTCTGTAAAAAAAGACGAATCGGACCCACCGCGGTACCCTGTCTTTCTCGTTAGCCTCGCAGACCGCTGGAGTGACGTGATGCACCAATGAAGGTGTCCGAAAAGCGACGCTAACGAAAACTTTTTCGTTAGCCTCGTCCGAAAAGAGCATGACGTCACTCTAGCGGTCTTTAAAAAAACATATGAGGAATGCGCAGCAGTAGCCTGTCTTTTTCGTCAGAGTAGACATAAATGAGGTCACTTGAAGCTGTTCTAACCCCCCCCCCTCCTGCATACGCCATATTTAGCCGCATCGTCCACTTAAGATTGCTGATTGGACTGCAATGGCTCAAAGTGAAATATGTCTGACGCTGGAGAGGGGGAGAGAAGTCGTTTTTCGGATTCCACGCTTTACAAGAATGAAATGTCAACTCCCCTTTTTCACAGCTCCATGTCTGAATCTGAGCAACCTCCGTACGGTTTCGATAGTATTTGTGTTTGAGACAGTAAGAGAAATTATCCAAGCCATGTAAATAAGGACTTTTTCAATATTGAAATGTATAATGATAATGTTCAGAATCAGATCTTATGCATATATGGAAATCGGCTATCCCAGAAATACTTGTAAAAAGTGCTAAAATATTGAAAAATTGACTTAAAAAAGCGCTAAAAATTGCTAAAATATATCCTTTAAAAGTCCATCGATGCTAAAATTCTAAGAGTCGATCGCAGGACATCTGCAGGATATTTTCTAAAACTCCAAGACGATTTGGTCTTAGACGTTGTAATAATACGATGTCATTTTATTAACATACATCTGACCTTTGTGCTTGGCGTCAAGCGCCCGCTTATAAGTCATCGCCAATATATATAGTGACGAGATAGCACACACAAGGAAATTTATAACACAGAGAAATACTGCAGGGAACTCCACAAAGAGTGTGCAGCGGAGCCAGCGGAATTTGAACACGTACCCATTTACACCCGAATACAATGTTTAAATTGAAATTTGAAAATATACCGCAGATGTCACTGCGATCGGCTCTTTGGATATCACCATCATTGTACATTTAAGGGATACAAATTTTTAGCTCTGTTTGTATAGCAGATTTCCACAGTATTTATTCTACGCACTGTACTGTAATAATACGAAGTTTACATTGAAATTTGAAAATATCCCTTTTAAATTATTTCCTATATGTCGCTGCGATCGGCTCTTTGTATTTCTGCTTCGTTGCAGACTTAAGGGATTCAAATTTTTATCACTGTTTGGTAGCAGATTTCCACACTATTTATTCTAGACAATGTAGTGGAGAAATTATTGATGTCATGTGAATAACGACTTATTCGATATTGAAATATGTAACGATAACGTTAAGAATCAGACCATATGCATACAACGTCTAGAAAAATAGTGTAGACATCGGCTATTCAAGAAATGCTCAAAAGATTAAGCCTGAATAACGCTATAGATAAACTTCGTTCGCTGCGACATCTGTTATGTGAAAATTGAATTGAAAATGGAAATGGATCTTTTTGTTTATGTGCGTATACATATGTGAAAATTATAATGTTTTCTTCGATAGCGGAATGTATAACGATAGCGTTCAGAATCTGACTCTAAAGGACTGATTCTGAGAAATCTCGGAAGTCTAAAATTTTCATTTTGTTATGCTTTCAATATTTTATGTGACATCAAAAAGCGTAACTATAGCGCCTAGAATATATAGTGTGGAAATCGGCTATCCCTGTAATGCTTAAAAAAGCGCTAAAATAATATATCCCTTAAATGTGCAACGATTGTGCTAAAATATTAAGATCGTAGCGACATCTGCAGTGTATTTTCTACAACTGCAAGATATTGCTAGTCTATACAATGCAATGCGAAAATCCCGCAGATGTCGCTGCGATCGACACTTGGGATTTTAGCAGCATCGTCGCACATTTAAGGGATATAAATTTTTAGCATTGTTTGGATAGCATATTTCCACACTAGGTATTCTAGACGCTGTAGCGTAACGAAACTACAGCGTCTAGAATATATGATGTGGAAATCTTTCATCCAAACAGCGCTAAGAAGATGTATCCCTTAAATGTGCAATGATGCTGAAATCCAGGGAGCCGATATCTGCGATATATTTTCAAATTTAAAAGTCAATATCGTATTATTCCAGCGTCTAGACCAAATCGTCTTGGAGCTTTAGAAAATATCCTGCAGACGTCGCTGTGATCGACTCATTGGATTTCAGCATCGTTTGACATTTAAGGAAGAAGTAATAAATGACGTCACTTGATATCATTGCTACCCCCCCCCCTCCCGCATCCGTCATATATAGGTCATACGAGGCTAACGAAAAAGGCACACTACCGCGGTGCATCCCACATGTCTTTTTTTACAGACCGCTAGAGTGACGTGATGCTCCTTTGGCGCACCTTCATTGGAGCAGTCGAGTATCACGTGACTCCAGCTCGGTTAGAAAAAAGATACATGGAATGCACCGCGGTAGCCTGTCTTTCTCGTTAGCCTCGTACACTGTTAAAAAATATCGTGAAAAATTACCCTTGTTTTTAAAGACTATATTTTCTGACCAATGAGAACGCTGCACAAGCGCCTATGGAACGTTCTCATTGGTCAAAAAATAGATAGTCTTTAAAATCAGAGGTAATTTTTCACGATAATTTTAACAGTGTAGGCCATATTTTAGCACTATTTTAAGTATTACTGGAATAGCCGATTTCAACGCTATGTATTCTAGACGCTGTAACGAAACTGTAGTATAGCGACTAGAATACATAGTGTGGAAATCGGCTATCTCTGTAATACTTAAAAAAGCGTTAAAATATTGTATCCCTTAAATATGCAACGATGCTGCTGCAATATACAGGTCGCAGCGACATCTGCAGGATATTTTCTACAACTGCAAGGTATTGGCTAGTCTATACAATGTAATACTAGTAATACGAAAATCCCGCAGATGTCGCTGCGATCGACACTTGGCATTTTAGCAGTATCGTCGCACATTTAAGGGATAAAAATTTTTAGCACTGTTTGGATAGCATATTTCCACACAAGGTATTCTAGACGCTGTAACTATAGTGCATAGAAGATGTATTGTGGCCCTCGACCAAGTCATAAATGTTGAAGAATGCTGAACATGGAGCTATGATTAGAATGGAGTAGACATAACAATCTTCTTCTGTGGAAAGAGTTGATGCCGAAAAACGAGTTCTTCCCCCTCTCCTGCGTCCGCCATGTTAGAGTTTGACTGATAACGGTCCAATCAGCCTTCCTCAGTGGAAGACGCGCCTATATATGGTGGACGCGGGAGAGGGGTATCAACGGCATCAAGAGACGTCATTTATGACTTCTCCATCGATTGGATCCTTCTTGATGCTGAACGATAAATGGCGATCGCAGCGACATTTGGTAGCTCAAACGACCATGTATACATTGAACATTGTATGAGGATTCAATGTACTTATTTCCAAATCTGGGTTCGGGGCTGATAAAAGTCTCGTGGTACCGGTAATGGAGGGTATTCCAAATATGAGTTCGAGGCTGAAAAAAGTTGCGTGGTACCGGTAATGGACTTTATTCCAAATATGGGTTCGAGGCTGAAAAAGTCACGTGATACCGGTAATATACACAAAGAACTTCTAACTGATAAGAAGGGAGGCTAATACTGCATTCTGCATGAACTGTTTCACTGGCTGGAGAGGGTTTTTCATTACGTCTACGGAGCTTTCCCTTCTTTACGCTAGAAGTTTCTACCTTGAACACATGATCATGACGTAGATGGAATATCCTCCATTGAAAAAATCTTTCGTCGGTGAAGAGCTAGCAGATGTCGCTGCTATCGACATTTGTCGTTCAGTATTTTCATCATGTATGGGATTCAATTTTTTAGCGCTTTTTAATGGGTCCTTGTAACGTGTCCAAAAATCGAATTTTTTAAAAGTAGCTTATAATAAATATGATTATTTAGGAACATGTTAAAAAAACCTCATTAAAAATTCGCATTTCAAGAAAAGTTATGTCGAAAGCTCTTTGAGATTTTTGTATACGGTCAAGGGGGGATTTTATCTTTAAAGTCAATTTTCTTTTAACGGCGATTTTGATCATTGCGCGCACGAAATCTGAAAAATGATTGCCTAGAATTTCACGAAATTTTGCCTGAACGTATACAGGCACAAAATCATCTATTATGTTTCTCAAGTAAGAAGTTTAGAATTCACGACTGCTTTCGAATAAAAAAAAAAAAACTTTGATATTTCGAGTTTCTTGTTTCGTAAGAAAAAAGTTCTCGCGATCTACAAGTTTTCTCGTAGATAGGTCATTTTGAAAATACATTGTATCTGTATTTTTAAAAATCTTAGTTTATTTTAGTCATTCAAATGTCAAAAATCATGCGCGCAATGCATGCAAGAAGAATTCTTTCGTAAAAATTATATTATCTATACATATAAATTAAAAAACTTTATATATGTGTATACTTTTTTTAGAAGTTTAATTGATAAAATAAATTTTTATAATACGTGCCTTAAATTTTATAATTAAAAGTCAATTAATTATAGAATAACTGCAATTTTTATAGAGGTCACTTTTTCATATATTCTGTTAGTTCAAAGAGTACCTGACCCCTAACTACAGCGTCTAGAATATACAGTGTGGATATCTGCTATCAAAATAGTGCTAAAAAGTTGTATCCCTTAAATGTGCAATGATGCTGAAATCCAGGGAACCGATCGCAGCAACATCTGCGATATATTTTCAATTTCAAAGTAACATCGTATTATTACAGCGTCTAGACAAAATCGTCTTGGAGTTTTAGAAAATATCCTGCAGATGTCGCTGTGATCGACTCATTGGATTTCAGCATCGTTTGACTTTTTTAAGAGGCACTTTTTTAAGTATTACTTCGATAGCCAATTTCCACACTATATATTCTGGACGCTCTGCCTTAACGCTCGTATTCACCATCTACCTCAATCTAGAAATCTTAGTCGAGCACTCAAATGGTATTCATAATTAATCTGATTGGACGTCTTTATCAGGTCCAACCAGGTTTGTCGTGTATTTCATTTGAGCGTTCGACCGAGGTTTCCTACACTGTTAAAAATATCGTGGTTAAAAATATCGTTTTTCAAGACTATCTATTTCTTGACCAATGAGACCGCTTCATAGGTGTTTATGTGGCGTTCTCATTGGTCATAAAATAGAGAGCCTTTAAAAACAGAGGTAATTTTTCACGATATTTTTAACAATGTACAGATGGGTGACAAAATAATACGAACACCCATGAAAAAGGCATGGTACATTTCAAAGAAGTAGAACGCGCATGTCACTGTGCACTCAATTCTGCCACCTAGTGGTTATGAAAGGAAAGGTACGAGTCGCTCAACATCGGTCATAGGTGTTCCATACGCAAACCATACGCTCTGGAAAACTCAATAATGACTGACCTGTCAGAGTTCGAAAAAGGAATGATTGTTGGAATGCTGTGAACTGGTTGCTGTGTGACGGAAACAGACAATTATTTGGGGTGTTGAATGAGTACTGTGTCAGCCGCTAAGACAGCGTACACGAAATGCGGTAAAGTGTCGTCTGCGAAGTATAACAGTGGACCGAAACGAAAGCTTTCTGAGAGGGATAAAATAGAGTTGACCTGCATAACGGTCCGAAAGCGCAGGCAATCTTTATCCCAGATAACGCCAGTGATAAATAGTCATGTCCAGAATCCCATTTCAGCAAGACCTGTCTAAAGGGAACTTCATGTTTCGAACATTTAGGGAAGAGTTGCAACTGCTAAGTCATTGGTGACATCGCGCCATGCTTTTCCCCGACGCCAATGGTGTAAAACACACAAAACCTGGACTCCTCAACAGTGGAAGCAAGTTACTTGGTCTGATGAATTCATCTTCACCATTTTTCAGACAACTGGACGCGTTTATGTATGGAGAAAGCCGTCAGAAGCATTTTCTCCTGACTGCCTCTTGTCGACTGTGAAGTATGGAGATGGTTCCTTTATGGTATGGGGTGCGATATCTTGGCGTGTCCTTGGGCCACTTGTTACTCTGCATGGGAAGGTTACAGCTGCTCACTATGGCGATATTCTGGAGGATCAGTTGCATCCTTTTGTCCAGACTTTATATCCAGGAGAATGCTCACTTTATCAAGGCAACAATGCTCCTATCCACACTGCTAAAATCGCCCAAAAATGATTTGAAGAGCATGAGGAGGAAGAAGGATATCTTACTTGGGCTCCTCAGTCTCTGACTTGAACATTATTTCACATTTGTGGGGATATTTGGAGTCAAAACTCCGTGCTCGATTTCCTCCACCAAATACGATTTTGGAATTAGAGACTGCTCTCCAGGAAGAATGGCTCCATATTCCTTTAAATGTTGTTCATGACCTCTATAAATCCATCCCACGTCACATACAATCTGTAGTTAAGTCAAAGGGTAGTCCAACCCCCTATTAATAAAGCTTTTCTGTTATTTCATAGGTGTTCGTATTATTTTGTCATCCATCTGTAGGTTAAGGTAGATGATGAATGCGAGCATTAAAGCATTATTCGACAAACGAGTTGCTACAATATATCTTCAAGACGAATGAAACAGGGCAGAACGAAAACTTACAGTGATAAAAAACTGCAGGTTTTGCTGTATAGGCACTCCACCGCTTTTGTAGAATATCTCTATTCTGATCAAGGAGAATGCTCCATAATATAGCCAAGTAATCGTTTTCTATAAAAGCGGTGGAATGACTATGCAGCAAAAGCTACAGATATTTAACAGTGAGTGTTTGGCACTTCGATATAAGTGTGACGACACACGGTATATACAATTTGATTGGTTGAGACAATTTTGGACAAAACCGACTCACCAAGAATCTTGGCGAGCCTGCCATTATCGCTAAGATAGTGCTTACTAACTTGTTACGCTCGTGTAATAGAATTTGTCTTGACAAATATCTATATTCTGGATAAGAAAATGCTTGCTACAGTTTGGACAAATGAGTCAGCCCAAGCAAAGTCTGAGCATCCTACACTGTTAAAAATATTGTGAAAAATTACCTCTGTTTATAAAGGCTATCTGTTTTCTGACCAATGAGAAGTTACTTAAACGCCTATGGAGCGTTCTCATTGGTCATAAAATAGATAGTCTTTAAAACAGAGGTAATTTTTCACGATATTTTTAACAGTGTATATTGCCACTGTTATATAGCGGTATCCTGTTTAGGATGCCTCTAAATGAGAGTGGCGAGATGCGGGATATAACATTTGGTTGGTTGAGACGATTTTGGGAGAATTTGAATCGCCAAACTTCTTGGTGAGCTTGCCCTTATCGGCAAGCTAAAGCTTGTTAATCGCTCTCGTTTAATCTTACTCGTCCAGGCGAATATCGTCAAGGTCTGGAATATAGATTTGCCATTGTTTAGACAAAAACGTCAATGGGAACACGCGCTCTGTGTTTATGTAACTACTGTCACATAGAGGCGCCTTAGTCTCACTCGTCTAATCGGTATTTTGCAGGCGAGTATCGACAAATTTTGCAATGTATTTTGCCCCAAATGAGCATGCTCGATTTGTGTAACTTACCACTCTTATATTGAGAAACTCCATGAAAATCCGTTTTATGATAGTTTCGTTATATATCATGTAAAAGTCACATACCATATCGCGAGTTCAACAAAAAGTAAGACTATCTGCCGCATCTGCCTTCTTATATTTGACGCACCTGTGTCACAAAAGGAATATTAGAGAGTCAAAGTAAAGCGTCTAGAATATATAGTGTGGATATTTGCTATCCAAACAGGGCTAAAAATTTGTATTCCTTAAATGTGCAATGACGCTGAAATCCAGGGAACCGATCGCAGCGACATCTACTATACATTTTCAAATTTCAAAGTAAACATCGTATTATTACAGCGTCTAGCCAAAATCGTCTTGGGGTTTTCGAAAATATCCTGTAGATGTCGCTGTGATCGACTCATTGGATTTCAGCATCGTTTGACAATTAAGGGATCCAATATTTTAGCACTTTTTTAAGTATTACTACAGCGTCAAGAATACATAATGTGGAAATAAGCTATCCAAACAATGCTAAAATTTTGTATCCCTTAAATGTGCGACGGTACTGCTGAAATACAAAGAGTCGATCGCAGCGACATCTGCGGGATTTTTGTATTACATTGCATAGACTAGCAATATCTTGCAGTTTTAGAAAATATCCTTCAGATGTCGCTGCGATCTGCATATTGCAGCAGTATCATTGCACATTTAAGGGATACAATATTTTAACGCTTTTTTAAGTATTACAGGAATAGCCGATTTCCACACTGTGTATTCTAGTCGCTATAGTATTACTGGGTTAGCCGATTTCCAGACTATATATTCTAGACGCTGAACCCAAAGGGTGTCAAGATAGACAAACACGTGACGAAGGTTCAGTAGCATCTCTTTTCCTCTGCCTTGCGATAACGACGACTTAACAAGCTGTAAAACTGAGATGTAACTGAGGGCGGCTTCGATGCCAAAAATTGGTGTTGGTGTCGGCAACAATAATTGGACAAAGTTTTGATGCCATAGAAACTAACGACTTTTCACGCTATCGAAATGTAACGACTGGCTTCAGAGTCCGTATTGTCTGTACGATGCAGTATCTATGTCGAGAAGTAGTTTTGGTTACCGTGCCTGAATATGAGAATGAAGAAAAACGGGCTGAACGATGGCTGAAACGATTCTGGATTAAGCTAATCGTCAAGCATTTCCTCTAGCTTACCTTTATAGCCAAGTTTTTGCTTGTTAATTCGTCTCACTCACTGTAATCGAACTCGTTCAGACGAGTACAGCTGACGCCACCTTGAGACAATGCCGACGAGCTCGATTTCGATGTCACGGCAGAATCGGTAGTCATTCCTTGTACCCAAAGTCACAAGAAACGTGGTCCAATGAATGATCTGCTGATGGCCAATATGATGTGATGTTGCACATTTGTCATTTTATTAACATTCATCTGACCTGTGTGCTTGGCGTATAGCACCCGCTTATAAGTCATCGTCCATATATACAGGGACGAGATAGCACACACAAGCAAATTTACAACACAGAGAAATACAGCGATGACAGCGATGACCACCTCGGGAACTCAGATTTCGCTTTAGAGTGTTAGTGCAATCCCGAGGGGTAGACCACATCCACTCCTCCCGACTCTCAACCAGAGTCTGAGAGGGAGCGTCGGGTCCCTGATCAAGCTGCTGAGATTTATTTCGGTTACTATGAGATTTACAATTACAATCACAATTGTTTACCCAATTTTTCTGGGCGAACCGAAGATTTCACATCGAAATATATGACTGTATGTAGTGATTACATGAGGATCATTTCACCTAATGTGATTGCATAATTGTTTACAATTTTCTTGGATATATATATACGTCACAGTACATTTAACACACAATATTTAACACGACAATTAGAAACACATCACAACACAATATCAAACACCTACTATTTACATGACTGTGTGTAGTGATTACATGTGGATCATTTGAATGTGATTGCATAATTATTTACATTTTTCATGGATTTACAGGGATTTCACAGTACATTAAACACACAATATTGAACATCACAATTAGAAACACATTACAACACACCTACTATTTACAATTTGCGCATACAAGAGTTTGGAGAGATGCACAAGATAAAAATTCAAAAGTGATAGAAGTTTCTGGCACCCGCTAATAACCCGTTTCTCCCTCCATGTTACACTCTAGTGATGGAGTCGGACTAGAATGGCTCTGGATTTGAAAAGATGTACTCGTTTGTTTCTATAAACCTCTTGCATTGTATGATCTTGTTGAGTAGTTGTGGTTTCTCTTTTACATCCCGCCACCAACTTGCTAAATTCATACGTGTATGTTTTTTGAGATGATAATGCGATGTTAATGTACAGTATAATACATAGTGTAACGATGTTGACGGCAAGCCGCAAATGCATAGTGGGGAGTCTCTTTTGTTAATTTTGTATAAGTGTTCCTGAAAGGGGCCGTGATTTGTTAAAAATATGTGTAAGTATCTGTTGTTTACGAAATACTTGTGGTCAACCAATGGCAAGAATTCCTTCGTATATCGGCCTGTGTCTGAATCCGTCCAGCGTTTTTGCCAATTTTTTAACAGATTCTGCTTTGTCTGTGATTTTAGTGAAGAAGCTGGATATGGTAAAAATGTATGTATTAGTGTTTCATCTGTTACTGCCGATTTTGCCAGTTGGTCAGCTGCCTCATTGCCCTCAACACCTGAATGTCCTTTTGTCCAATTGAAGTATATGTCTTTTACTGTTGTTTGTAATTGTTGAAGAATTTTTAGTATTAAATAGTTTGTATTGTCAAAATTGTTTAATGCTTTTAAACTTGATAGGCTATCCGTTATGATTAAGTATTGAGAATGTTTGTCCGACTCTATCCACTCTAATGCTAAGGAGATCGTGAAGAGTTCTGACTGGAAGACGGAGTTATCATGGGACAGTTTCGCTCTCCAAGTATAGATTTGCTCGTTTTTTTCGTACACACAAAATGCCGAGGCTGTGCCTTCGGACATTTTGGAACCGTCCGTGTATATTGTAATTTTGCCTACATAGTCGTTTATTTCACAAATTTGTATTTCACTTGTTAGTGGTGATGTTTTGTATTTTGAGCATTTTGTATAGTATAGTGGAGCAAAAGCCTTTTCTGTTGACTTGCGGAGACGAATCGTCCCCGAATACTCCGCCTCCGCCTCCAACTGCAAATCCAGTGGGGGGAGACCTGTGAGGACCTGCAGGGCGTTTGTTGACGTATTGCGATATGCTCTCGTTATCAACAACAAAGCTTTCCTTTGTGCCGAGAGCAAATGTCGACGACCGTAATATTGCGCCATACGCGGAAACCAGACAGCACGAGTGTAGGCCAGTTTCCTTTGTAAGATCGCCGAGTGCCAAATCTTAAAAAATTCCGGAGGTAGCCCTCATAGCATGCATGGTCACAGTGACGTCATTGTGACGTCACTGTAAGTCACTGTGGTCACATCACATCTGTGACCAAAATGCCACCACTCAGTGATGTCACATTGTGACTGAAATGTGAACTTCTTAGAAAACTTAAAAAAATTACAAAAATTATTAAAAACATGTTATTTACTGTAAAAAATATTTTTCTGCCGGATTAAAAATTTTTTTAAACCGTGGTCCAAGTTGCCTCTGTGCCTCTAACCAAAACTTTTTATTTTCATATAACATAAAATGTAATTAATTCATCAGCGACATAAATAGATTTCCTAATTATGCGAATTTCATATTATTAAAAAATGTTTTAGGTAAACAGACCTCGACTTATCTTTTATAAAGATTTTTGTAAATGATCATCTGTTATACTAGAAGTTTCTAAAAGAGTAGTCGAAACATTTCTGTGGTTTCAAACTAAAAACTTTCTATTACAGTTAAGTCTGCAGCTTTTAATGAGCACGCAGAAAGCGCCTTCAAAGTTTAGTCATATATGCATTCTTGCTTTATAATTTTCATTGAAGTCATTTTTTGTTCCTCTTAGTGTTTCACTATTTTAAATAACTTTTTTTTTTTTTTTAATTCTACTTCTTTCAGACGTTTAAAATAAAATTGACATTTTCCGAATATAAAATTAATGTACAAAATTTAGGCAAAGCCCATGACATAATTAATTATTCATATTTTATTTTTTGTTTTCAAAATATATCTTTAAAAATTATTTTACAAGATGTCTTATTCTACAGAAAATTAATATTAAGATAATGACAGATTGACAAAGAAAAACTCATCTCTTCTAGATAATCTTGTTGTATTTTTTAAGAAGATATTTTGTATATATTACCTGTGATACAAATTTTACTTTTAAAAAAAGGAGGGGGTCATCATTATTACCATTAAATTAATTTATACACATTTTGGAAAATTAAGCAGTATTTTATCTAGTAAACTCTAATTATGGATAATATTATTATTATAATTTACGTAACTGAAACTTTACAATTCAATAAAACTGATAAAAATAAAAGGTGAAATACAATAAAACATTTTCAAACAGGAAATTGAATTAGGGGCAATTTGATAAGATTATTACGCATTTAATTTCCTTCTGAAACTGTTGTATAGAAAAACAAATAAAACCGAAAAAACATCTGCTTCGAACTTCGAAACTTAAAAATCGTCTGCATCTGCACTATTTCAGTTGTTAAGACTCACCGCAGAATAACGGATAAAAGTAACAGTGAAGCTTTTTAGAATAAACGCGGGAAGTTCTGTGGACACTGGACAGCATAGACGTGTTGACACGGATTTAAAAAGTGAAACAAGAACGTTTTCAGGATCCAAGTTAGTTCAGCTAATAAAATATAAACCCGAGAAAATTACGGTAGCTTTGACTTGTTGAAGATGATTCAAGTCATTGCTATGGTACTTATTATCGGATTTAATTGGTTCCCCAAAATCAAAGTATCAAGTACAACGTCAATGAAATTAGGTATGTAAAAATACTATTTTCCCTGTTTGCTTTTTTTTAACCGCAACAATTTTAGTTAGCTTCTCATAAACATGCTGTAGAGCATAAATATTTCACTACATTTATTTTTTATTTTGTTGAAATATCTAAAATATTATTTTCCCTGTTTGCTTTTTTTTTTTTTAAATTACAATGATTTTAGTTATCTTCTAATAAACATGTTATAGAACACAACTATTTCATTACATTTATTTTTTATTTTATTAAAATAGCTAACTTCCTTTTCAACAGCTTTGATCAGATTATTAAAAGTAGTGATTTAAATTGCATTTTAATCTGCTTTATTTTCTTATTTAAATATTTGGTTAAAACCACATGGTGTCATAAATATGAAAGTATATGGACAAGTATTATAATCAGTCATTAATATAATTAATAAACATTTAAAGATAATTAAATTATTTAAAGAAAAAGTCTTTTTATGTAATAAAATTATTGGCAAACATAATTTTTTAATTTTGTATTAAGTGATGGTCTTAAACAATTTGCATTGCATGTTTTTATTTTAAAAAATTGCATCTGCTCAGAAGAGGAATTTAGAAAAAATAAGACACAACGGAAACGTATACTATTAAAAGAGATCGTAGATATGTAATGTTAAAAAAAAAAAATGATTATTTAATGTATTATTCAACCTGAGGAATGTTTTAAAATCTATAAAGAAATAGTCATAGCGGGTGAAAGCTTTTCAGTTGTTAAACATTCTTACTGAAATGTTTTCAAAGTGAACTAGAAGTCTGTTGGCAAATGAAAATATAGAAGTTAAATACGCAATAAATAGAAGTTAAATAGTATAATAAATACGCTGATAAATCAGTAAGTGTTTAAATATGATTTTACTTTTAAAATAACGCAAATACTTGAACGGTATGAATCTAAAATGTAACAATCATCTTTTATTATTTACTTTTTTTTCTGGATAATTTTATCATTTTATCTCCTGAATGATTTTATCGAGATAAATTTCAAAGTATCGATATTATACACTCTTTATAAACAGCGTGATTAAGATGGATTTCTTATTTATAATTACCATAATCTTGTAAATAAAATATTAGTAATAATAATGAACCTATGTGTGGCTCTATTTTGTGTTTATGGGCTCAATTTTTATACTTTATTTACATTAAAAAGTAGTTAACCATTTGATACTGTGTTCATTATTTTGTTTTATTGTGTCATATAAAAATAAATATGATTATTTGTATTTCTAATACAATATATACAGTAGAGCGCCGATTGTCCAAATAAGTCGGGACCGACCCTAGTTCGGATAAACAAAAGTTCGGATAAATGGGCAGACAGTTTAAGGGATGCTCCTGACTATTCTAAAACCTTCACACTTTATCTAGGTTTAGGACTGACAGCACCAGTTAGTACTGGAGTGCTTAAAAATTGTTTTTTTTTTTTAAATTGTTTTTTGTTTACTTTTTTTTTTTCTTTTTTTTTCTTTTTATCATTTTCTAAACTTCAGAGATTATAATTTAAGCAAAAAATAAATTGGAAGTTAGGTGTTTTTTTTCTTTTTTAGAGAGAGAAATATTTGGATAATTGGAAATTCGGTTAAAAAGAATTCTTTGAGAGAAATATGCTGTTCGGATAATGGAAGTTCGGTTAATTGGAGTTCCGATAATCGGCGTTCTACTGTATTTATAAAACTTTCACCGGACTTTATTCTAAAAATTTCGTTGTAGATTCTAATCTGTTTGTACTATTTATGATAATATCAGAGTTATAGATGTCATGGCAACATATATCCAGCCAGATAGATCTTTGGCAAAACATAAAAACTTTCACATTAGACGCAAAATAGAGTAGCTGCGGTGCTGTGTTTTATAAACAATAAGGTATTATTGTTTTAAAAAATCATAGGTAGTAAGAGTTATTTTTATAATATATAATTTCATAAATAAAAATGTAATTTTGGCAATCAATTATTAAAGTTATTTTTTAATAATCAAAAAGTTGTTTTATATATGGATTTTACTTTAAGCAAACCCTGATGTAAAATAAATTAACCCTTTGTATCACCGTTCTATGCATATCCAAAAGTTTTACTTACTTTTACAGTGAGCTTAAAAATACGATTTTATTTATTGCTGCTATCTTCCAACATAACGATTATTGCCGAAATTGTTCTTAGAATTCTCAACATAATGATACTGGTGATACTCAGTTAATTTTCTATGCCAAAGCTGTATTTTTCATTTGAGTAGTTTCATATGATTATTGCTAAAATGTACTTCGGAAATTTTGTAATGCATGTATGTGGCATAAAAGACGTAAACAATACGTATATAACGACTATATGGCACATGATGAGCGTTTCGAGTGTATATATATATATATGTGTATATAACGCATGCATAAACTTCACAACGATCTTAGCAATGTCGTTACTGCAATTTTTTGCATAATCAAATTTATAGGGGCCTCTATAACAAAGAAGTTTCCTATTTTCTCAGCCCCAACTTGTTTCAATTACAATCATATATATATATATATATTTTATGGTAATTAATATCATAAAACATATAAAATTTAATTACTTAATATCGGCATTTCTTTTTATCTTTCATTTTTTTTTTTATTATAAATGTTGTGTAATCGAAAAAAATTCAACTTCACCAGTGACTTCGAGTTTGTAATGCGTATTAAATGAAATAAATTATTTTCATTCAGTATTTTCTATAGTTTAAAGAATATAAAAAGTACTGTATATATTATAAAATATTATATTTTCAACACAAATTTTATTTTGATAAAGATTTGAAAATTTAAACAAATTGTTTCTTTGGTAATTTTAATGCTTTTAACAAATAGCTAATTTTGAAAAAAAAAAATGTGATAGATCGATCATTCAGTTTTCTTCAATATTCTCATTTATTGCAATAGAAAAGAAAGGTGTAACAAAAATTGAAGTCTGCGGGGCATTGCATTTTGATTCAATAAAATTCTTTTGGTATACCCTTGTTATAGCGGCCCCCAAGTTTTAACTGCGATGTATCGCCGAAGTATATTAACGTTATAGATGTAAATGATTTTACAACATGCATAATTATGACTATGTGTGACATGCATACGTGTTTACAACTGTACAAGTATGTCATAGTGTGACTTCACAACATTGCCGCTAGTCACATATTCGTCACAACGTTAATGACAAAATTGTCACAAATCACACAATTTTCACAAAATTGTCACAATGTGACTTCAAAGCAGTGTCGCTGTCGTCACAGAATCATCACAGTGTTAAAGACAATTTCGCCACAAATGACACATATTTCACAAATTGATCTCAATGTGACTTTGAAGCATTGTCACATTCGTCACAAATTCGTCACAAAGTTAATACCAAAATAGTCACAAATGACACACTCTTCACAAATTTGTCACACCGTGACTTCACAAAGTCGTCACAATGTGACGTCACAAAAGAGCTCTAAAACGGCCATAACGACCTCACATTCTAGTCACAGTGACTTCACATCGACGTCACGTGACGTCACATCGACGGTCACAATGTCACAGCGTGACTTCACAACTACGTCGACGTGACGTCACCATGCCTTACGGGAGTCGACCTGAGATTGATGAAAATTTATAAAGATTTTGAGTTATTTTTCCGATTTCTACTCTCTTTTGTGCCACATGTGGGAGAAATGATAATTGTTTATCTAATATTACCCCCAGGTATTTTAGTGTTGTTTCTGATTTTATTGATTTACCTTGAAGTTTAAATGTGGGGCCCCGCTTAAGGTGTTTGGGTTTGCCAAAAGTTAATGATGAGGATTTTTCATGTGAAATTTCTATTTTGTTGGTTTCTGCCCAATTTTGAATAAATTTTAAAGCTTTCTGACCTTTTTGTTCAAGTTGCTGTCTCGACTGTGCCCAGATCAGTAATATCACGTCATCCGCGTATGCCACCAGTTCACAGTCCTGTACATCAAAGGTCCCCAACAGAGTCTCCAACAGAAGCAACCAAAGAAAAGGACCCAGACACGATCCCTGCAGGCAACCCATACTAAAGAAGTACAACAAAAATGGTGCCATCCAGTCCACCTGAGCTCGCCTACCCGAAAGGAAGGAAACGACAAGATTAATGAGTTGTTTAGAAATACCTAGTCTTTGCAATGCTAGGATCACCTGGTCCCAAGGGAGGTTGTCAAATGCTCCTCTGAAATCCAGTGACACCAGTGATGTGTATTGTTTATTTTGTTTGTGTTGTTCTACTAATGAAATCACTTGCTCCAAAGCCGTTTCCGTAGATTTATTTTGCGTGTAGCCGTGTTGCTTACCCGATAGGAAATTCGTTTTGTCTAATGCGTGATGTATTCGTCTTAGAATTAATTTCTCTAAGATTTTTCCGAATATTGGTAATAGAGTGATGGGGCGATATGAAGAGCTCTCATTCAAGGGTTTTCCCTCCTTTCTAAAATACACGAGCTCTCCCAATTTCCAGTCATCAGGAAAATAGTTTAACTTTAAAAGACTGTCGTACATATCCAACAGAATATTAGGGATTTTTGAAAAGATGCACCTGACCATCCTGTGATCAATTTGATCAGGTCCTGGCGCCTTGTTAATATTGAATGAGAAAACAACTTTTTGCAACTCTCTTTTCGTGAATTTTGCCTGGTCGTGCGAGTTTAGTCGCTGTGGTAGTTGCTTTGGAGTTTCATCGCCAAAAATGTCTCTCGTTAGTTTTAAAAGGGTTGATGACCTGGAAGTGGGTGACAAAGAATCAAATTGGTAACTGATATGTGAGTCCTGGAATCGCCGGAAGGCCAACTTTTTCGTTAAACCAAAAGGATCCGTCTCTCTGCGACACAGGTTTGTCCAAGCTTTTTCCTTCTCCGATAAAATCCGTTTTTGATAAATTGCCCTTTCCCTTTTGTATTGCTGGTTTATATTTGACTCGTAGTTTGAATTTTTTGCTCTTTTTAAAAGAGCTGTTACTTTATTTCTTTGGGCCCTCAATTGTGGAGACCACCAGGAAATTTTAAATTTCTTGAAGAGGGCTTTCTTTTTAAAGGATTTATTGGCTTGTAATAATATTTCTTGTTTAAAAGTTTCGTATTCTTTGTTAAACTGGTCTATAGTTTCTATGTCATTAAAGTTAATCTGTGAGCATTTTCGAGTTAGTTGTTCGGAAAATTGTGTCAAAGGGATTCTCTTTGTTTTGAATCTTCTTCTTGGTAGTTTGGATATTGTGAAATTTAGATCTGTTTCTATTGGGTAGTGGTCTCCAAAAAGGGAAGGAATTACTTCCCAGTGTTTTATGTGTGAAAACATAGCCTGCGTGCAGATGGACAGATATGGCCTCCCCAGGTTCTTCCCCGACTCATACGTTGGTGGACTGGATGAGGAGTTTAGAATAACTCGTTGATACGCTATGACTCTATCGATAAGAACTTTTTCCCTGGTGTCTTCACTCCTATAGCCCCAAAGCTGACTGTGAGCGTTGAAATCACCGAGTACCAACTGCAATGGGCTCTGATTTTTAGAACCCAGCCAGTTCTCAATATCCTCATCAAAGTCAGCACTCGGGGGGCTATACAGGCTGCCAATGCTTAAGGTCTAAATTTATAAAAACTGAGTTATAGTGTTTAGATGAGAGACTATGTTTTAAGTTTTGGTCTAAGATTAAAATATGGGCTTTTTTAGAGCTTGAACTATAGCATGGTGTTGTTCGAGGAAGTGATAGAGGTCTATTTTCATAAAGGTATGCATCTTGAAGACAAACCAGGGAATAGTCCGAGTCCGAGAGGAATTTCACAAAAGCAGCGGTTTGTGATCTGTTGTTCTGTAAATTTTGTTGAATTAATTTGAATGTTTACCTCTATAAGACAATGACGCTAGCGCTGCTTGTTTCTTTCGCTGATACACGCTGCAGGATGGATCTTAAGATGGATGTTTTTCATATAGTCCAGCTTTCCTATGGTCCCCCTTGTAGTAGTCGAGCACTTTTTTGCAGTTAACACACTCTTCTTTTTCTGAGGCACAATCCTTGATGTTGTGGCCTTTGCCACATTTAGCGCAGGCCTCTGCATTCTGGCACACTCTTGCTGTATGCCCTATTTCCTGACAGTGATAACACCTTTGAATGAAGACATACCGTCTTACCGTGCACCGGTTAAATCCTATGCACAATTTTCCTGCCATTAGTTGCAGTGCATCTCTCTCCAGTAGCTGCAACACCAAGTGCGAGGTTTCCTCGCCCTCTCTTCCTTTCAATACTCTTATCAGATTATATTGCACCTTCCTCCTCAGAGCTCTTTCCAAAGCCGGATAGAGTACTTGTTTTTCATATAGCTCTTGTCGACCTTCTAAGTTGTTCAGTGAACTGTCTGCTTCTCTTTCGACGTTTTTCTGTGTGACTACTGGGGCTTCTGGGACTCCAAAGACTATCACTCGGGCTGTTATCGGGTTTTGTTCTTTAATATCCAGTTTTTCCGCCATATCTTCTGTAGTGCAGATTTTATCTTTCACCTGTTCTAGGTCAAATTTGTTTTTACATGTTATTATTATTTTATTTTGTTTAGTTGTTTGGCAGTCTACTGGTGGTAATTCAGCCATATTCATAGAATTGAGAACTTTCTTTATTATTGGCATTTTTGTTTCCTTGTCTTTTGGTGTTAATATTAGTGTCGGTCTTTCTTGTAGGAGCGGTGGAAAATTTGTCATTTCTGCATATGTTGGTCGGTCATTTTCTATTGCTGTTTCTCCCTCTCTATGATTAATTGAGACCTTTCGGTTTTCTGCCTGAAGAGTGGTAACATGTTCGACGAGTCTTTTTTCCATTTGTTCATGGTTCTGTTGTATGATTTTGTTCATATCATTGATCAATTGATCTTCTCTTTCGATTTTATCTTGTTTTGTCTGTTTGATTAACTCTTCTTGGAATTTAATTCTTTCGCTGAGTTTCGTTATTAAGTGATCTTTTTCTTCTGTCTGTTGTTTGAGCTGCTTAAAGTTTTTGATTACTGATGACATGGTATTCTTTATCTTTACTTCTTTGTTTGACGCTAACTGCGTTTGTAGTGCATGAGTTCTAGTACCTGGTCTGCAATTTTCGACAACGTGTCTCGTTCTTGGTATTCTTCCTTCTCAGCCTTGTCGTGTTGTCTTACGCTTTCTTTCTCTATTTCCACCGCTTTCTCTTCCAAAAACTTTCGGTATTTTTGCGCATTTTCATTACTTCCTTTGTCGCGTTTCTTTTGATGTCTAACCATCTGATCTATTAAAACCAGTATCGTCATTCGTGATGCTGTTTCGGCGTCAAATGGCAGCAGTTCATCTCCCGGCTGGTAATTTTTGTTTGCTCGCTGTGGTAGCTGTGTTTCTTTGTCGTTAGACTTCACCCCGTCTTCATCTGACTCTGTTATGACAGAGGAATCATTCCTTTGCGACTGCAACTCTTTTTCATTTCGCGGATCGCCCTGTTTCATTGTGAATATATATTTTTATAATATGAGTAGATAAAAATACTTCTGATTTTCTCTATCAGCTTATGTCTTCTATTGTTACTTTTTCGGTCCTGATTATACTGTTTGCACAGCGTTTTCACTTAGTATAATTAATTCACTTTTTCAATTATGGCCCAGGCATCACCAGGACCCAACCATGCTTTTTGAAGGAAAGGGGAAATAGAAGAGTTTAAAGTAAAAATCAGTGACCTAGATCACCGTAAATGACTAAGATAAAAAATTAATGATCGGACAGCGGGGGGGTTTTTAGTAATCTTAAGGGAAAAAAAATATGTAGAGGCTTTGGAAGATAAGTTACATAAACGAGGGGACGTAATTTTGAAGAAAACTGACCAAAAAAAATAAAAAATAAATAAATAAATAAATAAGTAAAAATAAATAAATAAATAAATAAAACGAGTTTCAATGCTCATATATTTCATTGCTCTCGATGTGCCATTTACAAACATTTTTCTCTTGGTTACTTTCAAGTTCTTTTCATTTAATCTTTATTTACATTTATGTACACATTGTTGACAAGTTTATTCAAGTTTCCTGTTTCTCTCCACCAAACCTTACCAACGATATGTGGTATGTCCTGTGAATGTTTTTCACATTTGATAATTACGCATTTTGCCATAGGTAGTTGCACAAAATGTCTAATATTAACTGTATACCAGTCCTGCAGTTTTGAGGTTTTTCGCTGAAGTAAAACCAGACAGGGAATATTAACAACTAAATGAACTTTTTAAGGCTTGCATGTGATTGAAAGAAGTTCATGCTGAACTTGGTATGATAAAAAAGTAATGGTGGGGGAAGTTGGGGGAGTAAATAACGTCAGGGATCATAAGTGTTCAACGAGAATTTTAATTTGATATGTCACCTGCCATGTTTCAGAGCTTATTTAAAAGAAGTTGAAAAGTTAACCCTTTTAGAGTCCCCTTACAATACCAAAATGGCATGTAGCATATGAAATTGTGAATTTAATCTATGAAGTTTAAAATACTGGCTTCCTGTACGACTCTCTATAAGATTTTGAGAAATGACTGAAAATGCGCCTTAAAGAGCCTACTACTGCCTAAATTGTGAGTTGAAAAAGGGGATGAGATCATAGATGAAGAGCTTATGTCATGACCTTTCTGTGGACACCAAACTTGGGGGTTTTCAAGCACCTTCCAAAAAACGCCTAAAAACGCCCCCTGGAGGCTAAAAAAGAACTAAAAAAGGAAACGAAAGTCAGGGTTGAGGAGCTTAGGTCAAGACCTAACTAGAGATATGTCACATGACCCTGTAACAAAATTTTAAGCCCCCCCTCCCCCCGGTTCCCCCCAGGTGACAGCTAGGAAAAAAATGGAGCCCCAATCGATGCCCCGTCCCAAAAAACATCTGACATACGTACATGTGGCCCCCTCCGAGCAATATTTCGCTTAAAAAAGACAAATTTTGAAAATTACTCTTTGTAAGTTCCGGTTTGGAACAATTGCCCTAAAGAGACTACTACTGCCTAAAATATGAGTTAAACTAGGGGATGAGATCATAGAGGAAGAGCTTATGTCATGACCTTTCAGTGGACACCAAACTTGGGGGTTTTCAAGCACTTTCAAAAAAACGCCTAAAAACGCCCCCTGGAGGCTAAAAAAAGAACTAAAAAAAGAAAGACAGGAATGTGGAGCTTAGGTCAAGACCTAACCATAGATATGTCACATGACCCCCCTGTGACAAAATTAAAAAAAAAAAATCCCCCCCGGTTCCCCCCAGGTGACAGCTAGGGAAAAATGGAGATAGCCAATCGATGCTCCGTCCCAAAAAGGATCTGACATACGTACATGTAGCACCCTCCGAGTAATATTTCGCTTAAAAAAGACGAATTTTGAAAATTACTCTTTGTAAGTTCCGGTTTGGAACAATTACGAAATAAAGGATGGAAAACACTATCGAAGTGACTTGCACAACAAGGGAAGCGCTGAGGGGGTTAAATTACTAACTTCAGTAAAAATGTGCCTGCAAGGGGTTAGGAACTTCAGAACTCTTGAAACGCTGCAAACCCCAAAGGGTTAAGTGTGTAATGTACTGTCATGAATAAGTAGTGATTTATTGAAGCAATTGAAAGCAATATTTATGAAAATTACCCCTGATTCTCTGTATTTCAGTTAGTGAAATAGTGTCGGAAACTTAACAGACACCCAGAGCTACCCATAATTCAATGCTAACTTTATAAATACTCCCGTGTACAGATTGTACCATATCTATTTTATTTATTAAACGTCACTCGTTGTGCTAATTAGTTTGTGGCAACACCCTATGATGATTCCAATTCTTAGCCTTGTGGAAATTCAGCAAATTGGCTCTCTTTGTAATTATTATCTTCATTACAACTTTCAATCTTTAACTTTTACCGTTATTGTGAGTACTTTGTACTCCCAATACTTTTCTTAAATGTAACTGAGCACCTCTTGTACTATATTTAAAATTGTGGCATATCATACAATGTATCAGTGATTTAAATTTTCAAATCTTTAACATGTCGGCATCATTATATTAGTTGGCTACATGTTTTATATCTATGTAAAACCTTTTTCTAAAGAATGTAAAGGGATAGTTCTGCAAAGGACTCATCCCCAGGCCAAAACAACTCAACCCTTGACTAACTTGGGCGGCAATGAGTAACGAGAACGAAACCAGCCGCCATCTTGAGTAAAAATAGATACATAAAATAACATATTTTAAAATGCTCTTAAATCCCTTAATAACATAATAAAACTCAATAAAAATTATGACGGAGGAAACTTCAAACTTTCTACTTTACATACATGCACACCACTTTGTGTAATAAACAGTATGAGTTATTTAAATAAATTTTCAAAAAATATTCAATTCACATTTATTCCTATGGAGATTTAATGATTAAAATGGTGAATTGAGGAATCCCCTATCCGCCAACTTGGAGCAAAAAACAGAAAGTATGTACAAGTTTAGTAGTAAAAATAGCACTTACATACAATTTATTTTTGTAAAAATTTTGGCGAAATGAACTTTAAAGCCTCCTACATCTTTCCTATACAATTAATAATTGCTAAAAGCATTAAAAGTATTTTTTATAATTTTATTAGAAAATGATGTCACCCATGCTATTTCTATGGGCGACCTGAATTGTTGAAACTTTTTACTACGTCTTTGAAAAAATCATTTAAGTACCTTAATTTATTGCCAGCAATTTAAAATTGGTGGCGGAGTAATGTTTAGACATTATAGTACACGAAATGGTCAGTTTTAAGAAACAAATAAGCTTTATAAGTTAAATTATGAGGCAATGAAAAAAGTTAATTATTACGATCTGTCCCATAGGAAAGCTTTAAACATGGCGGACGTGCCAAAACATGAGGTTTTTAATTGAGGGGAGGAGACACTTAATCATGATAGAAGTCAATAACATTTACTGAGATGGGTCCTGGAGGCTTTTAAGTTAGCAAAGAAATACCACAGCAACAATTTTTTTAGCTATTATTACACTTTAAAATAAAAAAAATTTTGAAGATGAGCTACAGCATACTGACACACCGAGAGCAATTACCAAAATAATCTATAAATCTATAACTTCGCTAATAGGTAACATACGAATGTTCTGTTACTGTGCAAATGTTCATAAAAGTTTTTAGAATATGTAACAAATTCCCAGAACTTTGGTAAAAATCTATTTTATTTATTATAAGCATTGAAAAGGTATCAGTCCATCAGCAATGGCGGATTCCGAAGTATGGGTTAGAGATTAACAGAGAGGACTAAAATTTTAAAGACCTATATCTCCGAAATCACCGGACCGATTTCGATGCAGTTTAGTTTAAAATGGTCAGTAAACCTTCACGGAACAGAAAAAGCATAATTTAGGTCTCTGGCTTACCTGTTACGTTTAACTTAGTACCCGGCCATGGGAGCTCGCCAGCGACACCTTTTGCGACTCAGGAATGGATCAGGAAAATTTTCCACAGAGAAATACAGCCGGGAGCTCCACAAAGAGTGTGCATCGGAGCCAGCGGGATTCGAACCCTCACCCACCTACACTCGCAAGCGATTAGCGGTGTGATGCCTTGATCACTCAGCCACGGTGAGCCCGTGACGTTGAAATCAAGCTCGTCGGTATTGTCTCCCGGTGGCGTTGGTATTGTCAAATTCTAGAATAAAAAATACCTAGGTTTGCCATAGTTTAGACAAATACGTCTGTCTAAGCACAGTCTGAAATTCGCATGTTGCCACTCTCATATAGAGACACGCTAGTACTGGTATTGCAGACAAGAATAAAGAAATATGCTGTTTTTATATAGTCCAAGAGCCGACAGCACAAAAACTTATGCTACCAAGCACAAGAAAAAAACCTTTATTTTACGGAAGAGTAGAAGTAGGGGAATCTTATGATCCATGTCTGCCGGAAGTGAAGTGGTGCATAAGCCAAAAATTAATACCACCAGTGGTTGACGCGTTTGTTTATCATTGTGCTTATCCTACAAACAAATATATGAAAACATGGAGGACTGAGAGCCGGAAAACACAATGATAAACCTACGAGTCAACCACTGGTGGTATTAATTTTTGGCTTATGCACCGCTTCACTTCCGGCAGACATGGATCATTAGATTCCCCTACTTCTACTCTTTCATAAAATAAAGGTTTTTTCTTGTACGTGATAACATAAGTTTTTGTGCTGTCGGCTCTTGGACTAATAGTAACTAAGCGTCTTTCTTTGATAACTTAATGTAGAGTGTCTCTATATGAGAGTTACTGGACATAAAATTTAATGAAGGATGTTCCATCTACGTTATTGTCACGTGGTCAAAGTAAAAACTTCTAGCGTAAGGAAGTGAAGCCTCCGTAGACATAATGTAAATTCCCGCCAGCCAGTGAAACAGTTCATGCGGAAAGCAGTAGTAGACTCCCTTCTTATCAGTTAAAAATTCTTTGGGTAAATTACCGGTATCACGTGACTTTTTTCAGCCTCGAACCCAGATTTGGAATACAGTCCATTGGATCTAGGCTATCGTGAAAAATTACCTCTGTTTTTAAAGGCTATCTATTTTATGACCAATGAGAACGCTACATAAAACCTATGGAGCGTTATGATTGGTCAGAAAATAGATAGCCTTTAAAAACAGGTAATTTTTCGCGATATTTTTAACAGTGTAGGGTCCAATCCTTCGTTGTAACATATTGGTGTGGTTATTAGCTATTCTCGTAGAGTTTTAAAATATGCTGATACCAACAGCAAAAATGAACACTTGTCTTAAATAAAGTACGGTGCCTATATTTGAGAATTGCGACATACGGATTGTAAAATTTTGTTGGACGAGGCGATCTTGGACAAAAGCGAATCACCAAATATCTCAGCAAAGCTGTTATATTGCAAAACTAACGTTTTTAACATGCCTCACTAATCAGACTCTTTCAGGCCAGTATCGCGAAATTTTGAAATGCATGTTTATCACACTGTTAAAAATCAGCAACATTTGCTGCATACTCCCTCCACCGCTTTTATACAATATTTTATTCTGATCAATGAGAATGCTCCATAATATAGTCAAGTAACCGTTTTCTATAAAAGCGGTGCACTGTTAAAATTATCGTGAAAAATTACCTCTGTTTTTAAAGGCTCTCTATTTTCTGACCAATGAGAACGCTACATAAAGACCTATGAAGTGTTCTCATTGGTCAGAAAATAGATAGCTTTTAAAGACAGAGGTAATTTTTCACGATATTTTTAACAGTGTGGAGTGACTATGCAGTAAAAGCTGTAGATTTTTAAGTGTAGTGTGGACAAATATAGCTGTGTGGGCAAGCGTCTGGTGCTTATGTCGTTACTCTCTTATAGAGGCACCGTATTGTAGACGTTTCTATTAAAAAACATACAGAAAAGGTGAGAATAATTTTTTTTGTTAAATTTTTGGGAAAAGGCTTAACAATTATTAAGGCATTACCTTTATAATTATTAAGGCATATTCTGAAAACTTTTTAATTGACTTTTATTACTTCCTTCTATCTTTACAAGAAGAAAATATTCGATTCGTGAAAAATTTCGACTTCCAGTTTTCGATGGATTTGTACGTTTTAGAAGGTCCTGAACACGATTTTTTGATAGCATTTAGAAAATGTCTATATGTCACTTTGTCTGTCACTCTATCACTCTGTCCCTCTGTCTGTCACTCTGTGAGTCTGTACATGACAAAATATTTGTGGGCGTTTTATCTCAAGAATTAGTGCACAGAATTTCACAAAACTTCAGAGTCACTTAGACCTTGATATAAACTGGCTCTGATTACTTTTTGATGTCAATCGCCCAACAGGTGGCGCTGCTATGCTGCCTTTTTTACGATTTCCACAATAGCGGTATCTTAAGAACTAATGCATGAATTTTCATCAAACTTAAGATTAAGTTACTCCCTGATATAAGTTGGTACTGATTAAGTTTTCGAGTAAATCGCCCAACAGGTGGCACTGCTGTGCAGATTTTTTTTTGAAATTTCCGTAATTGCTGTATCTCAAGAAGTAATGCATGAATTTTCATCAAGCTTCAGATTCAGTTAGTCCCTGGTACAAATTGGTCCTAATTAGTTTTTGGAGTACATCGTCTAACAGGTGGTGCTGCTATGCAGAATTTTTTACGATTTCCGCAATAGGTCTATCTTAACAACTAATGTGTGGATTTTCATCAAACTTCAGATTCAGTTAGAAGTTGACATAAGTTATTCATGATTAAATTTTTGTGTAAATCCCCTAACCGGTGCGCTGAAAATGTTGCATTTTTAAGGGATATTAACATGCATGAGATAGAAGAAAGTTTTGGGATTGCCACATACGACTAGTTTTTATGTTGGACTACTGCGTTATGATTTATGGTTTATTACATCAAATAAACATACTGGCTTTAATAAACTTTTGACATTTTAATATTTCTATAAATTTATATTTTTACAACTTTTTTTTAAAAAAGCAGTTCAAGAAAGATATTTTTTTATTCTTCAAGTATATAACATGTAAAGCCATATTTTTTTTATCATCCAAAGTTTCCACTTTGGGTATTGCCAGAAGGTTTGGAATACTGCTATATTTTTCAGATTGGGAAAGTTGACTTGGTCACTTTCTCAACAAAAACATCGCAAATTATGAAATTGAGACACATTCATGTGTCCGAGCTAAAATAAAACAATAAAAGCACACGAAATAAATACCAAAAAGGATTTCTTAATTTTTCACATTAATTAGAATATGCAATACATTCGCTACTTTAAAAAAATGTTCTATACAGATCATGTGAAAAATGGAAATCACAATAAGACACACACACACAAAAACATCATGTCTATAAACATAACACAAGAATACTTACAGGATATTCTTCGAAACTGCCGGGGAAAAAAACAGAAAAGTTTTGCCAATGTATATAAAAAATGAGTTAACGCACAATGCCATTCCAGTAATTCTAATTTAGATGAAATAAGCACATATTAAAACTAGTCGTTGGGGGCCACATTAATACTTACCCATCATGGATATCTACAGGGTGAATCTAAACTCTTGGGCAAACCGTTAAGGGGTGATAGTACACATCAAGACAAACAATATTACATAAGAAACTAAGGGTCTCAAACGTCTTCAGGCGCCATTAAAGTTTAGGGTCCAAATTTTCAAATGATTGTAAAAAACGGGAAAAATGATCGATTCGTTTGCGGTTATCGCTAAAACTATTCTTTATGTCAATATTTTCTTGAAAATAAATTTTAAAGATTAAGTTCAAAAAATGCCGATATAGGGCGCTTTAGACTTTGGAGTAACGAACAACTATTCTTTACCATTATTTTTTGTATCTCATTAATTGCTTTCAAAAGCTTAGACTTAAATTTAAATTTTGAGCTCAAAATCTGAATCGTTGGGAGTGGTTAAGTAGCGCAAACTAAAATGTGTTCAGGAGTTGAAATTTAAAACCCTTCCCCACCCCCTCCTGAACACAGTTCAGTTTGCGCTACTTAACCACTCCCAACGATTCAGATTTTGAGCTCAAAATTTAAATTTAAGTCTAAGCTTTTGAAAGCAATTAATGAGATACAAAAAATAACGGTAAAAAAATAGTTGTTCGTTACTCCAAAGTCTAAAGCGCCCTCTATCGACACTTTTTGAACTTAATCTTTAAAATTTATTTTCAAGAAAATACTGACATAAAGAATAGAGTTTTAGCTATAACCGCAAACGAATCGACCAATTTTTCCGTTTTTTATAATCATTTGAAATTTTGGACCCTAAACTTTAATGGCGCCTATCTCCTTCGGAAGACGTTTGGGACCCTCAGTTTCCCATTTAATATTGTTTATCTTGATGTGTACTATCACACCTTAAAGTTTTGCCCCAAGAGTTTAGATACACCCTGTATTTATATCAAATCCCAGTCTCTGTATGTCCCTCACAATTCCGGTTGGACCGCCTCATTGATCGCGACCAGGTTGTTTTTCTATGGAGAAATCAGTATCAGCTTCAACAATGAGTAATAGGGTGGGCCGAAAAAAACTTTCTTTTCGATTTTCGAGGATTGGTAGCGGGAAAAAGTTGCCACTGGTGGCACTAAGTTTACACAAAAAAATTGAGATTTTTTGGACAATTCCTTCATTTGCCTTCATTCAATTCATTCTTTTGCTCAAATGCTAATTTTTGAACATTTTTAGCAAAATTTTTAAAAATGTTAAATTTATTTTAGCTGAATTTACTTGAAATGTCATGTTTAGTGTACGAAATGTTTAAATAAGCTCAGATTATGTATTATTTAATAGTTATGTGCATTTTAATTAGGTGACTTTTATAGCCTTTTTGCGTATAAGTGAGAAAAAATTGTAAGTATTGTTTGGTTCGTTTGTCGGTTTCTATCTTTTGTCTTCATTATGTTCCTCGCTCTTCCTTCTGTTTTTCGACGCGTTTAGGGTCACATATTTGGATGACGGATCACAGCATGTCTTGAAAGCAATGGACTTTATTCCAAATCTGGTTTTGAGGCTGAAAAAAGTCACGTGATACCGGTAATTTACCCAAGGAACTTCTAATTGATAAGAAGGGAGGCTACTACTTCTTTACGCATGAACTGTTTCACTGGCTGGCGAGGTGTTTCATTACGTCTACGGAGCCTTCCCTTCTTTACGCTAGACATTTTTACCTTAACCACGTGATCATAACGTAGATGGAATATCCTCCATTCTGGAAGGAGAGGAGAATGTGGAGCAGAAGCCAATGAAAACGCAATCAGTCATCATAAGGATGAGGGAGGAAATAAGAGATGGGAGAAACTGCGAGATGGGATGCTAATTATTTTTCAACTCTAAATTACAGATATTGTCAGGATGTTCAAACAGTGGGAACTTTGAAACAGACAGTTCGTCTGAATAAGAATTTCAACCAGGAACTTCAAAAGCACACACTCCCAAACGCATATCCCTTTCTCACACAGCATTCACCGCATTTAGAACTGGTATATCATATAGATAAAGCGCATTAAAAGCTTTATCTGTGCTTCAAGATGCAGGAATTGTGACAACAGGGAATAAGGATCTCTTCGTCGATAAAAACAGGATCAGGAGACAGAAAAAGAAACTGGGAAAAAAGATACAGGAGGAGGAAGATCTTTGAAGAAGAAAAATTGCAAAATTACATCTGCAACCAAAATCGAAAATGTAAAAAAGGTGCGATGTACAGACGGATCTCGGCTATCCAATGCAAAAAAAAAAAAAAAAATGTTTATAAAGTAGAAATGCAAACGAGTTATTAGATAAATCCCTTCCCATTAGCATTAGCTCGTGAGTGTCTTCTCCGGCAGGGACAGGTGCCTTAACGAAGTTGCACTCACAAGATAGTGTAAATCATTTGACAGGTCAAAGAGGAGAAATGTACAAGGTGTCCCCGAAATGATGGGCCCAACTGTAAGGAAAGGTAAAGTACATGGCGCCATCTCTATTACATACTCAGAAATATTAGTCAAACTTTCTACGCCCGACAAATTTCTATTGTCTGTGGTGCTGCCATCTTTTGGCAAATACGTAAAAAATAATCTGTGATAATTGTCTGCATCAATTTTTCGTTTTGTCAGAATGATTTAGGTTATGACCACAGATGTAGTGGTGAGTATATGCCGCAAACTTTCTGGATTTTTTTTTAGGAAACACCGTATACACTCTGTTTCTCAACAAAGCAATAGTATATACTTTCTAGGGTATACGATCTGTCTAGAGCGTATACCTTCTTTTTTTTTTTTTTAAGAAGACTACACCAATGGTTATGACATGACAGATGTCTTACATTATCTGACAGATTGATAGGAATTACTGAATAGAAGGAGAACGCAGCTAAATCTTTTCTGACTAAACCTTTATAGCTTGAAAAAGTAATGTACAACATCGGTTCCTAAACTTTATTGTTATGCGAGGCGCCTTAAAGTTGACCCACCTGCTAATAGGTACGTATACACTGTAAAAAAATAAAATAAAAATAAATAAAAGTTTTTCCGAGAAAGAAGCTTATAGAAGACAAAGTTTATTTTGCTGCCACCAACTTAAGAAAACATTTCTGGGGAATATTGGCTTATAGGTAACATTCTCAAGTAAACATTTTCATCTTTAACAAACAAACATGGTAAAACAACAGAATTAAAACTAGAAAACAGGAATTCTGCTTTCTCAGAATTTAATGTCGCCCCGAATGAAAAAAAAAAATGTATATGTATATAAATATAGATAGTTCAGATTTAAAACTCCAAACACGCGCTATTATTTTATATAAAATGACGTCATCCGCATCCGCTAAAGAATTCCTTATTTACGATTCAGTCTTAAACAACATCTACAGTAAAATATGCATAGGACGTGACTATCGCTGAATAGTACACAAATAAAAAAAAAGAGAGATTTTGTCATTCAAGAAACTGGACAAAAAAACAAAAATAAATCGGCTATCTCATGATTCATAGGCCTGAAAATTAAATTTAGTTTATAATAGCTCCCTGTTTTATCAGAAATCAGTCATTTATATTTTTTCAAAATAGCACGTATTTTAATTACTTTTTTTTCCAGTAGTTATGGGAAAATGGCAACAAAAAGATACAATTATTATTTTCCAACTATTTTTTCTTTACTTTCTACAGAAATGGAGTACTCGAGTTGCCAACATTAAACAAATAGCGCTAAAAAGTACAAAAAAATGAATATATTAAAAATAAATGGAGATGCAGTTTTCAAACAAATTGCATTTAAAAGTACCTCGCCCCCCCCCCCCCCCCACTTCCCAATATGACGGTATAAAAATTGAAAATATGCGATACTTAGAAGTTTAAAAAATCGCAGTAGCGATTATTCCGTACAATGATACATCTGCTTTTACTTTACGGCTGGCTTATACAACGCAATGTTATTTTTTGGAGACGACGCATTAATAGGTGGGAGAAAGAAATAGAGTACCGGGGGACATTAAGATTAATATTATTTTGAGAAATGTGAATGTAAATTAGGGGCATTAGGGGAGAATCTTTCTTTTTTTTTTTTTTTTTTTTTTTTTACGGTGTCGTCTCTGCTATGGAACTAGAAACATTTCCAACATTTCTTCTCCTTCTCATGAAAACCGCATATGTTGTGGTGCTGTCATCTCTCGGCAAATATGTAAAATAAATAATATAGTGCCCTAAGTAATAATATATTTAATAAATAATATACAGTAAAATCTGTCTACGGCGGAATCGATCGGGACCGAGAAAATTTTCTGTCGTAGACAATATTCCGCCTTATGCAAATCCGTAAAAAAGAAAAAAAAAAACTATCGTGTATTTTTTTTTTAACAGAGAGAGAATTTTAAATATGAAATTTTGCTTTTTATGAATTTAACGAAACGTATAAAAGACAAAAATGTGAACATTTTTATTTGTTCAATCGACATTTTCTTTTTATTTGTTATTGTTTACAGTTTTTTACGCAAATAAACTCCTATTTTTCTCATGAAAATGGATACATACGGAATACGGTACTTAAAATTTAACTATACTATTTTAATTAATTATTTTTTTTCATTATCCTAATAATTTACAAGAATTATGATTTTTAAATTTAGAATGCTTTTTACTTTAATGAATTACTTTTTAAATTTAGAATGCGCGACTTTTCTTAAAATATCCTAGTCTTATATTTACTGTTCGAATAACGGCCTATCTGTATGTATATAATTTTTTTAATTATAAGGGTAATGCAAAAAATGAAAATGCATATTTTAAATTTTGTACTGTAAAAAAAAAATAATAAAAAAAAATAAAAATAAAAATTATTTGAGTTAAAAATTGTAAATAAAAAGAAAATTTTGTCGCGTGAACAAATACAAACTGCATATTTTCTTTTCCTTTTCATTAAATCCGCAAAAATTCAAAACTTCATAATTAAAACTCTCTTTTTATAAGCAAACGAATGCGTAACAATATGCTTTTATTTAAATTTGTATTTTATACGTATTTATTTATATATGTTTGATCTAGCTATAAATTTTAAATTTTCATATACCGGATGCTTTTCATTTTTTTAAATATCCCTTTTCCCATCTTATACAAAAATTTCGGTTAGGTGGTACCTTAAAAACCTTTCCGTTTCCGCGTTAGGCGGGTTCTGGCTTATGGAACTCGTATTAATGTTATTTTCTATGGATTCGCCGGGACTTGGAAATCTTTCCGTGATAGACAAATTTCCGGTTTGCACAGAATCCGCCTTAGAGAAATTTTACTGTATTTTGCGTTCATTATTCGTTTTATCAGAATGAATTGTGTTATGAAATGACTAGCTATTATACGTCAGTTGATTTGTTCCTAGGAATTATTATTAGAAGGGGGACGTTTAACATTTCCTTCTAAACTTTATGTATTTTTTATTTCCAAACTTTATTTTTATGATAGCGATCCTGCAGTTCGATCCACCTAAAAGTTACGTGTACAATATAAAACAAGTTGGAAATTGCTCGTCAAACGTGGCAAATGAGGTGCGTTTGTACTACAACTAGTTTTATAAATATTTTTTGCACCACATAGTGTACTGAATGTCTATTTTAGTGCACTTCAATAAGTGCCTATCCATTTCTTTCTGTTCAGGCTGTCAGATTATTAAAATGCACTTAAAATATTTTTTTTCTCCATTGGCCGTCATGTAGCGGAAATCTTTTGACTGTCCCTGTAAATAAACTATACATTTCCTAAAATTTGAAAGGACTTGACAAAATTTTGCAGCAATTACATATTTAAAATTTAATATTTCCCTCTAAACTTCATCTACTTTGTATTCCCAAACTTTATTGTCATGCGAACCATCCTGAAGTTCGATCCACCTAAAAGTTACGTGTACAATATAAAACAAGAAAGAAAAATCATACGTCCCGTATAGATTATGAAACACTTTCCAACACATTCAGAACAATGTCACAAAAATGCACCGTTTAAAAAATTAAAAAATTATGTCTAATTCATCTCTATTGAAACGCATAACACATTTCAAAACCAAATTTCAGCTGTTCCCATCTACAATCGTAAAATGATCCTAATTTTTTCAGCAGCCCTCTATGATATATAGATTCTATTAACTACATGACATGCATGCCAAAATTTAGTTCACTTAAGAAATGTATATACTTCAAATGAAAATTGCCTTCAGAAATTTCCTCTAATAAGGAGACTGGTACGTGAATACTTTTGTACAGCCCTGTATAAGAGCTATAGAATTTATATATAACAAATAACATGCAAAAAATTAGTTAAATATAAAAGCGCATACCGAATTTTAAAACGTAAACTCCAGCCATTATCATCCAAACGCGGTACTGTAACCGATTTCTTTTGTGTGTCCCTGTAAATGAATAAAAAATGCTATGTCCTGTTCTAAAGTTATCGTGGTGAAATTCAGTGATTTATATCCGTTTCAATACATTTGAAATAGCGTAATAATGTCATTAAAATACTCTGTAAACGACGTCCCCCCTCTATACAATAATGTAATGGAATTCTTAAATATTTAAATAAGGATTATCAATTGCATGAAAAGCCGAGTCTATTTCCAGGAGTTAGAGCGTGGACAGACGGACAGACAAACCGAATGCATAAACACTTTTCAACTTTGTTGGAAAGTGTTAAAAAAGGTAAATGTCTTTTAATCTTCGAAAAATAATGTTACCTTTAACAAAACTATACAATAATCAGTTCTGATACACCCACTAATCCGAAGAAAGAGTTTTATCTTTAGAAACCCCAGAAACCAATATATTTCCGATATTTAATGAAGCATTCACAAAGAGAAAATTTCTTTTTCTGCCACTAGTTTTCGGAAATATTTCCGAGTTGCTTTTAAAATACATCAATCAGTTTCCTGAAATGCAGAATGTCGGTTTTTAAGATGCTATCGATTCTCAAGTAAATGTTTTGGAATTCTGCAAATATGTTTTACGGATAAAGATGATAAAATAACAGCGTCATGAGACCGCAATCGCTTTATAACTCAAGATGTAATACATTAAATGTCGAATGTAAAACAAAATTGTTTTTTTTTTTAATGGGAAAATAAATCGCATTCTTTTAATAATAGCATACAGATCAGAATAGAATAAAACGCAAACAAACAAATAAATAAGTAAGCAAAAAGAAATGTTAGTCAGACATCTGAACATTTTTAATTAAAATTTAGACAAGCTGAATATGAGCCCAGTGTGCATTATGGGAAAACAATCCTTTTTAACACTTTCCAACAAAGTTGAAAAGTGTTTAGGAATTCGGTTCGTCTTTCCGCGCTCTAATTCGCGTAAATATAGTCCGATTGCCATGAAATAGACATATGTTATTCGGTATCACTATGGCATGTTCGGTATTTAAAATGAAGTGTGTAGCATTTATACTTCGTTTACACTCAAAAGAATTCCGATACATGATGGTCTATGGGGAAAAAATCGTCTGTTTGTATTTTTATGATATTACAGTATTTTAAATATATTTACATTGATATAATTCTCCGAATGTTCTACAATGTTTTTTCAATAGAGTATGGTGAGCATAGAACTGATCATTCATTTACAAGGACACCCAAAAGAATGTAGCTACAGAAGAGAATGAACAATCATTGAACTAGTGAAGCCTACAAACCATAATGGCTGGAAGTGCGTTTTCAGCTGTGGTATGCGTTTGTAAATGTAATTGTTTTTTAAATGTTACTTGGTTTGTACAAAAACTGTAGATCCTTCACACGGCTGCACAAAAGCTTTTAACAACATCCGTTTATGGGCGGAAATGGCTGAGTGGAAATTTTCAACCGCGCTATGCGCTTAACTGAACTAACCTTTAGCATACTATGCAGTATACATACCTATCCATACAGCCTATACAGGGCTGTACAAAAATATTGTATATTTGCCCGACTATTCATGATAATAGCAGAAACAAGGTTTTCAAATGCATTATACCTTTTTCAATTTATTTATTGACACATTTTCATTGTTAATTGTTGATTTTTCGTTGACATTGTCACTGTCGTCGACATTGTCACTGTCGTCGACATTGTCATTTTTCATTGTTTATTTTCATTGTTCCAAATTGTTCATTTAGATATTTTCATTGTTCAATGTTCATTTTCATTTTTGAATGTTCATTATCATTGTCAATGTCATTGTTCATTGACACTGACATTGTAAACGTCATTGACATTGTCATTTTTCATTGTTCATTTTCATTATTCCAAATTGTTCATTGTTCATTGTCAGTGTCACTGTCATTGCTTATTGTCATTGTCATTTTACATTGTTCATTTTTATTGTTCCAAATTGTTCATTGTTGAATGTTGATTGTCAGTGTCACTGTCATTGCTTATTGTCATTGTCATTTTTCATTGTTCATTTTCATTGTTCCAAATTGTTCATTGTTGAATGTTCATTGTCATTGTCAGTGTCACTGTCATTGCTTATTGTCATTGTCATTTTTCATTGTTCATTTTCATTGTTCCTAATTGTTCATTGTTGAATGTTCATTGTCAGTGTCACTGTCATTGCTTATTGTCATTGTCATTTTTCATTGTTCATTTTCATTGTTCCTAATTGTTCATTGTTGAATGTTCATTGTCATTGTCACTGTCATTTTTCATTATTCATTTTCATTGTTCCAAATTGTTCATTGTTGAATGTTGATTGTCATTGTCATTGTCACTGTCATTGTTTATTGTCATTGTCATTTTCATTGTTCCAAATTATTCATTTAGATATTTTCATTGTTCATTTTCATCGTTGAATGTTCATTGTCATTGTCCCAAGTTGTTCATTGTTCATTAACATCGTAAATGTCTTTGACATTGTCATTGTTCATTTTCATTATTCCAAATTGTTCATTGTTCATTGTCATTGTCAGTGTCACTGTCATTGCTTATTGTCATTGTCATTTTTCATTGTTCATTTTCATTGTTCCAAATTGTTCATTGTTGAATGTTCATTGTCAGTGTCACTATCATTGCTTACTGTCATTGTCGTTTTTTATTGTTCATTTTCATTGTTCCAAATTGCTCATTGTTGAATGTTCATTGTCATTGTCACTGTCATTTTTCATTTTCATTGTTCCAAATTGTTCATTGTTGAACGTTCATTGTCATTGTCACTGTCATTGTTTATTTTCATTGTCATTTTTCATTGTTCCAAATTGTTCATTTAGATATTTTCATTGTTCATTTTCATCCTTGAATTTTCATTGTCATTGTTTGAAATTGTTCATTGTTCATTAACATCGTAAATGTCTTTGACATTGTCACTGTCATTTTTTATTGTCATTGTCACTGCCATTTTTTATTGTCATTGTCATTTTTCATTGTCCATTTCCATTGTTCTAAATTGTTCATTTAGATATTTTCATTGTTCATTGTTGAATTTTCGTTGTCATTGTCATTGTTAATTGAATTGTCACTGTCATTGTTTATTGTCATTCTAATTTTTCATTTTCATTGTTTATTGTCATTGTCATTTTTCATTGTTCATTTCCATTGTTCTAAATTGTTCATTTAGATATTTTCATTGTTCGTTATTGAATTTTCATTGTCATTGTTAATTGACATTGTCACTGTCATTGTTTATTGTCATTTTAATTTTTCATTTTCATTGTTCATTTTCATTGTTCATTGTCATTGTCATTTTTCCTTGTTCCCAATTGTTCATTTAGATATTTTCATTGTTCATTTAGACATTTTCATTGCTTATTGTTCATTTAGACATTTAATTTGGGTGGAGCTAGTAGAGCTTTAGCCCTTGGGTAGGCATCTTCAAATGATGTCTAAATGAACAAGATTCATTTAAACATCATCTTTCCCCTTAGTAAACTGTGAATTTTTATGATCAATATTTTTATGATCAATATTTCAATAATCATTTACTTTTAATGTTTTTAAGCATTTTACTCATTTTTATTAATAATAACCTTAAGTTTTAGTAATAAATAATAAAGAACTAAACATAATATAAAGTTGGAAAAAGATCTAATAGAAAAAAAAATTGCAAAAGGGAACAGAAAATCTGCGACGCACGTCACCCTTCGGGAACTTTCTGCTACCAGGATCTCAAACATGTTAAAACTTCAAAATTAGCTATCACAGTGTCAAATTTAAATGATAACCTATGACAATCATGGGGATTCAAAAAGTATACGTTCGTTGAAATTTGTGCATTTTAAAAGAATACATTTTCCAAGCAAATAATGGAATTTCGGCCCACACTCTCTTAGATGTCTGCAACAGAAATTCCCAATTCAAAGAGCATAGAAGCGAAACCTGTTGGGCAGTATACATCTAAGCATAATAAGGATCTATTTATGTGATAGTGTAACATATATGAAGTTTGAATTAATTCAATGCATTAGTTTTTAGATATAACTGCCGCGAATATCGTGTTAAATGCAGTATAGCAGCGCAATCTATTATATGATTTACACGAAAACCTAATCAGGAACAGCCTATGTTAATGTCTAACAGAATATTAGGTTTGATGAATTTTCGTTCATTAGTTCTTGAGATACTCCTGCTAACATTGTGTAAACCCTGAAATACAGTGTTGAATTCAGGGGGTGGTACCGGAGGACTCTCCCCCCCCCCATGGAACTCTAGAATATCTCTCTCCAGAACTGCAGAAATCCGTCCCGGAAAAAAAATGTCTCAGCTAAATTTGCTGAAAACAGTAGCGTAGCAGTGCAACCTGTTATATGATTTGCATTAGCGATGCCGTGGACACGCTGTAGTGTGTAAATTACGCAAAAAATCTGGGACGGGACGCAAAAATATAGGTCCTACGCATCCCGTGGGATGCGTAATTTCGTCAAAAAATCACAGAAAAAGCCGATTTTCGTTAAAGGATCGCGAAAAATGCTCAAATTTCACCAGAATAACGTGGTAAAAACGCGATTTTTGTAAAATGGCAACGAAAAATTGCTAATTTCGTCAAAAAATCACAGAAAAAAGTCGATTTTCGTCAAAGGATCACGAAAAAGAGTGCAAATTTCATCAAAATGTCACGGAAAAAACGCAATTTTCGTAAAAGAGTCACGACAAATTAGCGTATTTCATCAAAAAGTCACGGAAAAAGCCAATTTTTGTCAAAGAATCTCGAAAAAAGAGCAAATTTCATTAAATATAGCAGAAAAAACGAGATTTTCGTAAAAGGTCCGCGAAAAAATGGCGCATTTCGTCAAAGGATCGAGGGGGAAAAAAGCAAATTTTGTTAAAAAAAATCGCGGAAAAAAGCCGATTTTCATCAAAGGATCATGAAAAAGCACAAATTTCATCAAAATATCTCGGAAAAAAGCGATTTTCGTAAAAGGGCTGCGACAAAATAGCGTATTTCGTCAAAAGATCGTGGAATGAAGCTCAATTTCGTCAAAGGATCTCAAAAAATGCTCACATTTCGTCAAAGTATCGCGGAAAAAACACTTTTCGTAAAAGGCTCGCAAAAATATGGCGAATTTCACCAAAGGGTCGTAGCAAAAACGCTATGCAAATTTCATCAAAGTATCGCAAGAAAAAACGTGAATTTAGTCAAAGCACCAAAAAAGATGTGCAAACCAAATTTATAAACAGAAAATTCGTAAAATGGGATTTTTTTTAATGATATTCTTAAAAATACAGCATGATTTCAGTGTATTTTGATAAGGTATTCAGGAGGTGGACCAGTGATAAATCCTCCCCCCCCCCCTTCTTACTGCACTGAAATGTCTCCCAGTTTCTGAAGATTTAATATTTGATGCTTATTAATGATTTAGATGTGAATTTTCCTTCCAGGGAAAATGTCTGATTCCAACACAGATCTATGCTGACAAATATTTCAACGGGAAGTGTAATGAAAGCATCCATTCATTCAACAAAAAGTACCCCTTACTTCATAAGTATTCTTTTTTACAGCAAAAATATCTTTTTCAATAAACACGTCTTGCTCCTTTTTAAAAGAAATACAAACATTAGTAATACTTGTTAGTGGAACTTGGTATCTTCTACTCTCAAATAAGAATTATTTTACAATTAAAATTGTATTTTTACTTATAAAAGAGTAAAGAAAATTTCTCTTATTATTTTTTAAAAATATCTTATTTCAGTGCAAATAATATGGCTTTAATTCATTATTTAATTATTATTAAATCAATAATTAATGCATTTATTTTATCTTTTCCAAATAAACAAGTTTCATTTATTCCTTTAAAATATGAATCATTATTGATGGGGACCCTCTTTTGTAAAAAAGGGTATGTATGTATGTACATAACATGATAACCCTTGATAGAAACATCTGATTTGCTTCAATTTTTTTTTTTTTTAATCTAAGTTTACTCTGATAAGGTGCTTCCCTGATTAGTTTTGGGGATTCATTGGTTAAGGATAAAGGTAGGGCTAGTCCCCTCCTTAATTTAGGTAAATGGGTTTTTCATGCAAAATTATTCGATTTGCTCCAAATTTGGTATACCGGTTTATTATGTTAAAGAGGGGCCTTGATTAGATTTGGAAATTCCTTAGTTAAGTATAAAGGGTAGAAAGGTAGGCTAGACCTCCACCCTTAATTTAGATAAATGGATTTTTCATGCAGAACTATTTGATTTGCTCCAAATTTGGTATACCACTTTATTATGTTAAGCAGTTGACATGATTAGATTTGGAGGTTCATTAGTTAAGTATGAAGGGGGGCTAGACAGCCACCCTTTAGATAAATGGATTTTTCATGCAGAGTTATTCGATTTGCTCCAAATTTGGTATACTGGTTTATTATGTTCAGAAGCTGCCCTGATTAGATTTGGAGGTTTATTGGTTAAGTAAAAAGGTTGGGGGGCTAGTCCCACCCTTTTTAGATAAATGGGTTTTTCATGCAGAAGTATTCGATTTGCTTCAAATTTGATATACCGGTTTATTCCGATATGGCACTTCCTTCATTAGATTTGGAGGTTTATTAGTTAAGTATAAAAGGGGGAAAGGGCAGCAAGTCCCCTCCCTTTAATTTAGATAAATGGGTTTTCATGCAGAATTATCCAATTTAGTTTAATTTTTGGGGGGTTTCATTCTGATAAGGAGCTTTCCTGATTAGATTTGAAGGTTCATTGGTTAGACATAATGGGGGAGATAATACCCCCCTTAATTTAGCGAAATGGTTTTTTCATGCTGAATTACATAATTTGCTTCAAATTTGGTATACCAGCTTATTATGTTAATGAGCTTCACTGATTAAATTTCGAGGTTCATTAGTTGATGATAAAAGGGGGGGGGAGGGCTAACCCCCCTTCAATTTAGATAAATGGTTTTTTTCATGCAGAGTTATTCGATTTGCTCCGAATTTGGTATACTGGTTTATTATGTTAAGAAGCTGCCTTTATTAAATTTGGAGGTTTATTGGTTAAGTGTAAAAGGGGATAGCCCCCACCCTTAATTTCGATAAATGGGTTTTTCATGCTGAATTACTCAATTTGCTTCAAATTGTATATACCAGTTTATTTCGATATGACACTTCCTTCATTAGATTTGGAGGTTCATCAGTTAAGTATAAAAGGGAGAAAGGGGGGGCAAGACCCCTCCCCTTAATTTAGATAAACGGATCTTCATGCAGAATTATCCAATTTACTTTTTTTTCTATGTTCATTCTGATAAGGACCTTTCCTGATTAGATTTGGAGGTTCATTAGTTAAGTATAAAGGGGGTTTAGACCCTCCCCCTTAATTTAGCGAAATCTTGTTATCATGCAGAATTATCCGATTTACTTCAAATTTGCTATACCAGTTTATTATGTTAAGAAGCTTAAGGAGGATGTATATAAGAAATGCGGTCATAGATTAGTCTTTCTTTCTCTTTCTAGTCATTTCTTTCGAAGTATGAAAAAATGTTATCAATATTTTATTTTTGATACACACCATAAACAGAGGTATCATATTATTGATAGTTTATGTACACATACACATGTTACGTGTGCATATTATAGCTTGAGAGGTGCCCACTTTTGAGAAGTATGATATAAGCGTTCAAATATATAAATTTTAGAAATTAAAAAAGTGTCCGCCTTTCAGGAGGAAAGTCATTATGGAGGTTTTATTGTTTATAGATTTTTGACCTGAAATTAATGTTCATAGATTTTTTACCTGAAAAAATATTTTGACCATTCTTTGAAATTCAGGTCAACCCGACCCGCAACAAAAAAAGTCTAGAACCGGGTGCAAGTAACCCGACCCGATGCAGGACTCTAAATGGTATAAATCTAAAACTCTAATCTTTAGGTATGCTTTAAAATTAGTTGCAGTTTCAAAAGTTCTATTTATAACGATACACCTTGTTTTACACAATTAGCCATCTGCCTTTAGTTTATCAGCAGTTATTATTTTGAAAAATTTTCCGTCTAACATAGTGCATTGTTTATCAACACAATTAAATTATTCACTTGATACATTAGACAGGGAGGACCATTTAGTGTTTTGCTGTGCATTGTATTTTAAAAATACAATAAAAATAGATGCAGTTTGTTATTTCAAAGACTCCTGAAAGGGTGACTAAAGACAAAACAGACAGGCACACATTTTGCTTTTGTGAAACTTTGATCTGCGGTTTACATGGGCTTTTAATAGGAAAAAATATTTTCCATATTCTTTTAAATAAGCGGATCAACCCGAACCCGACCCGCAAGAGTAAAAAAGCCAACTCGAAACAATAAAAGCCAACCTGACCCACAACAAAAAGGTTCAAGTCGACCCAAACTGCAACGGGAAAATATAGCACAGGCCCGCCCCGAGCTTCGGGTCATGTTGAAATAAAAGCGGGTAACCCGACCCGATACAAGGCTCTAATGCAAAGCTTTTCAGCCAGCGAGAGTGAATGGTCGTGACTGCCCGAAGAAAGTTGAAATTCTCTGAGAGAGTTTGTAGAACTCTCTCGGAGAGTTTGGTGGTTTAAGACAGTTCTAATATCCCAGTGTGAATACGGTATTAGGAGCCAAGTTGCTGAAGGAGGGAAAGAGGGGAGGGCAAGAGTAAGATATATTTGAAGTAAGAAAGATTCACTTGAAGACTGTATTTAGCTAGAATTTAATGTCTGAATCAACAAAAATTTAAAGAAAGGGCTGATGTTGAAGGTGCTAAAAGAGAAAAAATGTGCATGTGATATAAAAATTAAAGGGAAGATAAAAATAGGTGGAAGAGAAAGAACCCCTAAATCTCGGAAAATATAGCTCTTAGTGAAAAGTAAAGGCAGATTTAAGGACAACAGTAAATAGTTTGGTAGAATTATCGAGCAAATGCCATCACTACAACCAATTTTCTGCCAGAATAATAACAAAGTTTTGCAATTACTGTTTTCAGCTTCTCTGTATTATAAATAATTCTCGAACACCTCTATTGTATATTTTAGAAAATAATCAATTACTATACCAAATGTTATTTGTGATTGTGGTGATTTTTCTCAGTTGTTGAATTTTTGAGAATCACTAATAGGGACTTTTCAGCATTGTATTACCTCGGTGAGAGGTTCTAACACAATAACAGTATTAAGGATGTGCTTTTCTTTTTAAAATAATGCTCATTCTTGAGGAAAAATACAATATTTTAATACAGTAGACTTCCTCAAATCCGCTTCATCGCAGATGTAAACAATGAAACTTTCAGTTCGGATGTAGGGACAAAATTACTGAATTTTATAGTTTTATATCATTCTGTATGTATTTTAATATATAATTCTCAATAATATGACTGAACTCGTGGTTTTTCAGGAAGGAAGTATAAATTTATTTCTTAAACAGTTGAGATTTCCTGATATCACTGGTAATCATAATCTTTTTACCAAATATATTTATATGTTAATCAAGCTTTTTTTCGTTATTAAGATTGGCTAAACCTGAAATAAAACTTGATTTTGATGTGAATTAGGCTCCTTTCCTGTCAGGCGAAGACACTCGCAATCTAATGCTAAACCTATGGGAAGGTTATTTGCGAATAATATCTTGTTTGCATTTCGACATTTTAAATTTTGCATTGGATAGCTGAGGTCGATCTCTATATCGCCCTTTTCTTGCTTTTTCGGTTTTGGTTACAGGTAAAGTTAATTTTACTTTTGAAACCGGTTCCGAAAATAAAAGTGTCATCATACAGACAATATCTTTAACCAAAATCGTAACAGTAAAAAAGGAGTAATATAGAAGAGATTGACCTCAGCTATCCAATGCAAATGAGATATTAGCAAATAACTTCCCAATAGGTTTAGCATTAGCTCGCGAGTATTTTTGCCTGACGGGACAGGAGCCTTAATAGGGTACCTTTATGATGTAATTTTCATTGAATAATTCAAGGAAAATGTATCTCATTTTGGTTTATTACTTAACTATTTTAATAATTTACTATATTGCAAGCATTCAGTATAACTTTGATTGCATTGTTAAATTCAAATTATTGTTTAAAAAATGTAAACAAAGCAATGACCAGAAATTCACACAACCTCTAGTCCCTAGCAGTGCAGATTTGAGAGAGTCTACTGTATTACTAACTATATACAGTAGACTCTCTCAAATCCGCACAGCTTGGGACCAGGGGTTGTGCAGATTTTAGAATTTTGTGGATTTCTGGTCATTGCTTTGTTTACATTTTTTTAAACAATAATTTGAATGTAATAATGCAATTAAAATTATAATGAATGCAATATAGTAAAATATTAAAATAATAATGTATAATTAAATATGCATAATAAAGATGAAATACATTTTCCTTGTATTATTCAACGAAATTTTCCTCATAAGGGTAAACCATCAATTCGCATAAAAATCATAAAGTAAAAAAGTTTTATTTCAAGTTTAGCCCATTTTATTAAGGCCCTACTTCAGTCACGCGAAAAGACACGATCGCTAATGCTATTCCTATGGAAGAAATTTCTAAAGATATCTCGGTCGCATTTCAATATTTTTAGATGATTTTTTTTTTTTTTTTTTTTTTTTTTTTTTTTTTTTTTGTCGTGGCTAGCTGAGGTCGATCTGTAAAATGGCCGTTTTTTACATTTTCGATTTTCATCGGGGATTTTTTTCAAGGGGATGCTTTCATTTTAGGAACCGGTTCTGAAAATGAAAGTGTCCTGATTAAAAATACCTGAAAACGAAATTGAAAAGGTAGAAAACGGCCTGCATACAGATCGACCTCAGCTAGCCACTGCAAAAAAATCATGTAAAAATATTGAAATGCAACCGAGATATCTTTATAAATTTCTTCCATAGGAATAGCATTAGCGAACGGATCTTTTCACATGACTGAAGTAGGTCCTTAACCTAAAATGAAAAGATTGATTACCTGTAATATCAGCAATATCTTGATTTTTTTTTTCAGAAATAAATTTATACTTCCTTCATGAAAAACTACAAGTTCAGTCATATTATCGAGAATTACATATTAAAATACCTACGGAATGATATAAAACTGAAAAATTCTGTCATTTTGCCCTTACATTTGAACTGAAAGTTTCACTGCTTATACATCAGTGATGATGTGTGGATTTTAGGCATTTGCGGATTTGAGGGAGTCTACTGTATAAGCTAATAAAGCGAACTTATTCCTGATGGAAATGTCTTTGACTTAGAATTGGATAATGATAACCATCGGCTAAGTAGTTTGGTTGTGCACTTTTTTATTTTCTCTCATATATTCTCATTCGTTCTTTACAGGATTCTCTTGCAGTGCATTATAAACAGTGCTCTTACAACTCCTACAATCGCATAGTAGAATAAATTCTGTAAAAGGAGTCAACCTGAAGGAGTGCAGAAGATGGGAACACAGAAATTAAGAACAAAATCCTGTCCTGGAGAGCCTCTCTAGTGAACAGTGCCCTTTAAAAAAAAAAGTGGCCGTGCACTAAAGTATCTCTCCCAGATCAATATTTCAACTAGTAAGTCTGCAGATCTGAGGACTCAACATCAGCACTGCAAGTTAAAGTCACAAAATTATGAGTATTAATTACCTGTTTTATTTTTTAAATTGCAATTTTAATTTTAAAATTTAAAAATTATCCATGATGTATTCTTATCAGGGTTGCAAAAAAGCCGGCTAAAATTTTAAAAAGTCAGGCCGTTGGCTTTTATTTGTTTTAACCGGCTTTTTTTATTTTTATTTTTTTGGCCATAATTGGCTTTTATGCAATGAAGCATTGTAATTATAAACTACACATTTTAAAGTGTTTTTAATTAGTTTTAATGACATTTAATTGGTTTAGAGTTTAATAAGTAACCGAATTTCTCAATAATGAGGGCATTAATACTGGAATAAAACTTAGATGGTTTTGCTAGTAATTTGCAGTCAGAATTGCAAATATGTCAGCTAAATTTTAAAAGGGCCATACCAACTGCCAATTTTTTTATTTTTACTGCTTTATAAAATAAAAAAAGACAATGGTTACTTAGTTACATGTTTTATTACTTAATTTTAAGAGCTATTAATATACAAGTCTTATTTCTAGAAAACATTTAAAAATATATATAGTCATATTAATAAAAACACCATTTCTCACTATTAAAAACATTATAAATAATAGCACATGCATGAATATGTTTAGCAACAAACTTTTCAAAATTTTATTTAGAGATTATTTTATTTCTTGTTTAAGTGCTCTATTTTTTATACACTTATGTACCACTCTCCTCAAATATTACATCTTTTCTAATTTCTCTTTTAACATATAACTTAATCTCTCCATATGGACACAAGGATATTTTTATTTTGATGTGCTACATTTTGCCATTAATTAAATATAATCTTTAAAATGTGTAGTATATGTGGAGCTATGTAATATAGAATTTCAAAACACCAGTTTGGAGCCTAAATTATATTCTTTTCAATGTTTATATATATATATTTTCTTTCCAGACATAATGCCTTCACAGCTGCCTTCTAGAAGTTATAAAGACTTGTTTATTTGACAAAATTTAATAGAAATCAATAACTTCTGTTAGTAGAAAATATTTATAAGTGTATTAAAAATTAATCGAACCAAATTTAAAATGAATTAACTGCAAACCAACTTTAAAAAATAAAAAAGGCTTTTTTCAATAAAAGCAGCTTTTTTAAAGTGGTTAAAACCCAAAAAAGCTGGCCGGCAACCCTGATTCTTATCCATGTATTATGCAATAGTAGTATAGTACCGGATTATTTAACTATGCAAAGAAAAGCAGTTTTTCAACTCCATTAAACTTATAACTTTGTGTAAAGGGGATTTTAATTTTTACTTTAAATTTTATCATCATTTTAAAATTGTGTTAATTAACCAATTTAAACTAGAAATAAATATTTCTGGATTCCCGTATTAGTATTTTAAAAGTTTTGAGTTATATAAAAAACTAGCTGACCCGCCCGGCGTTGCCCAGGTCTGTGGTAATATTTATAAAGAAATCTTTAATTTATATGATTTTATATGTAACTCGATTTTGTCTGAAATACGTACCCACTCACACCTCACAGTGTGAAAATGGGGGAGAAGCAGTTGCAAATTGTTGAGATGTTATGCAAATTTTATTCATAAATTTTTGTAAAATTGTATGCCATAGTCATGAACAAATTAAAATTTTAAAACACCCTCTACTGATGAAAAAATTAGTTAAGAGGAGAGGAATGAGTGCTTAATAATGTACAGGCCAAAAGCTTTAAAACGACCTCTGTCAGAAAACAACATATAAAGGATACTCATCGAAGAAAACGCTACAGTTGTAAGGACAATTATCGTCACCCGCCTTCCAAACTCGAAATTCAACTCTCCCACCTTCTTTAAAATTTTAAAGTGTTATCATTCACGTAAGTTAATTTCAAATGTATTCGTTCTTCTTGTTAATGGCAATTTACATATGCATAGTCGTCCAAGCATGGAACGTGTTTCTTGAACTTTTTATGAAGTAAATAATTTCCGTTCTTGAGCGATTAAAATTCCATTCACATGCGATTCTTATAAAACTCCTAATATATCACAAAATGCACACCATATTAAGTATTTCATGAACTCAAGGATTTTTCACTCAGTTCTTATTCTTTTGTTAATATTTTCTCATCCTAATGAAAACATATGTTATACTTTATTGAATGTTTTCACATTGAAAGTGCAGTGTAAAGTTTAGGCATAATTCAATAAAGCGAAAATTTTGAGTGTTCGTTATTTATAATCTATCTTCCTGTTAAAATTGTTGACTACATTTTTAGACACCCATGAACGGTGAACACATAACATGCGATAAATTGTCACAAATTTTGTCATAGATCGTTGAAAAAAATTGTGAAATAATCATTAGAAAAAAAAAAGAATTTCATCCAACGATCTTGGAAAAATAATCATGAATTTTGTGAAACAATCGAAGAAAAAAATTGCAAATTTCATCAAAAGATCGCAGAAGCACATGTTGAATTTTGCCAATCTGTCACTCAGGAATATCGGGAACTTCGACAAATAGTCGTAGAAAAAAAAATCAAATTCGTCACAGATAATTGAAAAAAAAAATGCAAATTTCGCCAAACAATCTCGGGAAAAAATCATGCATTTTGTAAAACGATCGCTACAAAAAGCCCTCGAATTTCAGTAAACAATCGAAGAAAAATATTGCAAATTTCATCAAAAAATCGCGGAAATGTATAGCAAATTTTGACAAAAGAGTGCCGAAGCGTACAATGAATTTTGCCAATCTGTCGCTGAGAAATATCGGGAACTTTGGCATATAGTCACCAAAAAGAAATAAATAAAATAACAAATTTCATCATAGATCGTTGAAAAAAAGAACGTGAATTTCGTCAAACGATTGCTGAAAAAAAAACCCGCGAATTTCAGTAAACAATCGAAAAAAAATTGCAAATTTCATCAAAAGATCGCGGAAATGCATGGCAAATTTCGTCAAAAAAGTGCAGAAGCATATGCCAATTTTGCCAATCTGTCGCTGAGAAATATCGGGAACTTCGACAAATGGCCGCGGAAAAGAAAACACAAATTTTGTCACTGATCGTTGAAAAAAAAAATGCAAATTTCATGAAACGATTTGGGGGGGGGAATCGTGCATTTTGTGAAACGATCGCTGGAAAAAAAACGTGAATTTCAGTAAACGAAGAAAAATATTGCAAATTTCATCAAAAGATCACAAAAACGCATAGCAAAGTTTGTCTAAAGAGTGCAGATTACGAATTTTTCCAATATGTCGCTGAGAAATATCGGAAACTTCGACAAATGGCCACGGAAAAGAAAAACAAATTTTGTCACTGATCGTTTAAAAAAATCGTGAAAAAAAAAAAAAAACGCGAATTTCGTCAAACGATTGCTGAAAAAAAAACCCGCGAATTTCAGTAAACAATCGAAGAAAAATATTTCAAATTTCATCAAAAGATCGCGGAAATGCATGGCAAATTTCGTCAAGAAAGTGCAGAAGCATATGCCAATTTTGCCAATCTGTCACTGAGAAATATCGGGAACTTCGACAAATGGCCGCGGAAAAGAAAAACACAAATTTTGTCACTGATCGTTGAAAAAAAAAAATGCAAATTTCATGAAACGATTTGGGGGGAAGGGGGGGGGGGTGAAATCGTGCATTTTGTGAAACGATCGCTGAAAAAAAAACGCGAATTTCAGTAATGCAAATTTCATCAAAAGATCACAAAAACGCATAGCAAAGTTTGTCTAAAGAGTGCAGATTACAAATTTTTCCAATATGTCGCTGAGAAATATCGGAAACTTCGACAAATGGCCACGGAAAAGAAAAACAAATTTTGTCACTGATCGTTGAAAAAAAAAATGCAAATTTCATGAAACGATTTGGGGGAGGGGGGAGATCGTGTATTTTGTGAAACGATTGCTGAAAAAAAAACGTGAATTTCAGTAAACGAAGAAAAATATTATACATTTCATCAAAAGATCGCAGAAACGCATAGCAAAATTTGTCTAATCTTTGGCTAATGGTCGCAAAAAAAAATAACGCGAATTTCATGAAAAATCTTGTAAAAACAATCACTATAAAAATAAAACACAAAATTCGATAAACAGTCGAGGGAATAAATTGCAAATTTCATCAAAAGATCGCAGAAATGTATAGCAAATTTTGACAAAAGGGTGCAGAAGCACACGCTGAATTTTTCCAATCTGTCGCTGAGAAATGTCGGGAACTTTGACAAATGGCGACAGAACAACAACAAAAAAAAAATCATAATTTGTCTTCACTGAATTGCGCCTAAACTTTAAACTGCTATACCTGGCACCACAGTTGCAGAAAATTCTCCAAGTGTCTGTGACAGATACTTCAGTGGCAGAAAATAATCTGCTGGTAAAATATTTTACAATTGAAGCATTAATTAATCAAACCACCACTTACCTGCAATGTCTTTAAGCATTTTATTAATTTTTATAGATAATAATCTTAGTTTTGTAATAAGTAATAAAGAGCTAAACATAATTGTAAAGCGAAATAATAAAAGGTTTGATGGAAAAATAATCTGCAAAAGAGATAAGAAAATCTGTGACGCCTGTCTCCCATCTTGAATTTTCTGCTACTGGACCTGGCACTATGAAAACATTCAGTAAAGTGCAAGATATGTTTTCATTATGATTTCTTATCAGTGGGAAAGTGGAGAGAAAAGATTAACAAAAGGAAAAGAACTGAAAATGGAAAATTCTGAGTGCGTAAAATAGTTAAGATGTGCATTTTGTGACATGGAGTTTCATAAGAATCGCACGTGAATGAACTCTTAATCGCCCAAGAACGGAAATTATTTACTGAATGTTTTAAAAAAACATTCGATTCTTGGGGCGATTAGACGAATTTGGAGTTTCAGAATAATCGTCCAAGAATGAACATGCAGTCAGGTATAAAATGTACATTGTCATCGCCCAATAATGTCAACAATAATAAATCAAAACATTGAATATTTGTATATGAAGCAAACTGAGTTCAATAACAATTTTAAAAATGCAGAATCAAAATTAAAACTTATATTTTTGTTTATTTAAATGAAAAAAAAGTTTAAATTCTACATATAACATTTCGAGTTATACCGATTAATAAGTTTTATCATGTTATAGTTAAGCATCACAAAATTTTTCAAAATAATAACTCAATAAATAAAAATTATTTTAAAATAGGTATGTCCCGGACCTCCTTAAATGAAACAGAGTTCAATAACAAATCTTAAAATCAAAACATACATCTTATACTTTTGCTAAGAAATGAAAAGAAAACATTCAGTGAAGCGTTGATTCAGCAAATATGTGAAAAGTTTAGTTTTCAGGTGAAAACGTTTGTAAAAAGCCTACTTTTATGACAATTTTGTGAAGGGTCCTTTTTTTAAGGTGAAAAGTTTTGTGAAAGGTCCTACTGTGATTTGAAAAAAATTGTGCAGGGTCCAGTTTTGACATGAAAAATGTTGTGAGGTGTCCTGTTTTGAAATGAAAAATTTTGTGAGGGGTCCTTTAAAGAACCCAATTTTTCTTAAACAGATCCCTGTGCTTGTTACATATCATGACTTTGATAAGAAATAAAAACACTCAGTAAAGTGTAAAAAATATGTTTTCATTGGGATTTGTTATGAAACTCATAATATATGGGGAAGTGGAAAAAAAAAGATAAAAGAAAAACCCAAATAACTTCATTCATTTCCCCTGAAAAGAAATATTTGTTTTATTCCTATTCTTGGGCGATGACAACATACATCTTTTAATCACCCGAGAACGGAAATTATTTACTGAATGTTTCCATTTCATAGAAAGTACAGTTTTCATCTTACACTTTACTATAAAATGTACAGTTCTATTTTTACTAAGAAATGAAAACAACATTCAGTGAAGCGTTGATTCAGCAAATTTGGAAAAAAAAATAATCAGCAAATTTGAAAAAAAAAATAATTACTTTAAGATCCCAGAAAGTTCAAGAAACATTATACTATTTCATTCTTGGGCGACTACGCGTATGTAAATAGATATTAATACGAAGAACGAATACAATTTAAAGTAACTATGTGAATTCTATTATATCACTTCTTATAAACAATATAAAAAACATTATAAAATAATTTCAATAAGATTAAATCTTATAGTAACAAAATAAATAAAGCATGGAAAATAAACAGTGAGTAGTATACAGAGGTCTACGTGCGACGGAAGTGACGTCATAGGGGGCGTGGTAGCTGTCAATCAAAAGGGGGGTGAAACCGGAAGTGGGGGGTGGGTCACGTGACGGGTTCGTATAGGAGGACGAGGGGGAAGGTTGAGTTGTTTTTTTTGCTGAAGGTTGAGTTGTTTTTGCTGAATAGGCTAGGGGAGGGGGAAGGGGGGTCGGAAAGGGGGTCACGTGACGGGATCGTATAGGAGGACGAGGATTTTAGGTTGAGTTGTTTTTTTTTGCTGAAGGTTGAGTTGTTTTTGCTGAATAGGCTAGGGGAGGGGGAAGGGGGGTCGGAAAGGGGATCACGTGACGGGGTCGTATAGGAGGACGAGGATTTTAGGTTGAGTTGTTTTTTTTGCTGAAGGTTGAGTTGTTTTTGCTGAATAGGCTAGGGGAGGGGGAAGGGGGGGTCGGAAAGGGGGTCACGTGACGGGATCGTATAGGAGGACGAGGATTTTAGGTTGAGTTGTTTTTTTTGCTGAAGGTTGAGTTGTTTTTGCTGAATAGGCTAGGGGAGGGGGAAGGGGGGTCGGAAAGGGGATCACGTGACGGGATCGTATAGGAGGACGAGGGGGAAGGTTGAGTTGTTTTTTTTTTGCTGAAGGTTGAGTTGTTTTTGCTGAATAGGCTAGGGGAGGGGGAAGGGGGGTCGGAAAGGGGGTCACGTGACAGGCTTGTAGAGGAGTACGATAGAAGGGGGGTGTCCACCTGTCAATCAAAAACGGAATATGTTCGAACGTGAATGTGACGTCATGTGATGATTGCACCCTAGACATGCAATTACGAGGACCGTTTGCAAAGTTGAGTTGTTTTTAAGGTTAAACTGTAAGCAAAATATCAAGATGAGTTGTTTAGAAACCGATTAACTATAACCGATTCTGAAAAAAGTTTCTGATTCAACAAATGGCATCAGTTGTATTTGTCATTCGATTAGATTATTCTCAAGAGTGTGTAGCATCGTTTGTTGTCTTGTGATTTATCTTCGCTTTTATTTTAGTTATTTTTATTGTTTTTCGTTATGGAAGACGGACTTAAAACCAACAAAAGCAAGCGCAAACTTGTTGAAATTAAAGAAAGCAACAAGAAAACGAAGAATTACCAAACTACGGTAAGTTTTTTAATTGATTTTTTTTAAATCAATACTTTTTTCAATTCATAATAATAAAGTTTTAAAATGTTTTTTATTATGTTTACTTATTTTGGGTCTCTCTCTTTATTTCTTTTTAGGTTCAATCATTTGTAGAAAAGGTTAAATGGCATAATTCGAAGGACATGAAATACCTAGGTGGAGAAAACTTTCTTTCCGTGAATTATTTTCTGGGGCAAACGCGAGTTCACATTAGACGCTATATTGTTCATCCCGACGGTGAATTACAGCCTACTAAAGATGGTGTATCTCTAACTCCCAAAGTCTGGCAATCCTTGTGTCGTGAAATCAAGACTATATTAAATCCCAAATTTTCAGAAAAGATGACAATTATTGAATCAGATTTGTGCATTTCAAAGCAAGTGAAGGATGGTGTGGAACTTTACGTTCTCCAAGGACTTTTCCAAAGAAAAAATATGAGTATGCAATTCGTACCTGAACACGTCGTACTAACACTTGCTGAGCTTGAAAAGGTAGTTGATAACATGTGCAATATCACGGATCGTTTGAAAGATGGACTAATCACATACTCAATATCTTACTATATTTATGAAGAACTGGACAACACCGATTTGCAGTTTAACCCAACATCTAATCCCGACGCGTTTTTAGAACTCGCTGATTCCCTGACTAAGTGTTTGGTTGCTGCCATGACTATCAAAATTTCGGAACTGATAAACTGTTTCGGATGTCGTGAGTCTTATCAAGCACCTTTTATGCATGACTGTGTAACGAAAACACGAACTGAAAAATGGTTAGAGTTCTCTGACAGTGCACTTTATTCCATCAACATGCGTGATGTTGCAAAAGACATTGTTAAAAAAAACTTAACTGTTGACTTTAAATATGTACTTGGTCAAGAAGAATTTTTTGATTCATTAATTATCCCAAAATTATTGGAATCTGTACAAAAAATGTATGTTGCAGCAGACCAACAATCACAAGAAGAAAATGATTTCTTACAATTATCATTGTAAATTTTAGATCTGAATAAATGTATATGTACATAATATCTTTTGTCTGTTTTCTTAGTCTTGTTTTTTATAAAATTAATAAGAATGTTTCAGGTTTGAATAAAAAAAAGAAAATGTTGGACTTTAGAAAAAAAAAAACTTTTCTTTAAAAATAATAAGTTTGTGTTCAGAAAATAAAAAAATATATTTTTTATACTTTGATCCTTTTACTATTTTTATTGAACTTAAATCTTTTTCCAGTGCATATTTTTTATCGAACAGATTTTTTTTTCTCTAGTGCATATTTCTTATCGAACAGATTTTTTTTTTTACAATACATTACTTTTTTCCTAAACACAAACACTTTTCTTAAAATAATTTTCCTAAAACATCAAAACTTTTTATGCCAAAACATAAAACTTTTTTTCCAATACATAACTTTTTCGCTGAACTGAATTCTTTACTGAACTTAAAACTTTTTCCAGTGCATATTTTTTATCAAACTTATTTTTTTACAATGCATTTACTTTTTTCCAAAACATAAATCTTTTATTCCAACACATAACTTTTATTTTATTTATTTATTTTTTTTTTTACTGAACTTAAATCTTTTTTCCAATGCATATTTTTTTTTGTATAATACATTACTTTTTTTGCCAAAACACAAAACATCTTTTCTTAGAATAATTTTCCTAAAATATCAAACATTTTTTCAAAGCACAAAAATAATTTTCCTAAATATCAAACTTTTTTCCAAAACACACAAATAATTTTCCTAAAACATCAAACTTTTTTTTTCCTAAACACAAACACTTTTCTTAAAAATAATTTTCCTAAACTCTTTTTCCAAACACTAAACCCAAAACATTTTTTTCCAAAACTCAAAATATTATTTTCCAAAACACAATTTTTTTTTCCAACACAAAAAAAAAAAAAAACTTTTTTTTTTCCTAAAACATATTTTTTCTGCAACATAATTTTTTATTTACTGAACATATTTTTTGTGTTTCGTTGAAAACGTTATTTCTCAAAAAAAAAAAAAAAAATTCCTTTCTTAAAGAAAAATTTTAGAAAAAGCAATCTTAACGATTACTTTTTTTTTGCAATATTACGAAAAAAACAGTCACACACATAAATATATTTTGAACTATAAACATATTTATTTGTTTCATAAAATACATTATATTTGCAAAAAACATTATATTCTACATTTTCAACCATGGTATTGGTGATATTGGTAAAGTTGCGTGCTTAGATAATCTTCGTTTTCTATGATAGGGTTCAGGTCTTGCATAAATAGTTTTCTGTTCAGTCTTCAAATACTTGTTTTTTATAAATTCTTGGGGAAAGCTGTTTTTCTTTAAAAGTTCTTGAAACTGGTCAAAGGCAATAGGTTTTTGACGTCTATCTCTCAGCAAAAAACCGACTAGTTGAACAATATTTGAACCATTAATTACAGTATCATCAATTTTCAATTCTCTGTTTTCTGTACAGGAAATTTTATTTTGTTTAAAAAAATCCATAATTTTAACAGCAGTTTTCTTTTGCTTTACCGGAATAGAACTTAGAATTTCATTTTCTACATCAGACTTTTCCAGGGGTTTCTGGGGAAGTTGTTCTTCAGGGGCTTTGACCGCATTCATATCTGGGAATGATACAAACTTTTGCAAAATCTGTGTATACAGCTTCGCTTTTTCATCGTCCTCTATTTTTCTTTTCAAAATAGTCTGAATTTGTCTATCTAAATCACTTAAATGCTCATCGGCAAACTCTTGATCTCTGTCAGCTGGAATAAGTCTGAATTTACGAGCGAACTCCATTGATCAACGTACTGAGCACTGATACTGCAGCTGGAATAAGTATAGACAAAAACCCTTCTCCTTTTTGAACAAGAAGTCGTCTTTTCTTAAACAGAGGTACTTTTTTATTTCCCAGGCGTCGCAATGTTCTTTTATAAGTTATTAATCTATTTTTCTGACGTTTAGAGACAGGTATGTTACCCTTTAAAAGATTTAAGACGCATTCACAGACACCTTTTATAATACTATTAGGACACTTTTTAAGAAAGGCCGTTTTTTTCTTTGTCTTGCTTAACAATTTCAGATGTTCCACGGTCGACATCCTGAGTTCAAATGATGGTCGTTGAGGTTAATCTCTTTGTTTTATATGCTTACCGTAAGTAAAAGCTTTCTTTAAAACACAATGTTTAAAACAGGGTTTTGTGACTTGGGCAGTTTAACTCTGAAATATTTAATAAATTAATCTTGGAGCAGTTAAAATTATTCAGATTCAAGATTTTGGCGTTCCCTGGAAAAAATGGTTTATCGAAGTTCATACACATAATGTTTATCACCAGGAAAGATTTTAGTGCGCATGCGCAAACTTTCACAAGAATCGGGCCTTAAATCAATGAATAAGTAGCTAAAAGGTAATGCAGTAGCATCATTAAAGATTTCTTGAAAAGCCTTAGATTTACCAGGAAACATTTGTCTGGATAAATACATTATTTGGCTTTTATCTCGAGGATTCTTATATAGTACCATGTAATGAGAGTTTAAATTAATATTTCTCATTTCTTTGCCGTGATGAAACAAATTTTGAGTTATAAAGATAACGGAAAGATTCCGGTGATGACTGCCTTTCGTGAAAAGTTTGCTCAATCGTACATCAGAAGCTAATTCTGACATCAAATCATCAATGATAATTAAAGCGTTTTTTAGAGAATTAAGATTACAGGTTAAACCTTCTTCAAATTGTACACCTTTCATGGAATTGAAAAGGGGTTGATAACTTCCATAACAGTATATTATACTTGTGGGCATAGGATGAAAATATTTGTAATCAATTAATTTTTTAACAAAAAAGCTTTTACCCGAGCCTGTCGGCCCGCTGATAAGAACAGTAGAAGGATGTACTAACTTGAGTAATTCCATGCTTTAAATGACAAGAATGAATGAAAGCTTCAACTTTTATAGTTTCTTGACTATTTTCGGCGAAATTATTATTATTATTATTATTGTTATTATTTTGTAAATATACATATCACAATAACTTGTATGATCTTGTTAAGGACAAATTTTATACATGCACTTTTTTTTTTCTAAAAAACAAATGAATTTTTTTTTTTTATGTAATCTACTATCCATGATGAATTAAAATAAATAAATAAACACACATAAAATAAGAGAAATGTATATTTTTATTTTTTAAAAATCATGTTTACACCATATCGTTTTTTGACAAATTGATACATTCGAAAATCATTCTTCTTTCTGGATAATACATTGGTAATAGAATTCATACAAAGTCCTTGACATCGTTTTACAAGAAAGAAAATACAATATTGTCCACAGACATTGGACGTTAAACTTTGAAGCATTACCTTGTTCCAACGAATTCGGTGATACTTCTTCACAAATCTTGTTATGTCTTCTCCATAGGTTTCGGGAAAAAGTCCGCAAGAATCAAAAAAGTCCAGAGTTTTCTTATCTTGAACGTAAATTGCTAGCCAATGGGATCCCTTTTCGTCATGTTTATCGGTATTGATCACTAATACACAGGGAAAGTGTCGAATATCAGGTATTTTGTCGGAAGGGAAAACACCTGCAAAATACCTCGCCGAAACAGGATCACGTGATAAAATTCTATGAATTTGCGATGAATTCATTAGTTTCCAAAATCATACAGAATATTACGAGATTTGTTGATTTCGATTAAATTTTCAAATTCAGCATACACTAGCAAAGAGACTGTTTGCGCCAAAGTTGTTCCGAACTTAATTTCTAATCTTAAATTGCTATGACGAATGAGATTAAGATGTGTACCATCGCATAAATCAGGTGACAGATCAAAGCAAAATAATGAATACCCCTGTGAGAATTCTGATCTTGAAAGGTACAAGCCTTTGTTTTCAGCATTCGAAAATAAATTCTCATAAGCTCGAATAAATAAATTGTTTTCAAAGTCAGGTTGTAGTGGATTGTGAGGAACGAGCTGTCCGTCCACATAGACGCCAATGAAATTAATATTGTAATGTTTGAACTCAAAAGGGGACTTTTTATAGTCACCGTTAAATGAGTCATTATCCACACAGGCGATTACGATGCGATTGGGCATCTGGCCTGTAAAAATATTATCTTGAACAAAACTCATATTGCCTGCAGGAATAGAGTATGTTTTACAAAGCACTCTGGTAATAGGGTATTTGGCTGTTGTTTTTTCTAAGCTTTTAGCGTGTCCTAAGACAACACCAGGACTTACTCGTACTTTACGAACAAATAGGGAAGCATGTTCCAGGAAAACCTTAAAATCCCCTTCACCCGCCAATAAACAAAACTCTGGTTTACTACGAATCAGTTTAATTTTTACATCAACCATGTTTAGGAGCAGTCTTTCTTGGTGAAACATATCCAGGTGCAATCGTCCAATCATATCCACTGAAGCACTGAGTTTAGTCATTTCTGCACGTTTACTAAACCCTTCATTGGGGTTTGCATCTGCAGGATCTACAACATTCATACGACCAGCAGTATCTTTAAAAAATAATTCTGCGGAAAGTTGAGAAGTTTTTACATCATATCCGTGATTCAGTAATTTCTCTATCATGGCTCTGTATGGATAAGTATTATTACTTGAAGAAACGAGTCTATCGTTCAGGCTAATATCAACTTGGGAAAACATGGAATGCAGAAAAAGATTGACGGGTCCAACTTTACATTTATCTGGAATGGGTTTGTCGTCCTTTTTTAAAATCTTTACTTTGACATATAACTGGGTTTGGGACAAATCAAGATAATCTTCTCCGCTTCCAGAAACATTAAATTCTACAGGGCCTCCATCAGAAACATTGGAAAGTGGGTGAAATTCAACCCACTGGCCTCTTTCAATAACTGTTTGAGTAGGAGGGAGATGAAATAATTCTAATTCGGATTTAGCACATTCGGGAGAGTCCTTTAAAAGAAAAGCCATAGTATAATGCGTATATTAACAATCAAAAATATCACGTCTTTGCACCTTCCGTGCTTTTGATGAAATGATGTGTTTCGCAGGTTTCCGCTTCCTTTTAAGCTTTCCATGGCCAATCATTTCATCTGCTTTTTCAATTGCTTTTCTAGCTAATTTTTTTCCGACTTTTTTTGATCGTGTTTTAAGAGACGATTTAAAATTTTCACCTGTTAATACATCATTCGCAACCATAGTGCCTGTTCGTAATGCTTCTTTTCCAATTGTTTTGGCGCCACTTATCAAAAAAGGCATCGCACTGCGAAACAATTTAGCAAAAAAACCGCCTATACCGTATCCTCTCTGAAAAACTGTTCCTCGATAGTAAGGTAAACCTCTTCCTATTTGCCCTACATAATAATCTTCGAACTTTTGTGTACAACATGTAAAAGGCACCAACATTTTTTGTTGATCTTTCTTTATCGCAATCAAAAAGGAAAATGAGATTAATTTAAAACGAAAGGCTCTTTTATATGATTTGCCGTAAACGAAAATGCAACGTTAAAAAAACTTTACCTCTTTCAAAAGGTACTAAATCTCCAGAATGAAGCCTGATATCAATTTGTACCGTTTGGAAATGTTGACGAATAATTGGTACGTACAAGGGTCTCGAATAATGAGCATTAATAATTTCGCCATCGCTTCCTTCGACAGACACAATTTTTAGAAGAGGGGCTTGAACATCGCCGACGATTTGAGGCTCCGCGAGATCACAATACACATACATCACGGGAAACGATGAGTTTGGGTCAGCCACAAAAGGACTTTGATGCAATCCTGTAAATCCCCCGGATTCAAACCCTAAAAGTTCTGCTAGACCTTCATAAAGAACTACTTTCGATTTTTTATCTGTCTTGATTGTAACTCTTTTCGTAACTGGATGATAATGAAATTCAATCTTATTTTTATGCGATGGTATCGTCATACTTTTAATGAGGTCTGGTATGGTTTCGTAACATCCAGAAGGAACTCTCCTACCTTCCAACTTTCCATCCCCCAAGTCAAAACCAAACAAATTATTATCATTTCTAACGTTATACCATGTATGAGGATAAATGAAATCGACCAAAGCCATTTCCCATTCACCTTTTAAATTGATGGGGGTGGGCAGTTGAGTTGTAAATTGCGATATTTTATTATTTGGGAAAAAGCTCGTAGAGCTGTCGCTGATGAGTGTGATGTAGAACGACATCTTTTGATAAAATGAATGGTAAGTATGATGTCTTCTCTATTTATATGGTTCGAATATCTTTAACCCATGCGTTGAATTTTTCCGGATAGCCTTGGAATTTCACAAAATATTGAAATTTTCCATTACGTTTTCTTTTCTTCAAAACACTCTCCACAGGATAATAACCTGAATCCGAAATCTTTTGCAATTCTTGCTTGTAAAATGTTCCTTTTATGATTTCTCCTGCTAAATCTTTTAATTTATAGACAACAGGCACTCGATGTATGATTTTATGAATAGTAAAAATTTCTCTTGTCCAATTTTGCTCGTATCCTTTCTCAAAACGTAGTTTCTCTTTACTTATACGAACGGTATCACCAGCATTCAAGTCATATCTCATTGGAGAGATTTTGTCGTTTGCGTACAATGTTTTCCAAACCTGACTTTGATTATCAATGTTTACTGACGCAGGCGTCATTTTAATACTACGATGCCATGTGTGGTTGTAACTGTGTACTAATTTATCGATTACATCTATATATCTCTTTGTATTCTTTTCAGTAAAGTATTTCCACATTTTCGTTTTAAGTGTACGATTAAAGCGTTCTACTACAGAAGCTTTTGTGGTGTTATTGGTTGTGAAAAAGTGAACATTCTGCTTTTTTAAGAAATCTTGCACAAGCTTATTCGTGTACTCTTTCCCATCGTCGCACAGCAGAGTGTGTGGCTTACGTTCTGAAAATATTTTTTCGAAAGCCCTTTTAATACCTGGAGCTTTCTTATCTTTTAGAGGTATGACCCATGCATATTTCGACAAAATATCAATACATGTCAGTAAAAACCTATATCCGTCATTCAAAGAAGAGAGAGATTGCATGTCTACTAAATCAGATTGAAACTGCTCGTTTATGCCTCCTACTATGACACGGTTTCTCGGGAATTTGTGTCGCAAAGGCTTGTGCAAAGTGTACGAATCTTTCGTTTGCAGCCAACTCCTGATGTCTTTGGTTTTTACGCGACTTTTTAAAACACGCTGTAAAGCACTGATACCACCAAAACTGCCTGGTAACTCCGGATCCCGATACATCTGATTCAAAACTTCCATTGCAACAATGATTATGGTCTAAACGAAAGTTAACATTCATTTATATTTTCGTTTACAAAGCTAACACGATGTTTATCGCATCAAAGTTTTACTTCAAATGAAATCATTATAGAAAATCCTTTAATATATATCTTATTTTAAAAGTATGAATATAATTTAGGGTAAATTACACAATTAAATTAAAATAATTTAAAGTATTAATATAATTACTTTTTAATTATAAAACAAATATAATTTTTTAAAAATCAGGTGTTATTACATTATCATAGAGAATTATTTCGAAGTCGAAATACATAAGATTTTTGGTGCTTCATCTATCGTTTGAATTTATTTTAGTATTTTTTATTTTACCAAAAAGTCAAGGTGGGATTTGAACCCGTCAAAAATGATGTCAAGGAACAATTATTTGTCTGTTATTCTAACAATTGCGCCATGACATCACGTTGTTAAAGGAATATTTAAAGATGATACTTGTTTCTATTCAGTGTGATGGCGTCATTCAAGAAAACATACGTGAAACCGAAAATCTTGTGTTTTTTTCCGTTTAAAATTCTACGATAATAATTTTAAAATAAATTAAATTCGTTTAAAATCAAACACGATTCCCAAATCTAAAATCTGAAAATAATGAATTTAAAATTCTAAAATAAAATAATTTTGCTCAAATGAAAAAATAAAAAATGAAACAGGATTCCCACTTTTTAAAAATAATCAATGTAAAAAATAAAACATTAAAAATAATCAATTAATAAATGTAAAAATCTAAAAATAATCAATTAAAAAATAAATATCTTAAAAACAAAACTTATTAAAAATTCATTCCAAAAAAAATGAAAATTAAAATCCACTGATTACGGCATACTTTAACAATGAACACCTCCAGAAAAAACGAAACTTAAATCCACACCCTCTCCTCTAGCACGTAAACAAATGGCATACCCCACTTCCTTCCCTTCCTAAAACACCACACGTGCCTTCTACAGACAAAAAATATTAGCCATCATGTTACAGTTCATGTTCGGACACGTCCTCTTTTTTGATTGACAGGTGGACACCCCCCTTCTATCGTACTCCTCTACAAGCCTGTCACGTGACACCCCCCTTTTCCACCCCCTCAAAGTATCCAGCAAAAAAACTACTCAACATCCAGCAAAAAACAACTCAACCTAAAAATCCCCGTCCTTCTATACGATCCCGTCACGTGATCCCCTTTCCGACCCCCCTTCCCCCTCCCCTAGCCTATTCAGCAAAAACAACTCAACCTTCAGCAAAAAAACCAACTCAACCTAAAATCCTCGTCCTCCTATACGATCCCGTCACGTGACCCCCTTTCCGACCCCCCTTCCCCCTCCCCTAGCCTATTCAGCAAAAACAACTCAACCTTCAGCAAAAAAAACAACTCAACCTAAAATCCTCGTCCTCCTATACGACCCCGTCACGTGATCCCCTTTCCGACCCCCCTTCCCCCTCCCCTAGCCTATTCAGCAAAAACAACTCAACCTTCAGCAAAAAAAAACAACTCAACCTTCCCCCTCGTCCTCCTATATGATCCCGTCACGTGACCCACCCCCCCCCCACTTCCGGTTTCACCCCCCTTTTGATTGACAGCTGCCACGCCCCCTATGACGTCACTTCCGTCGCACGTAGACCTCTGTATACTACTACAGTGCAATTTCCCGCTACAGTTAGGCTAGGAAATGCAGCCGCTGTATCTCATATTTACCACCTGCTCTCATTGGCTGGTTTCTTCTTTGCCGCGGATTGGCTTAGAGCTGTAAGTAGCCTGAAACCCATAACGTTTTATTGCAGCGGATTGGCTCAGAGCTATAAATAGTCTCTAACACATAACGTTTTAATTACGTTTTAATTTTTTTTTTTTAAATATCTAAATTGAAATTTTAAAATCCGGCGGTGAAGTACACTTTCCGGTAATAGCATCTACACATGACAAAAATTTCAGAGGTCTAGATGTTATAATTTCGGAGATTTTCGCGGTCAGGCAGGCAGACAGACATCTCTTATTTTATATATATAGATTATGCTGTTTATATATTTTTTAATTCAGACGTTTTGAGAGTGAATCTATTGCTTTCTTTCCGGTGAGCTGTTACAATATATATTTTCCTGCTACAGTTATCTATAGTAATAAAAGAAAAATTCGCTCTGTTTATGTGCGATAGCTAGCAAAATTGGACAAAAATGTACGAGGATGAAAATTTTTGTGAGGCTTGCCCAAAGTGTCTCTTGATGCATCTGAGACTCAGAATTTAAAAATCCTAATAATTAGTTGAGTTATTAATTAAAAATCGCAACTCACTCTCATTAAATATTCATCTTGGTTCTTGCTTGAGAGAAAAATCTCTTGTGCATGCTCAGAAGCCTTATTTATGCATCTGTTGAAAATTAAAATAAAAAAGAAGGAATTTGGGGGTGGGGGAGGAGTATTTTCTCATTTATTAACTTGCATTGGCCAAACGGCTTAGTAAAGTTAAAAACGGAAGACATATTCTGAAAGATTGTACTCTTATGTCTCAAATGCCACAATCAATTCAAAACAGTAGGAAAAGGTGGGGCACCTTGGGACATGGCATGAAACATCTCAATTTTCAGTCCAATATTACAGTATGGGACCCATTATCTGGAAACCTCGTATCCAGAATTTTTTGAAAACCAGAATACAAAACAACCGAAAAATAATTTGTTTAATTTCAAAAACATAAGAATTAAAGATGTGTATTATATCAAGCATGGGATACATATATACACTCAACCATAGGGTTACTATTTGTGGTCATCTGCAATATTTTTTGATAGTGTGAATGAGCATGAAGTTGAAGACATTAAAATTTCTAAGGAGAAGGAAATTATTACAGATCTGCTGGACTAAGCTAAATAATTTTCATGTTCAGAAGCTCAATTATTGGATCAAGAGTCGGTAGAAGATTGCTGATGATGGTACTTCTGTGAGTCATCAGATGACTGGCAGTGAAATTTGTGACATAATGACAAATGTCTAACGGAAGTAATAATGATAGCCAGCAGAATAGGTAAAAAAAAATTTCAAATAAGCTACTGTTTTATTTTTCAACTGATTTGTGGAATATAACAAAGAAGCTACATTCATAAGCAGTAAATTATGTCAGTATACAGGAGCGATTAGTGCAAAAGCAAGTCAAAGGATTCTGCTCTCAAGTCTTATATGTTAATGTAATTTTTTTTTCTTGGATTGTAATTTAGAATGTTTTTATTTTGTGTAATTAAGTTGTTAAATTAACAAAGTTGTAATTATGTATTTACATATATTATTCATATTTTATACATTTCATACCATTATTTTGTACTATTCTTAAGGCTGTTCTCAAATACAAAGGGTCAGCTTTCTGACATGTTTTAATTCATTTTTGTTCGAAAATGCATGAAATTAGAAGGTGTTGTTATTCAGAAACTATGTTATCGAACTGTTTTTTCCATTTTCTTGTAAATGCAATAGATCTTTCAGAAAATTCTGTCAAAGTTGGCATTTTGAACTGAACTTCCGGACGAAAGAAGAAAATACAGTCAATAAGGGGAGAAAAATGCCGTGTCATGTGATCAAAATCGCTTATAACTCAATAGGTAATAACTGATTGATCAAAAAATGGAAAACAGAGTTCGATTATAAATCGCTTCCCTAGTCACATTTTCTAATTTTATATCTTTCCGTTAAAAAATGAATTTGTAAATATGACAAAACGTTTTGCGCTCGTTGAGCAGAGCAGTTGAAAACAGCCTTAATAAATTCTTATAGTAAAGTGTTCCAAATCCTGGATAACAGATCTTATACAGTATTTTATTTTTTTTTATAATAACCGTGCAAATGTATCTTATTAATAAAATGTAAGTTACTACTTAACGTTTATTCGATAAAGTTTTATTTTATTATTTTATATCTCCTGTGTTATTTTCCTGAATATTCATTCTCACTTTGTCAAAAAGTATGTGATAAAGGAAAAAAAGAGCTCATCATATTTTAACTCTGTGCATCAATATGATAATCCAGAAAGGATTCTTCGGTAATGTATTCCAAACTGCTATGATTTCTGGACCTAGTCATTAACAACCGGATTTTCCTTCTTGAATTGGAGAGTTCAGTGGCAAAATAAGAGAAAATATATATATGCCAAAATATAGCAATTGACAGCTATGGTTTTTTTTTATTATTATTCAAAGAGAATACCCAAAAGATGTCCATCTGTTATAAGTTATTAAAATTAATCATAGCATCTTTGGGGGAGCTTAGCCAAAAAAAAAAAAATTTGGAAACCACTGGTTTTGAATCTTGTTAGGCAGACTTAGGCACTTATGAGAGAAACTGTTTATTAAGTTCTCCATTTCTCTGAAAACATTGCTAATGTACAATGTTCAAGCTTTTGTTTGATCATAAACGCTTCTTTAGTCAGAACTTAAATTTAATCTAATTTAAAACATCACTAAATTATGCTATTATGTTACTGCCCATCAGATGTTATGTCATTTTGGTTATCACATCTTCTAAGGGGAGTTCTGGCCTTGAATCATCTACTGGTTAGTATTTGTCTATGGGGGTAATCATCACTACTTTCCTACAATTATAACAGTTGATTCCCCAAGACCTTCGAGTGCAAAGCTCCCCCACTACTATAAGATTTCTTTAAATAATTAAGTAAAGAAAATTTACTTAAATGACAAAATATTAGGAGAAGAAAAGGCCCTGCCTGCCCACTTGCCATCATTTATGATAAGAGATGTATAAACTAGGTATCAACCCCCTCACTCGAACCAAACACCCATACTTATATACATTTTAAAATAGGCATAATATTATTAAACAAAAAGATTATCGAGTATTAAGCATGAAGATGCATTATTACAAGATTCCCATGTCAGCGTTCGAAATCCTTGGTGGCCCGCTGGTCCGAGACCATTAAAAATTCAATCGGACCACTAATTTAAAAAAATTTAGTGGTCCACGGGACCAGTAACTTTTTTGCCGTCTCTGATAGGTAAATGTAAATTTTCCTGTCCCTGAGATAACTGCAACCAAACACAAACCACAGAATTTTATTTTATTTTTAAAAATAAATAAAAAATTGCATTAAAACTTAGTCAGTTGAAATAAATAATCAAAAATAAAATACATAATTAATAATTTTATAGTTTTTGTTCATGTCTGTTTATTTAATTTTTAGCAAATTATAATTTTACATTTTATTGTGCCGAAAATTTTGGGTACTGAAAGGAAGTTTGGTTTATATTCTAGGAGGAGGGGGGGGGGGTGTCATTCAAAGGGTTAAAGGTACTTAATAGAATTTTATGTAGCAGGCCAGTGACAATGTCTGCGGACCTCTGATGTTTACTGGTCCTTTGGAACAGTGACTTTTTTTTATCAATTCTACCGCTGCATGTGTTCCTGAATTTCAGTGTTACTATTTCTGAGTAGTAATAGTCATCTTATTTAATCACAGAATTTCTGTGATTGAATAAGGTAAATATTACATTTCAGAAGCAGTGCTACTGAAATTCAGATTACAGTTGTGTTTGCCCAGAATTTTAAATCTTTTACATAGACTAAACATTGAGTGAAACCAGAGTTCATAAATATCATATTTTCAAAAATATCTGATATTTTTATAGCTAATATATAAAAATGAAAATTTGTCTGTCTGTCTGTAAATCTATACAAATCCATAGTTTGGAAGCCATAATGGTGAAATGTTATGTTACATGTGTATTAAAATATGGCTGAGACAACTAAAGTAATCCGGAATCTAAATAATTTATAGTTAACTTTTAATTAATGAAAAAACACCAATTCAACAGCAATTTACTATCAAATTTAAACATTTTTCGTTATAGCAGTTGCCAACAATGAAAAATCAACAATAAATTCTTACCACAACAATTACTTTTCTATTGCAAGATTTCCAAATGAAAAATGAAATAGTTTGACGAATTTAAAAAAACAGTGAATATTACATCCTAACTTTTCTATTGCTAGGTTTCCACGTGAAAAATTAAAATGAAATAGTTTGGCAAATTTAAAATAAAAAGTCAATATTATGTCATATTTGAAATCTAATGACGTCAGCAGGTGAATATGTAATGTCATATGAGTTTAAAAAAACATATCGAAACATGATAAAAACACGATTGCATATTTTAACATTTTGAGGTTCTCTGAATTTGTTTTTGACATTTTTAAATTTTCTATTCCGTATATAAATGTGTGTGTATGCGTCTGTATTAGAATTTCCACAAAGATTTTATGTCCTTGGAGCTCATTTTTAGTGAAGAACTGAAATAAAGATTTCAGATTTTTAAAAATAAAACTCATAGAATTTTTGTACTTGCCATTTTCTTTTAATCATGAAAATATTATTTAAATAACAAAATACTCGGAAACAACTTTTCATCAAAAGGTTTTAATCTCGGTCTCAATCCAGATTATAGATTATATGAGTAAGTAGGCAATCTGTCGTCCAGATTAAAGGAAAACAAAAAAGTGAAAATTACGTGAATTAACACACAATCATTGATTTTTCAAAACAAATGTTCTTAAGATTTCTATAAACGCTGGGTACTTTAGCTAGTATAATATATATATATATGATATTTTCAAATCAGTCAACTTACTGCAGATAATACATATTTTCAAACATAATATAAGTTAGAAACTAAAACATATTGCACTTAACATGAAAATTTAATCAAAAAATGCATTTTTCTTTTCCTTTTCTCTTTTTTTTCCCCCCAGTTAGAATAAAATTAGAGATCAACAAATTGATAAAACAATTTGCTTTTATACACTTGTTTTACAAAAAATATACGTTTCAATAATGAGATATTAGAAATTTATAAAACAAAAGTTTAAATACAAAATAGTTTTGAATTGAAAAATTTTAACATAAATGTAAGCTGGTCTTATTTTTTATTCCCTAACATGTACAGTTTAAACTCAAGATTTTTTTCCAATGAAGCTGTATATAACTGATTATCTAAATTAGACAGTTTATCTTTCAATGCCTATTCTGAAATAATCAATTCTTACAAGGAAGGTCTCCATACGGGCATACTCAGAAAAATCCGAAAAAATTACAGAATGTTCTTCTCATATGGATATATATGTTTATAAAAGAATTTTGGCGGAACCCCGATACAGCGTCCGTAAAAAAATGATGAAATTTTCGTTTATTTGGCGATGAAAAAAAAATACACTTTTATGTAGAGAAAAACTTTTTATGTTGAATTTGTTTATGTAAGTTTAAATAATTTTAGTTTTGTCATTTTTAATTTGTTTTAACTATAGTTTGTCATATATGTTTATATGTATTTATAATAAAATTTAAATATAGTAGACTCCCTTAAATCCGCGAACGCCTAAAATCCGCGCGTTTTTTTCAGAGGTAAACAATGAAATCTACAGTTAAGTTGCAGGAACAAAATTCAAGATGGCGCCGAAATCAGCGACTAACGCAATATTTTTTTTTTATTTAATTTTTTGTTAATCATTCTCATTTGGCTATTACAGCTGATTTATTACTAAATAAATTTACATTACTTTTGATTTTGATATAAATTAGCATATCTATAGCAAATATTCCGACCTTACGATCGCTTTTCCACTAGATGGCAGCATAAGACTTTTGGAATCTAATTGAATTGATTTCATTGGTAATAATTTAATATTTTTCTAAATTTTTATTTTACATAATTATTTTAATAATTACTTTTAAACTAATAAATTATTTTAATGTTTCACTTTATTGTAAGCATTCATTATAATTTAACTTGCTTATCTACCAATAAAATTAATGTTTCAAAAATGTAAACAAATCAATGACCAGAAATCCGCAAAATTCTAAAATCTGCACAACCTCTGGTCCCAAGCTGTGCGGATTTGAGGGAATCTACTGTATAATATTTTACGACTTAAAACAAAATTGATATTGATTTAAATTATTTCAAGCTCAAAAATAAGGCAGATAGAACACTGTCGATTTGATTTTGTTGTTATGGAAACGACTTCGTCTTCGATATGGAAATGCATCATGGCAATCAAATGTCAGCTGACTATAACTTAAAATAGATATTTGCAACTTGCAAAGCATAGAAAATATTTTTACAGTGATAAAATTAAATAACTAGAGCAACAAGCAACATATATATGTAATATGAAAAATGTATAATAACCTCTTTCATTGATTAAGTTTAAATTCATTAAAAACAGTGCATTCTAAAAAAAAATACAATTTTCAGATGCATTAAAATCGTTTGCTTTTGGCAAGGAAAAATTCTGCTCGCCAAATCGCGTGTCACTTTCGTATTTTTGCGCGAAATATTCGAAAGTATTTTATTTTTTTAGACTTTCTACTGAAATTCTGCCATTAAATTTGACTTAAGGAGACCTTCCTTGTTAATTCTACATTTAAAAATAAAAGCTTCAAACATAAAGCTTAGAAAAGACATTTTTCTTCTTCTTTAGCTATAAAAGCCATTGCCAGAAAAAAGTTTATCTACAAAATGAGAGTCAATAATAGTTGAAAATTTCATTTACGCATGTTTTGACAAAAATATCTTGTACGGTAATATTTTGAACAGGGCTTAATTTGCACCGAAGCCCACCGGAGCTCAGCTCTGGTACTTCTCTGTTTTCAGTAAATATTTAAATATTGGTCGGAATTTACCGGAGCTCATAAATACAGGGCTCCGGAGCCTGGTGCAATAGTGTTGCCAAAAAACTGAAGCTTTTAGATTATCCTTTCGTACCCTTCCCATCTCCATCCTCCCATTTCCCATCCTTTTTTATCAAAACACTTATATGTGACGTAATGTGGTGCACACGTAGGAGATGGAGATGAAATGGACTCAATTTTTATATCAGTTTTTGAGCTTGGGCTGGTTCAGGCTCAATCTGTCTTACATTAAAAATTTTATTTATTCACGTATTAAAAAAAGAAAGAAAACTTCCTTAAAAATTATGTACTCTATTCTATTTCAAATCATTTTAATGTTATTTTGATCAGAATGATTCCGATAAAGGTGTCAAATTTTTTATTGAATCTGATTTTTAGGGACTCGCCTCAAAAGATTTTTATGCGGAAGGAATTGATTATAGTTTAAAATATGTACCATTTGTAGGAAATTAAAAAATTTTGTTCCATTCTTCAGCATTTAAATATTAATTTCAGTAAATTTCATTCATTTTTTCATAAAAATGCACAGCTGCAAACTATTCCTTTTTTGTGTTAACACTATTTCCAAATCACCGTATTCTAACCATATTTAATCGCAGAATTCTGCCTTTAATTACCATTAAAATTAGAAAAATATTTCTATTCGGAAGGTGTGATAACTAAAAAGTGGAATAGTTGGCAGCTAAATAATACGTTGATAGATATATTTAAAATTTTTATTTTGCTAAAGAAAAAAAAAGTTTTAAATTTGTTAAATAATATATTAAATTTAAATATGCAGATTGGAGTAACAGGTGTGTGGGGTGGGGTTGGGCACGCTACTGTTGTTATTATTGCTAAATATTAGGGCTCCGGTACTTTTTTTTGTTAGAAATTAAGCCCTGATTTTGAAAATAGATGCCAAACATCTTGATATTTTGAAAGTAAATATCAAGTATATGAAAATATCAAAAATCTTGATATTTTGAAAATAAATATTGGATGTATATCCATTGATACATATCAACGAACCCTGAGTGGAACAGAAAAAATGTCGCCCCTCACCTATTTTGATTTCAACAAAGCTTTTTGTGGTTCTCTGTGCTACAGCATTTGGGTACAAAGAATCAATACTGAAAAGTTTTCAAAAACTCGAGTATCGATTCTTAAGAGATCTTGAATTGGCCTATCACTCATTTGAACACTATTTGAAGTTTATGATGTATATAAGTCTCTCAAGGTAACATCCCACATAAAAATAACCTAACATGCCATATACAATAAGTTGGTGTGGTAAATTAAAGTCAATTTGCTCCTATAGCTCATAAAAGGTACATGTGCTCGTTATATCTAAATTGTATTTTGCATAAACCCAAATTAGTACATAATTTATTTAACGTTAATTGGATTTAAAAATTAATTTAACATTTTTATTATAAATAAATTTAAAACAATGAATTTAACACAGATTATTTATTAATATTATGTAAAATTTCAACTTTTTTGTGAATACAAGCATCAACAGTTTTATACCTGGGGCCCAAGTTAGTTCCCTGCTGTTTTGCCTGACTGACAGGCATGCAGTCAAGGGTACAGTAGAGAGTATATGGAAATATATGCCAGATACTTTCTGGATTTTCATAAGAAGCTCCGTATATCCTCTGTTTCTCAAATAAAACTATAGTTTATACTCTAGGCATGGTGTTCATGACTTTAGTGTATATCCTCTGGTCTTTTTTACGACTACAACACTGTGTGCAGTGTGCTTTCATATCTAATTTTTTAGGTTTTCGTTCATCTGACGAAACCCTATTCGTCTCGCTCCTCTGTCTGTCTGTCACAGAGCCCGTTCTCAGAAACTATACATATCAGGGACTTGAAATTTTGTGTACTTATAGCTGAACACCTCACATCAAACAACAAATCATAAAATTTTGAAAAAGTCGGTAATTAACCGAGTTACGGGCTAATTAAATTCTAAAATTAACCAATCAACCTTTTGAACGCAGGTGCGAACGCACTTTATCGAAATCCTCCTCAGTTTCTCCTAAGGGTTGCCAGTAAATTCAGCGGATGCTCCGTTAAATCACCCGATGCAGGGTTACCATGGAGTAATTTAAGCAATAAATGAAGCGGACGTTTAAAAAGCAAAATCGCATCTGCCTAAGTATCGGTCGTACAAACTCGTAACAGGTGTAGAAACACGCGGAAAAAATTCTACTTTATTTTGGTATAAATTTCAAATTTCTGCGTAGGTTAAAACGCAAAATATCCACTAAAAATCGATCGATAAAAATTTAAATTCTGTATTTGAAAAGACAATGAAAACAGATTTCCATTCACCGGAACGCAGCTGTCGTCATCTCTCAGACATATCGGCGCGGGAGAAATTTAAGGGGAGGGAAGTCTAATACGAAATTTAAACTTTTTAAATATTAAATTTTTTGACATTCGGGCTGGAAATCTCTCGCAGCTTTCATACATACCCGGTTCAAAGAGATAGCTTAATTACGAGCTGAGATATTAATTATTTATTTAATTAATCGGTTTCATTTCTCTCTAATGAATAGAATAAAATGGCGGCACGTGCTTTTTTAGCCACGAAATAATTTAAATTAGGAAATCTATCAATTTGCGCGAGGTTTAGCTCTATCAAACAGGTATACCTTTCGAGGGGAGGCAAAAGCGTGCTTCGCCCGTATCGCATATTTTTTATTTGTTAGGTTTGTGTCAATGGAAAGGGGAAAAGGAAATACTTTTGATTAAATATCTGGGTTAGTTCGCATTTCAGATATTATGACGTGCTTCGCCCGCTATCGGATAATTTCAGTGCGTGATAGCTTAATTAAAAGCTGAGAGATTAATTATTATTTAATTAATTTGTATGTGTAATGGACAATGAGGTGCGTTTTGGATCATTTTTAGGCAGACTATTCAATTCCAGCAATGCCAACAACTTATTTCCTTAAGAGTTGAAGAAAATATTGTTTCAGGGGGTAATATATTATTATTTACTTAATCTGTATGTGTAGTGGACAATGAGGTGCGTTTTGGATCTTTTTTAGGCAGATTATTCAATTCCAGCAATGCCAACAACGTATTTCCTTAAGAGTTGAAGAAAATATTGTCTCAGGGGGTAACGCATATTTATTACCATCAAGTTAAACCCAAAAATTATAATACTATCCTTATTACAGCAGCTACTCCTTCACTTTAAAATTTTCCAAAAAATCCCAACTTTGAGGGCCTGCCCCCGGGGGGGGGGCGTTAACCTTAAAATTTACACCTTAAAATTTCGCTCATTCTTTTTACTATCGTTCTATAACAATTTGTTAGTAGCTACGGGGCACCCCTGGGGCTGTGCCCCTACCCTATTGGTTACTCACTCAAAAAGGGCTGATTCTTCAGTTCATTTCAATCTTTAACAGCTTATAACTTTGCTTCTATTGGAGCCACAGCGGGGGGATTGCTCCCAGCCTGGCACCCCTGTTCCAACTTGTATTTTTGCATCTTCTGTTTTTCGGTTTTCCACATAGGACCGAAAATAGGGGGCGGGGGAGGGGAGTCATTTTTGGATGTAGCATGTCTACTGAAAGCTTTCACCTCACAGATCTCAGAAATAATGTTTAAAATTTTGTTTAGTCATTTTGGGCCGCCTTACGCGTCCAAATAATGGTTTTCCTCCAAATTTACTTTCATCCTCCTGCACCGTTCATTACAGATATTAAAAGATTACCGTTTCTGACCTTTTTAGATGTCCTTTTTTGAGGACTATGATATACTCAGATATATGCTACTTATTAAATATACAAAAGTCAAAATTTTAGTTACCACTATTTCCGAATAGTACTTTCAGCAAATTTCTTAATTTCACGCTTAAAACCGCCACCAACTCGAGTAACATATCCAGTGATAGGTTGTTTAACCGAGTTTCGTTCAGATTCGCTTTGTTAAGAATAGAGTGCGCTCCCTGGTGGTGGAATGCGGAACTAACAGAATTCTTGGTTAAAAACGCCACCATTACGCCTCTGAGACTACTGACCAGGCCTACCGGGGTTAACCCAGCTGAACGGGTTTGTAATTGCACCACCATTACTACTCATGTATCTTCGGAAAGGTTGCGTGAAGGAGTTTCCTTCAGATACGCTTTTGTTACGAATAGAGTGCGCTCCCTGGTGGAGGAATGCGGAACGTAACGCAATTTTGTTAAAATTAGGAAATATAACAAGTCGATCTGTTTGAAACTTTAAGATATTTTATAACACATAAGATAAATTTTATAAAAAAAAACCGCGTGAAATTTCAGGCATGTGGAGGTAGGGGGGAAGACACGAAATGACAGTTTTTACAGTGCGTGCGTAGCACGCCTGCTATACGGCGCCGTAGGCAGCGGTGACCTGATTCGAGGTTCTTTCGAGCGATATTGCCATTTCACAAGATTTTGCAGTGCGTGCGCAGCACGCCTGCTATACGGTGCCGTAGCCAGCGGGGACCCGGTTGGCGGTTCGTTCGAGCGAGATTGCCTTTTTTACAAGATTCTGCAGGTGTGCGCAGCACGCCTGCTATACGGTGCCGTAGGCACCGGGGACCGAAATCGCCCACTCGTGGACAGCCTACCGTGAGGTATAGGGACAATAAGTCCACGAGGGGAAAAAGGGGCTGCCAGGCAGCGCAAGCAGGGTGGCGCACATTTATTACAACATAAAAAGCATGTTACAAATACTGCCTTATTATTGAAGGCAGTGCGGACACATATGTATAAATAAATATTGAAATATATTTACAGGTTAAATAGAATGTAAAAAAAAAAAAAAAAAAAAAAGGATTAAGGTTTAGCTATAGTCTTAGAAATAAACGAAAAATGTTTGTTTAAAATGTCGTAATTTTCTAGAAGTCTCTGGAAGTTGCCTGCGTTGAAAAGAGTGTTATTCAAATTTTCTCTCAATGTTTTGTTTCTGTCAAAATGGAAATGATGTTTCATTATGGGGCAATTTCCAAAGATATAGTGTGTAGCGTTTCCAATACTTTTTCTGCATAAACAAAGTGGTGAGTCTCTTTTTTTAATTTTATGTAGAAATGATGGGAAACTTCCATGACCAGTAATATAGTTAGGTAATGTAGGGCGATCACAGATGAACTGTATGTCAACTTTATTAATTATACTGTAAGTATCGCGACCCTTTGTCGACTGAGTCCATGAGAGTTGCCATTCATCCAGAGTTTTTTGCCTAAAGATATACTTGAATTTGGATTGTGGAAGAAGCAATTCCTGGCAATCGTTGTATTGGTTGTTATCTATAACCGCCTTCGCCAGAGAATCGGCTCTTTCGTTTCCCGGGATACCTATGTGAGATTTAATCCATGAGATATAGAACTTTTTGTTAGGGAAATGTAGTAAAAGATTGTAGATATTATAAATTATATAATTGCGTGGAAATGCAATTTGAAGGGCGTCATAGGATGAGTGGCTGTCTGTAAGGATAAGAATTTCATGATGAGAAGAGTTAATGGACCATTCCATTGCCTTGTAAATTGCGAATAATTCAGCTTGGTAGATAGAGTTATCTACATGAAGTTTAACTGCATAATCATATACGAATGAGTTTTTAAGACAGACTGTAAATGCACATGCTGCTCCGTCGTTCATGACAGAACCATCGGTATATATGGATGGGTCATAGATTTGGAGTAATTTTTCGTATTTTTCCTCCAAAAAGAAGAGGTTGTTTTATCTTGTAATATTGAGAAAAGTCGAAGGTGTTTAGTTTTGACATAATGTGGTTGCTGTTAATGATTTTGCCATTATGGTTATATGATCTTCTTCCTTTAATTAGTTCGTAATAATGATAATCGTTCTTGAGCAAAGTATCGATTGGGGGAGAACCAGTAAGGACACAGAGAGCGTCAGAGGAAGTACTTCGATAGGTCTTGATAATGCTTAAGAGAGCTGTACGTTGTACTGACTTTAATTTTCTTATCCCGTGCGAGTTGAGGCTTGGAAACCAAATTTCATAAGCGTAGCTAATTTGTTTTAATATGACGGTGTTGTACCAAAATTTCAGTATACTTGAAGATATTCCTCCTTTATGAGATTTTAGGCTTTTGAATCCGTTTAAAAATTGAGTTACCTTTGTTTTAGTATGAGTTAGATGCTCTTGAAAATTAAATTTTGGATCTAGTATAACGCCAAGATAGGGAATAGTATTTTCAAACTTGATAGTTTTGTTATTCAATTTGAAAATTGGTCGACGTCTGTTAAGAAGAAAGCGGCCAAAAAGCATGGCCTTTGTTTTAGTTTCCGATATTGTAAGGTTGAAATTCCTGCATAAAGTTGAAAAAATTTCGATGCGTCTATTAGCAACTTGCTCCAACTCAGGTCTGGAGTCTCCCGCAACCTTAATTACGAAATCGTCAGCATAAACTATCATGTCTGATTCTATTTTGTAGAACTCCTTTATAATAAAATCTGCAATTAGCAACCAAAGAAGGGGACCTAAGCATGAGCCCTGAGGGCACCCTTTAAATGAAATGAACCATTCTACAACGCTTCCTTCTTTTAAACCAATATATCGATTGGAGATGTAATTTTTTAGTAAATGTTTTAGATATAGAGGGAGAGGAGAATTATCGATTATTTGGGAGATAGTATTCCAATCTATCGAATCAAACGCTCCCTCTATATCGAAGGAAAGAATACCACAGTATTTCTTATTTTCTAATGTATTTGTGATAGAGGATTTCAGTTCATTTAAGGCATCTATTGTGCTTCTTGATTCGCGAAATCCAAATTGCATTTCATGGAAAAAGGAAATATCTTCTAAAAATGTCATTGCACGCATCTTGATTAATCGTTCAAGGACTTTTCCCAGCATAGGGAGAAGGACTATCGGTCGGTAAGATTTTAATTGCCGAGGATCTTTATTCTTCTTTCGAAAATAAATGACAATGCCCTTCTTCCATATGTCTGGGAAATGGGCAAGGGAAAAGCATTTGTTGTATAGTTGAAGCATTAATTGTGGGAAAGTTTTGATCAAGTTTTTAGTAACCCTTGCATCGATCTTATCGAAGCCAGGGGCTTTGTTGTTCGACTGTCTTGATGCGCAATATTTTAGTTCTCTATAGCTGATTAGATATTCATTTATATCACTTTCTGATAGTGGCTCCAAATTTTCAAATGAATGTAGATTTTCAGGGATTTCTTTTCCAAAATGATGGCTTAAGAGTTGGTGTTGAATGTCTCTAAACATGTCAGTTGAATTTGATGTGTCAAGTATTGAATGTATTAAGTCGGTATTTTTGAGGTATTTGCCCTTTACAATTTTGAAAGCGGTTCCGTATGTTGTGGATGTTGTCTCACAGAAGGATTTCCACGAATTTAATTTTGCGTTTTTGATGTTTAATTTGTATTTAGCTCTCTCTTTCTTGTAGCTAACTTGGTATTGTACGTTTTCAGGATTTTTATTTGATCTTTTCCGTAAAGCGTTTAATCGATTTCTTTGTATTTTGAGATTATCTGTGTGCCACTTTGTATTTACTTCATATGACTGTTTTTTCTTTTTGAGAGAAGATTCCATGATTTCTTGTAGAAGCTCTTCAAATTTGTGGGTCCATTCATTCAAGTCATTAGGACTTTTGACCTCGCTGAGAGTTGTCTGTAGATTGTCAACATTAGGAGAGAGTTGGTTGTTAAATTTTTTGAAATTCTCAAATTTAGTTTTAAATCTGTATTCATTTCTTAGAACTGGATCTATAGCTAAATCGTATCTTATGTACAGATGGTCGCTGAGGGAGTCATTGATGTCGTCTACGTACCAAGAATTGAGATAGTTGCGTGCTTGGTTTCCACTTAAAGTTAGATCTGGAGTACCTTTCCTTTTGTTCTGTTTGAATGTATATGGTGCATTGGGATCATTAACTATGGATACGTTATTTAAAGCGAGGTAATCTAGAAGAATGTCTCCTCTTGCATTATTGCATTTATATCCCCAGTCCTTTAAGTGAGCATTAAAATCGCCTGCTAAAATGATATTTTTACAGTCTCTGATAGTGTTGGTCCAGGCTTGTAGGTCTTCTTCAAGGTCTCTTGCGGAACGAGGACGGGAATACTGCGAGCCAAGTGTTAATTCATGGTATTTAGTGCTAATGTTAATAAAAATGCTGTTGTCAAAAGATAAGGTTTTTAGGTGATATAGTTGGGAGTTTGCTATGATAATTCCAGCTGTTTCATTTTTTGAGGCATAAAGAGACCATCCAATTGGGAGGCTTGTAAATGAATTATTTGTTCTATGGTAATCTTGGATTATAGCTATGTTAATTTGTTGATTATTTATATATTTGATTAGTTCTAGATTCGCTGCGCGACAGTTATTCAGATTAATTTGGACACATCTAATTTTGGAAAGAGTTGCTTTGTTATGAATTACTTTAGTTGGAACTGCTACATTAGCAGGGTTGGAAGCCATAGTAAGAACATTGTTATTTTGGGTAACGATATTTGAAAGGTTATTTAGGGTCGAGAACGTTGCTGTCGGTAGTTAATTATACGATGTCTATTATAGAAGTGATTTTGAAAGATATTACATTCGCTTGAATTTGCGCTATGATCGAACTTGTATTGGCGACCTTCGGGGTTCACATAATTATAGCAATTATAGCATTTGTGCTTCCTTGGATCATTTTTATTCGGACATGTTGAGGTTTCATGGTTCTTCATGCAATATGCGCAGGTTTCTTTTCTTCTGCATCTCTCTTTTGTATGTCCATAGATTTGACAGTGACTGCACCTTATTATGGGGGCGTACTGAGCGATTTTACACGATAGAAAACCAATCTGCAATCGACCTTGGCGTAGCAATCTGGTTGCCAATCTATCCTCCAAATCTAGCATAAGTTGATAGGTCTTTAGAGATTTTCTTTGTAATTCTTTATGTTCATTAGCTTTTATGTCATATTCAAGATCTTCGCTTAATTTCTCTTTTATTTCTTCTACTGTTATGTTTTGGGGGATTCCCAAAATGATTATTTTTTTCCTTTTTTCCACTGCGAGATTTAAATCTACGAGGTCAAGTATGTTACTGTGTTCCTGGATCTTGTCTGCTATGTTATTCACATCTTCGTCTGTGTTTGAGCGTACTATAATAGTTCGTTTATCTCTGGAAATAGTGCAGTATATTTTCGCAAGATTTACTGTTGTCTTAAGTTCTCTATTTATAAAATCACGGATGTTGAATAGGGACATATTGGTTGTGGATTTTCTTGTTAACAGTATAGCAGACTTTGATTGTTGTGGTGCTGGGGAGTTTAGAGTTGTGGCATATGATGGTTTACATAGAGGAACTGGAGATACTAGTTCATTGGTATGTGTTGTAATTTTTTGTTGAGGAAATTCTTCTCCTGCTGTTTGTGCTTCTCTTACTTCAATGAATCTCTCTATTTTTGATTCGTGTTCTTTAAGCATGTTTCTCAGCTCAGTTTTTAAATCCATTTCCCTCGATATTTTACAATGGATATTTTCTATGTAATCCTGTTGTCTTTGCAATTCGCTATTTAAGTCGCGTATTTGCTCTATCTGATTTTCTAAAAGCTGTAGAAGTTGTTGTATATCTTCTTGAAATTTCTGAGTTGGTATTTTGATCAAATGTTCTTCCGTTTCAAATTGTTTTAGTAAATTAAAATGATTTTCGAATTTTTGTGCTAGTTTTGCTGGAGATTCAATTCTTAATTTTCTTTCGAGTTCTTTGACTTTTTCGTCTTTATCTATTAGTTTTTCCGTGAGGTCTTGAACTTCAGTTGATAGGGTATTAAGTTGTTCCTCTTGCTTTAACATTTGTGTCTTTTGTTCCTCATTCTCTCTTTTCAGTTCTTGTATTACATCATTCATTGACTTTTCTTGGCTTTGTGTGTTAATTTGTTGCTTGTCCAGATCTTTTATTCTGTTAAGGATATTTTGTCGATACTTTAATGCCTGTTCATCATTATGGGGCCTGTGTTTCTTGAGATGTCTGAATAATTGTTCAAATTGCTCTTCCAATGGCATATTATCATCTTGCGCTGTTTCAGAATCTATTAGCTTTTTCCCTTGGAGTGGGGATGGAGGTCTCTCATTAGTTTTCTTGTTCTTTTGTTCCATGTCTTTTTCTTTATAACTATGCATTAGTTTTATTTGTCGTCTTTTTAGTATCTTTTCTTTTTCTCTTTTAATAGCTTCTGGTGATTGAAATTTTTCATGTATTGGATAGTGAAATTTTTTATCTATTGGTAAGCGATTACTATTTAGTATGTGCACTTGATGTACAGGCTGTGAACTTGTTGTTTTTGACTGTAGCCTCTGGGATTTGGGACTGACCGCTGAATCAATAGATTGTGTTAACATTTCTCACGATCTATAACAAAAAATTATAGTTTAGTAGAATATAAGTTAAAGCTCAATTTATATTTCCATATTTCTACCAATCAAAATAATATGTACAGGTTAAAAATAAAATTTAAAATATTTACAGTTGAAAGACTTTGTTAAATTTATAGAGTAATTTACAGGGTAACTGGACGGGGGATCACTAGGCCTCTGTCATACATTTTTGAAAGAAAGGTATATAGAAAGTAAATAGCAAAAACCGGTAGTCGTAACTACCGAAAATGACTAAGAAAAAATTTTATTGCCTAAAAGGGGGAAAATTTTTGAATAATAATAATTAAAAAAAAAAATGACAGCAGGAAAAAATTTGCCAAAAAAAAAAGGGGGGGGGGAAATATGTGTCATTGCCTCCCGTGCCCAAAAGATCATGTACTTAAACAGTTAATAATTCCATCATTATTAATATTCTGGTTCAATCAGTGCATTACCTGTATACAGTTATACAGTATATTACAATAATTAAATTGCTATACCAATAATAGCAGATTGATATTATATGAAACGGTAATATGGTGCATAATTATAAGTATAAACAGTATACCAATAATAGCAGATTGATAATATATGAAACGGTAATATGGTGCATAATTATAAGTGTAAACAGTATATATATGCATATTTACAAGTATGTACATTATAAATATATTTCTGCGATTTTATTTATATTATAACCTGTCAGAATATCACATAGTGAAAATAGTAATTAGTAAGAAGAGTGCCGTACGGATGGGATAGTGGACAAACAAAAAGAAGTCAGAAAAAAAAATTTTTAGTTTAAAAACAAGGAAAATAGGAATAAGAATAGCAATAGTATACTTACCGGTCACCACATGGGTCCCGCTGCACTTGCCTGAAAGTGACATGATAACATAATAACCACCAAAAAAAAAAAAAAAAAAAAAAAAAAAAAAAAAAGAGATAACCGGTGATAATAAAAGCTTGATAATAACTGAGTGTAAAAACAACTACAGAATAAAATGAAGAGGTGTAAATAACATGAGGAAAGATAGTACCAACACGCGCAGGAAATCAGTGCAGGGACCACCCGTGAAACAGAGGAGACAACTATGGAAAGTGTGTAATATAAGAAGAAAATTAAATGAGGGACAAGATATAAGTAGGAGCGTAGCATAATAATGGAAAAAACAAAATAAACCTATTAAAAGTTAAAAGTTGCAAATGTTAAGGAAAACGAATAAGAAATGAAAAAAAATATATAGATTGGGGCAACTATCCCACAAGAACAGAACTGCAATAAAGCAAAAAGTAGTACTGTAGTGCAAAAACTGTAGAAGTACCAAATGTTAAGGGAAGCTGGGGTGAAAAAATATTTTAAAGGGTGGGGCAAATATCCACACACCACATGACCACAATACCGCAAAAAGCAAAGAATTAACCCTAATAACAGAGAAGTTGCAAATGTTAAGCGAGTTGAGATGTACTGAAAATGAAAATGTGGGATGGGACAAATCTAGCAAATAGTAGTGAGTAACTACAAGAAAAAAACCAAGAAAATATCTAAATAAATAAAAAAGTTCAAAAAGTTACGGAAAATCCTTAACAAATGCAAAAACTGTAAAATTAGAAGCTGGGACGATGAAAGGGAGCAGAATAAGTAATAATAAAAGTGCAACCAAGTCTCTAGCTCAAAAAGCTAAAAAGTAGCCAATGTTAAGGATAAGAGAGGGGGGAAGGCAAGGGTGGCAACAATGAAAGAAATTTAGTAGCGATAAAATAAGAAAGTGGGCCTAAAGTATGTAAAAATTGAAGAAAAAAGCCGATTTGTGAGAGTGCCCCTTCAGCCCCCTCTGACGGGGCCCCATTTGAGCTAGAGAAGAACGGAATAATGGGAAAAAAAAGGGGGGGAGATCACTAAGTCGGATTGCTGTTGATTTCGGCGCGGCAGAAAACCTCTATGGCCAATAGTTTTCGAGATATTTAACAATTTGTACAAATTTCTCGATAAAAATTTCATTAGAAGGAAGCAAAATGGCGTTTCTAGTGGCCCGATGGCAACCCTAGTAAAATTCTTATATCGTAAAAGATGTAGATAGCCCCCTGAGAACCAAAGCTACCAAAAGAATTTTTGTTTTATAACAATTAGAAACTTATGGAACTAATTTGTAATGTAGTAACATTAGAATGAGCTTTACCAAGAAACAAAATGGAGAAACTCCTGTTTAAAAAAACTTACTATTTATAAGTTTTCTGATGAAAGCACCCCGGAAGACCTCTAGAACCCTATTTGGGCTATAATAATTAATTTGTAAAAGCTCCGGTAGTTAAATCTTCTTGTAAATCCTTACCAATGCATCTCCCATAGAGAAAATCATTGTGGCCAAAAATGGCGGCCACGGACCTAAAAGGGCTAAGTGGAGAAACCTAAAAGCACAGCATGACCCCCCAAGACCAGATAAGAACTAAAAAAAATCAATAAAAAACCTATAAGATAATGCTGGTTGTATTTACGATATTAAAACATTAATATTTTCTAAAATTCAGTGGCTGCCGGAAAATTTATCTAATTTTTTCTTTAACATAGCCAATCACTGTTCAATTATTATGTATGGCGTCAATAGCAATCACTCTTCAATAAAGGTAGTCTAGCTAATTTTTATTTATTTTACTATTCTAATATCGATTTGCCCATAAGAACCAGTACTCGAATTGAGCAACCATTGTCCACCCAACCGCCACAGAACAAAAATTTACAGTTTTAAAATTGAAATTAAAAATATTAAGAATAGGAATAAATTAATACAAGATACGCTACTCAAAAGTAAAAATAATCAGCTATCAGAAAGTAAAAATAGTTAAGTGAAAGGAACATAATTAATAGTTTAAAAAAAATGAATTTAAAAAGTAAACAACACAATAGAAACCTATGGGAAATCTGAATTTTCAAAAGCATTTTTAGCACTTTTTCACGAATTTTTTAAAAATATATACAAACATCCTAGAAAGGCATGAGTGGAGGCGGAGAGAAGCTAAAGGACTAAAACAGCCAAATCTGGCGAAAGTTTTTCAAAATAATGTTTTTAAGTTAAAATTTAAGCTATGATAAAAAAAAAAAAAAAAAAAAAAAAAAAAAAAAAATGATAAAATGCCTCCAAAACCCCATGCCTTTCTATGGGGATAAGGGTTATGGTAAAAGTGCAAAAATAACACATTTTGAAATAATCATTTAATACAGTAAATCACTTTAAAACTATACACAAATGGTACCAAAATGAAGCATATGCTTTGAATTATATGGAATATGCAATATATTTATATTTAAAGTACTTCAATGTAGTTTAATAAGTAATAGAATTCCATTGTTTACCCCATGTTAAGTCTATGGGGAAAAACTGCAAAAACAGCACTTTTTAATTCAATGTTTTAAGGGCTAATAAATGGTGGAAACTTGAAAAAAAATGATACTAAAAGATACTACGAACTTTATTTTACATGAATTAAACATAAGTAACTAGTAATCGCTAAGAAATAGAAAGAATTAGAGCAAGTGAAAAACGTTAAAAATTGAAAATGGCTCTACAAAATTGAAAGTAAATTGAGTAAAAAGGGTTAAAATTTTATGAAAAAAGTAACGTAGAGATTCAAAACAGGTATTAAAATGAAGCTTAGGAGATAAAGAAGGTGAAGCAAGCAGCATTTAATCGTATTGAGTACTTAAACACAGTCAAAATTACAATGGAATTCTATTAATTCTCCCATGTTAAGACTATGGGATAAAAACATGAAAACAACACTTTTTAATATGGATAATAGAGGGATAATAGATAGTGAAAACTTGATAAAAATGTTACCAAAATGTGCTACGAACTTCAATGTATCTAAAATGAGCCATAGTTTTTGGTTTTCGGAAGGATAAATATGTAAATTAAGCAAAATAAAAACACTGTAAAACGAAAATGGCTACAAAAATTCCAAAAGTACATGATCTTTAAGGGGTTAAATTTATATAAAATAAGCCGCGCCGGGTTACAATGCAGGTATTAAAATGTTCATTAGTGTCTGTAGAAGCATAAATCATCAAGTTTTAAATAATATGAACATTTTAAATAGGCACAAGAAGTAATTGTGTAGGTGGTAAATCCTGGTTCAGTTGAGAAATCAAAACTAAAGAAGAAGAAAGTTTAAATACAAATATCTCCTGAACCCCTACACATAAACACACAAACTATATATCATTTTGAACAGCTTAAAAAGACGAAAAGATAGATGTATAACACAAGGCTCTAGCTTACCCCATTCCGGAGAAAATTATTTAAACATCGGGAGCTTTTTTGACACGATACTACATTGATCACTTCAAGCAGCAGGCTAGCGGCACCGGGGACCCGGTTTGACTTTCGTTCGAGGGCGATAGGCTTTTTAAAAAGAGTTTGCAGTGCGTGCGCAGCAGGCCTGCTATAAGGTACCGTAGGCAGCGAGGACCAGGTTCAACTTTGGTTATAGCGAAAGGCTTTTTTAAAACAGTTTGCTGTGCGTGCGCAGCACGTCTGCTATACGGCGCCGAAGGCAGTGGGGATCCGGTTTGACTTTCGTTCGAGCGCGATACGCTTTTTTTTAAGAGTTTGCAGTGCGTGCGCAGCACGCCTGCTATACTGTGTCCCATAGGCAGCGGGAACCCGGGTCGAGGTTCGTTCGCTTCGAAATTTTTTAAAAAAGGAGAGGCCCGCTAGCGGGCGAAGCCAGCTAGTCTTATATTATTTACCCCTCTGGCCTCTAACTTGTGTATTTTAAGGAATTTTTCCAACCTCCGCCCTTTTAACCCGGGGAAAATTTTTCCAACTTTAGCCGACACCCCTTTGACCATTCTTTCATATTATGCACCATAGCCTTACATATTTTAGTTCCATTTTTTTCCGCCAGGTGCGCCTACTTATCTCGTGTGCTATGGGCCCAATCCCCTCGACTAATATATCTACGGATAGTATGCAAAACGGATTTTCGTTCGGATACAGGTTTGTTTAGAATCAAGTGTGCCCCCTGGTTGTGAAATGTGGAACTAACAGATTTTTCAAAAGGATAAATTGTTTTGAAAGGAATATTAAACGAAACCCTCTGTGCGATCTGTGATCACACTTACCCACTTGTTTATTTCCAGTTATCTGATGTGAGTCTGCTTCCACCATGTTCATATAATCGGCTGTCTCTGTATAAAAGTATATTGTTACTAAACTTAATAGAATTCAAAAAGTTGTGGCATTTACCTTTTAATTTACAGTTTTGATAAACTATAAAAACAGGTGATGCAAGAGGAGGTACTGAGAAATTCTCTCCCATTCAGAAATTCCTTTTCACATAATTTTTTATAAATTCATCATTGCTTGATACCCACCTGAAAATTTAAAAGTTACTTGTTTAAGTTAATGAATTATATTTAACTCATAAATGGTTACGAGACTTAATTTTCCAACTGAGTTAAAAAAGTGTCCCACGACAAGATTTTAATCAGGAATCTTTGACTTAAGCTGCCAATTCTCTGCCAACTGAGCTATCCTGGATGAATTTGGCTGACACAACTCACTTAGACAACCCTTTTTATAGTGATATCTGATATGTTACATGAAATAGTTCAACTGAATAAATTGCAATTAAGGAAACTCCAAGAAATTTTGGATATGTAATTACACTTTATTAATTTTATATAATTTTTCTAATCTATAGTAGTACCACTATTTCAGAATAGTAATTTTATTGGATTCTTAAATTAAGTTTCTGGCTCAGGTATCAATTTCAATTTTTGACCAAGGACGCCAGCACTCTTTATTAATCATTTGTCAAAAAAGCACTTGTATTTGCCCACCGAAGGATTTCCCTCTTATTTGAGTCACCACTCCCTAAATATATCTCCAAATAGGTTGAATAACGGAGCTTCGTTCGGATAGAGGTTTGTTTAAAACGGAGTGCACCCCCTGGCGGGGGAAAGTGGAACTAACAGATTTCCGATTTTAAGTATATTTAAGGTTATCACGGTCCCGGGCGCAAATTCACAATCACTCAACGTCCCAACGCGCTTGACGCCAACTTCTGTAGCCAAGCGCTCTGGCTACATATACCATAACAAATTTTCACAGTTTATTAAGCTGGAAGATGATGTCTAAATAAACGATTTGAAAAACGCATAACGCAATTGAAAATACAATTTCTGCAATTACCATCAGCAGTGTCAAAAATATCCCTTTTTTATGCAGCCCTGTATATCATCTATAGATTTGTATGTATACTATATAGGATGCTAAAAGTTAATTCAGTTAAACGCTTAACACGGTTGAAAAATCCCCTTTAAAACTTTCCGTGAATAAACGGATATGTACTTGAGATCTTTTGTACAGTCCAGTATATAATCTATAGAATTTATACACACCAAGTAATATGCCAAAAAAATACATATTTATTTTAATTTAAAAACGCGTACCACAATTGAAAACGTACTTCCAGCAATTATTATTCAAGATCAAGGAGTACTCTAGTCAAATTCTTTTGTGTGTCCCCGTAAATGAATGATAAATTCTATGCACATCCTGTTCTACAATTAACGCCTTGCAGTACATCTCAAATACATATGTAAATTTCAATATGTTTAAAATAATGTAATATCATCAAAAATAAAATACACTGCAAACGATTTTTCCAACCACAGACTCTATGAATGGGAATTCTTTTGAGTGTTCCTGTAACCGAATCGTAAATGCTACACATTTATTTTCAATAACGAACATTCCATAGTAAATCCCAAAAACATACATGACAAACCCAGTTGGTAAGCACTTTTCAACTATGCTGATCTATCTTGATCAACTATGTCAACTATGGACTTTACCCGAGGCTAACGAAAAAGACAGGCTACCGCGGTGGGTCCGATTCTTCTTTTTTTACTGACCGCTGGAGTCACGTGATGCTCGAATGCACCAATGTAGGTGCGCGAAAAAAGCATCACGTGACTCCAGCGGTCTGTAAAAAAAGAAGAATCAGACCCACTGCTCTAGCCTGTCTTTTTCGTTAGCCTCGACTTTACCCATGTGATGTCAGCCGCGGGTAAACAGAAGAACACCAATAGGCATGAAGAACATTTTAACACTGCTTCCCCTCCGCCCAATAAACAGTCTTTTCAGGAGGGTATCTCCCCGCAGAGGCCTGGCTATTGCCATTCGTGGGTAAAGTCCATTGTTTCAACTATTATACCTTCATAACGCTAGAAATATGCAGTTTAAATTTTTCAGAACCATCCTTACTTTGTAGCGGTAATCTTATTGTAACAGTATAAATATTCGAGTTAGTATAATCACTAATACAACTTTTGTAGACTGAATTAGTCTCCAAGAGGGGAAAAAAACCTCTTTAAACTCTGTAAGCGTATCATATAAAACGGATATAAATATTCGCACATGCAAACTTTAAACTAAGGTACTAGAAACAAAATGCAGCATGCACGTCAAAGTTCATTTTTTCGCCAAAGCGCTTGGCTACAAGGGTTGGCGTCAAGTACGCTGGGACATTGAGTGTCTCTGCCGTGAAAATCTGAGTGAAATCTGCCATACACAATTTCACTCAGACAACCTTTTTGATAATGGCATCTGGTCTGTTATCGGAAACAGCTAAAACAAAAAACCTAAAATCATGAGGTGCTGATCATAGGTTGGACAAACGCGACTATTAATCATCGTGTGTCGTTACTCCCATATTGAGGTAACCTGACAGCAAGGCACTGCAATATGATTCATACATTATCGTCAGACAAATCTTGCGATTGGCAAGACTGCCTTTATCTTCTACTTCCGATTCTTATAAAATTACGTACGAATTTATCACCTAAAAATGTATTTACATCACAAACATAAAGTGGATGAATCAGCTTCCTCAAATTCAAGGAATTTCGAAGATGTATAGTGATCTTAGACAATGAACATAGAGTAGAAGGGATTTTATCGCTTAAAAACGGTTTGCGATATGTCGGATGGCGTACATCTGTTAACAGAAAGAGCCCTTAATAAGTGGACAAAGATTATTCGTTAACGCTCCGTCATCAAGCAGATCTGTAGAAGCAGAGGACCATGTAAAACCAACGTCACCTAGTGAGAAGAGACGCTTTCAGTGTGACGTCAGTCTGACGTTTTGCATGGAAACTGACTCCAAACTAACGGTTGCTATGTTTCGTTTCTTATTAAATACCGGGTGTCTCAAAAAGGACTGACTGATTTTAAAATTCAATAACTTCCAAACGGTGACAGATATTAAAAAAATTCTTGCAGGAGGGTTATGCATAAAGTCAAAAGTTTTTTACAGTGATTTTCGATTTTAGTTCGAATTACAAACAATAGATGGCACTTCGATCAATAGAGGCTAAATTCAGGCTCGATTTTTGGTACTTCGTGGCCCGGATAATACATTTCCATCTCCTTTTTTTGCATGGAACAACAGAAAGGACCAAAAATCGAGCCTGTATTGAGCGACTATTGCTTACAGCGCCATCTATTGTTTGTAATTCGAACTAAAATCGAAAATCACTGTAATAAAACTTTTGACTTTATGCATAACCCTCCTGCAAGAATTTTTTTAATATCTGTCACCGTTTGGAAGTTATTGAATTTTAAAATCAGTCAGTCCTTTTTGGGACACCCGGTATAAATCGTACAAAATGTTACCACTGCATATAAAGTATCAAAACATATATCTGTGAGATATAGTTGTAAGATGTAGCTATAATATATAATAAAAAGAGAAAATACAGCATAGCAACGGTTTGTTTGGAGTCAGTATCCAAGCAAAACGTCGTATCTGACGTCACGACTGAAAGCGTCTATACCGACGAGCTCGATTTCGGCAGATCAGCCCAATTAATGACCCACTGATGGCCGATCTGCCGTTACGTCGAAATCGAGCTCGTCGGCATTGTCTGTAGGTGGCGTTCGTAGAACCAACCGCGCTGTATAAAGATCAGCGCCACTATTTAAAAAAAAATAAGAGGCCGATTTTCCTTTCCCAGCCTATTTCCAAAGAGATCCTTCTCTTCAGTGTTGCCAGATTGGGAACTTTATTCGATTGTCACCACTTTTTTTAAATAGAAATATTCGGCCTATTTAAAAATAGATTTAAAGTTTTGAAAAATAATTGAATTATGCTATTTAAAAAAAGTGGTGACAGTCCCCAATCCGGAGAAAAAAAGCCCCCAATCTGGCAACACTGCTTCTCTTATATGTTCATACCCAAAAGCAGAGCTCCTATTTTTCCTAATTTCTCTTATTTTTTAGGTCTCTTGCCTTTTTTTCCCATTTTCTCCTATTTTTCGGTCGTAAAACTGATTATTTTAATTTCTACGTCCAACGCTCTGTCGTCCATTACTACGTCACAGGAGTGATTCGCTTCTGAATTTTCAAAAAATTTAAGGCATTCGGTTCGGAAAATAAAAAATTGGTCATCAGTCCGAAAATTCGGACATAAAAGAAAATTATTGCGAAATTCAACAAACACAAATGGTCGCTGAAAAAAATTAATTTTGTCACTCATTCGCAGAAGAAATTGCCGATTTCATCCGAGGATTGCAGAAAAAAAACGCAAATTTCGTCAAAGAATCATGGAAAAATACGAATTTCGTCAAAGAATCATGGAAAAATACGAATTTCGTCAAAGAATCGCTTAAAAAAACGCGAATTTCGTGAAAAGACACAAATTTCATTAAAGGGCCGCGGAAAAGACGCGATTTTTGTCACAGTGTCGTGAAAAAAATGCGTATTTCGTCAAATAATCTCGGAAAATTCTCGAATTTCGTAAGAGGACCGTGAAATAAGCGGGAATTTTATCAAAGGGCCGCAAAAAAGACGATTTTCGTCAATGTGCCGCGGAAAAGATGCGAATTTCGTCAAAGGATCGCAGAAAAGACGCAAAATACGTCAAAAGTCCGCTGAAAAAACGCGATTTTCGTCAAAGGGCCACTGAAAAGTTTTTATTTTCGTCAAAGAGCCGCGTAAAAGACGCGAGTTTTGTAAATTGGCCGCGGAAAAAACAGGAATTTTTTTAAAGAGCCGCGGAAAAGACGCCATTTTCGTCAAAGTGCCGCGGAAAAGACGTCATTTCCGTCAAAGTGCCGCGGAAAAAATGCAATTTTCGTCCAAAGTATATCGGAACCAACGCGAATTTTCTCAAAGGGTTACGGAAAAGACGGAATTTTGGTGAAACGGCGCTGAAAACAACCGAAAAGTCGTGAAAGAGCCGTGGACATTTCAGAACTTCGCGATTGTCACCTGAACGAGTTAGATTATACGAGGGAGACAGGTTAACAAGCATTAGCTTAGTGAGAATAACAAGCTGTTGAAGATGATGGGCGATTTGCTTTTGTCCTGAATGTCTTAACGAATCAATTTTTATAGGGCAGTTTCATATGACATCACAAATCGACCATTGGAGTTCAAACAAACGTTGAACGGCAGCTGTGATTGGTGGCTGATAGGTTTATGGACGCGGCTGGAGGTCAACCATACAGTTGTGATTTGCAGATGAAAAGGTAATCAGCTGATTGCAACTTCCCTATGTCCCTATGTCGCCATTCTCCTACGGAGAAGTCTGATAGGTGATAGACTTGATAATACTGCGTTCGACCAAAACGCCTAATTATAGCTGCTGTCAGTGTTTCAGTAGTAAGAAAACCAGGTAATATATGCTACAGGCAAAAGGTAGACGCTAACGTCTTGAACGTTTATGGCTAGAGTAGGCGTTATAGCTTTATTTTAGAAACAGAGGATATACGAAGCTCCTTAAAAAATCTAGAAGGTATAACCTCCGTATACTGCATTACACCTCCCTCCGGCTGCTGACATTGAATCTGCACAGCTGTCTATTTAAAGATTCCTCACAATCACGCGGAAGCTAATTTGCCTCGATGAGCGGCGACAAACGGGATATGGAATTTAATTGGTTGACAGGATTGCGGACAAAAGCAAATCGCCAAGCATCTAGGTGAGCCTACCATTATCACCAAGTTAATACACTCTAAGACCAAAAAAACGACGCACCAAGAAGGAATTATCCGAGTGGTACGAAAATCAATAGATGTCATGCACATGTACAGAAAAACAAATGAGTACAGTTTCAGAAAAAATGAATGATTTATTCAAGAGAAAGAGTTTCACGAAGTGGGCAAATCAATAACGCGTTGGTCCGCATCTGGCCCTTTGCAGGCAGTTATTCGACTTGGCATTAATTGATAGAGTTTCGGATGTCCTCCTGTGGGATAGCGTGTCAAATTTTGTCCAATTGGTGCGTTAGATCGGCAAAATCACGAGCTGGTTGCAAGGCCCTGCGCATAATGCTTCAAACATTTTCCATGGTCAAGGTAGTGTTGGACAAGCACGAAAACAAGCTATCGCCGTGTGCAGGCGGGTATTATTTTGTTGAAATGTAAAACCAGGATGGCGTAATATGAAGGACAATAAAATGGGGCGTAGAATATCGTTGACGTACAGCTGTGCTGTAAAGGTGCCGCAGGTAACAATCAAAGGAGTCCTGATATGGAATGAAATAGCACTCCAGACCACATCACCCCTGGTTGTCGGCCGTATGGTGAGCGACAGTCAGGTTGGTATCCCGCTGCTGTTCGCTACGTCCCCAGGTACGTCTTTGCTGGTTTACTGTTTATTGAACACATACATCTGACTCGTGTGCTTGACTTTAGGGCCCGATTATAAGTCATCGTCAATATATAGGAACAACATATCACAAGGAAATTTACAACACTTGAGAGTTACATCCGGGAGCTCCAAAAAGAGTGTGCAACGGAGCCAACGGGATTCGAACCCGCACCCACCTACGCTCTCAAGCGATTAGCGGTGTGGTGTCTTAACCACTCAGCCACGGTGGGCCCTTCGCTGGTTATCGGAGCTCAATTCGAAGCGGGACTATTCACTGAATACAATTCTACTTCAGTCAGTGACATTCCAGCTCGAATGTGTCCGACACCACTGCAAACGGGCTTGTCGGTGTGCAGTGGTCAATGGTAGTAGGCGCCATGAGCTTAGCCCCCTTCCTCTGAACCGCCTATTAATGGTCTTTGCGGTTATTGAAGCATCAGTTGTACGTAGGATCGATGATAATCACGATTCTGGGGCTTTGAGTGCCGTTCTGACAATTGCTCGGTCCTCACGTTCTATCGTCTCTTTAGGTCGACTGCTTCCTTCTTGACGCTACACTGTTAAAAATCTGCAGCTTTAGCTGCATAGTCACTGCACTGTTTTTATAGAATATCACCATTCTGACCAAAGAGAAGGCTCCATATTATAGTTAAGTAATCGTTTTCTATAAAAGCGGTGGAGTAACAATCAGCAAAAGCGACAAATTTTTAACAGTGTATGTTCGACCATGGTTCACCCATTCCTGCCAACATCGTCTAATAGTGGCATCACTCCTATCCAAATGTCGAGCAATTCGCCGATTAGACCAACCGGTTTCTTTGAGCACAACTAAATGTCATCTCTCAAATGCTAACATCTGCGCATATTGTTCGAGCACCTTTTATGTGAGGCAAAGTTATTGTCTATCTGAGTACACGAAATGAAATTCGCAAAGAATTTATGACCTGGAATCGAAATTTCTCCTCTTTAATATCCTGCCAGATTAAGAAGCTCCGCAATGTCACATCCTTATTCATTGGCCGCCAAACTTTAAAATTTTGCATTTTCCGTTGAAACGTGTATGCATATCAATTTGTCGGCAATTTGCATACTCCTGTTTGGTGCGTCATTTTTTTTGGTTTGGTTTTTACTGAACACATACATCAGACTTGTGTGCTTGACCCCAAGGCCAGCTTAAAAGTCATCGTCGATATACAGGGACGAGATAGCACAATGAAATTTACAACACAGAGAATTTTTACATCCGGGAGCTCCACAAATGTGTGCAACGGGGCCAGCGGAAGTCGAACCCGCAAGCCTCCTACGCTCTCAAGCGATTAGCAGCGTGGTGTCTTATTCACTCGGCCACGGAAACCCTTTTTTTTTTATTTTGTCTTAGCGTGTACGTATTTGTTGTCTCAGTTTTAAAAGCGAACTCGTCCAGGTGTCTATCGTCAAGTTATGGAATTTAGGTTTGCCATAGTTTGGACAAAAACGTCTATCGAAGCACAATCTGCAAATGCGCCCTATGCTTATGTCGCCATTCTCATATAGAGGCACCCTAGTGGAAACAAATCTAAAATACAGCAGTAGATTATTTGGTTTTGTATTTAAATACGATACGGACCAGTTCAAGGAATGTCCTTTCCACAGACAGTGACTAGGCTGAACTAAGAAGCTTAGGCATAACATAAGCAACGTACGGTGTATATATTTGATTGGTCGAAATTGAACCGATTCTACACAAAATCAAATCGCCAAAATAATGCTTGTTAACTTATCGCACTCAACTCCACCAATAGACAATTTAATACCTTTAATTTGAATTTCATTATAGGTGGCGTTATCTCACTCGAAAATAATGGACCTTATGCGCGCGACCTGGGTCGAGGCTAAAATTTGTCTGTTGGCGGTGTTTACTGGCGGTGTTTAGCATAGCAGTCTATGGAGTGTGCGTTATTAATGCTTGTTTGTTAAAAATACCGCAAAAAAATTCTTTGATGCAGCATATACTTAATAGATTGTAATCTAAATTCAAAATGTTATTCTGTATGCGAGAAAATACCCTAAGTTTGCAAATTTCCAGTTAAAATGTATGCACTCAACCTGGGTCAAGGCTAAAGTCGTCTGCTAGCGGTGTTTGCGCCTGCGCATACTGGTATTCTACCGGTGCAGTAACTAGAATAACAGATCATCATACCGCCAGCTCTGGCGTCTGACGTCACCTGAATAGAGTCCGAGGCTAACGAAAAAGACAGGCTACCGCGGTGGGTCCGATTCTTCCTTTTTTACAGACCGCTGGAGTCACGTGATGCTCGAATGCACCAATGAACGTGTGCGAAAAGAGCATCACGTGACTCCAGCGGCCTGTAAAAAAAGAAGAATCGGACCTACCGCGGTAGCCTGCCTTTCTCGTTAGCCTCGAATAGAGTCCATTCAACTCGTCCAGGCGAGTAGCATCTAGTTACAGCATCCAGAATACCTAGTTTGTTTGTTTTATTGGACACATACATCAGACTTGTGTGCTTGACAACAAGGCCCGCTTATAAGTCATCGTCGATATACAGGGACAAGATAGCACAATGAAATTTACAACACAGAGAATTTTTACATCCGAGAGCTCCACAAGGAGTGTGCAAAGAATACCTAGTGTGAAAATATGCTATCCAAACCATGCTAAAAATTTATATCCCTTAAATGTGTAACGATACTGCTAAAATCCCAAGAGTCGATCGCAGCAACATCTGCGTGATTTTCGTATTACATTGTATAGACTAGCAGTATCTTGCAGATGTAGAAAATATCCTGCAGATGTCGCTGCGATCTGTATATTTCAGCAGCATCGTTGCACATTTAAGGGAAACAATATTTTAGCACTTTTTTAAGTAATACAGGGATAGCCAATTTCCACACTATATATTCTATGCGCTATACTATAACCCAGTTCTAGAATAGACGCTTTCCGAGGCTAACGAGAAAGACAGGCTACCGCGGTGGGTCCGATTCTTCTTTTTTTACAGACCGCTCGAGTCACGTGATGCTCGAATGCACCAATGAAGATGTGCGAAAAGAGCATCACGTGACTCCAGCGGTCTGTAAAAAAAAGAAAAATCGGACCCACCGCGGTAGCCTGTATTTTTCGTTAGCCTCGGGTGCTTTCAGTGTGACGTCAGCCGTGATGTTTTGCTTGGAAATTGACTCCAAACAAACGGTTGCTATGTTTCATTTTTTATTAAATATAAATCGTAGAAATTGTTACCAGTGCATATAAAATATTAAAATACATATCTGTGAGATACAGCTGTAAAATACAGCTATAATATATAAGAAAAGTAGAAAATACAGCGTATCAACAGTTTGTTTGGAGTTAGTATCCAAGGAAAACGTCATATCTCACATCACGACTGAAAGCGTTTATAGAAAATGTTTAGGTTTGGCATAGTTTGGACAAAAACGTCTATTTAAGCACAGTCTGCAAATGCTCCTTGTGCGTATGTCGCCACTACAACGTCTAGAATACCTAGTGTGGAAATATGCTATCCAAACAGTGCTAAAAAATGTTATCCCTTAAATGTGCAACGATACTGCTAAAATGCCAAGTGTCGATCGCAGCGACATCTGCGGGATTTTTGTATTACTAGTATTACATTGTATAGACTAGCAACACCTTGCAGTTGTAGAAAATATCCTACAGATGTCGCTGCGATCTGCATATTGCAGCAGCATCGTTGCATATTTAAGGGATACAATATTTTAGCACTTTTTTAAGTATCTCACAGAGATAGCCGATTTCCACACTATGTAGTCTAGTCGCTATAGTCGCCACTCTCATGTAGTGGCACCATAGCGGAAGCAAAAGGGAAATATAGCAGTAGATTATTTGGTTTTGTATCTAAATACGATACGGACCATTTCCAGGAATGTCCTTCCCACAGACTGTGACTACACTATTTAAAATCTGCAACTCTAGCTGTATAGTCAATCCACCGCTGTTATAGAATATCTGTATTCTGCTCAGTCAGAATGCTCTATACTATAGTCAGGTAATCGTTTTCTATAAAAGCGGTGGAGTGACTATGTAGCAAAAGCTACATATTTTTAACAGTGTAGGCTGAACGAGCTGAACTAGGAAACTTAGATATGAGATAAGCAACGTACGGGTATACATTTGATTGGTTGAAATTGAGACAATTCTGCTCAAAAGCAAATCGCCAAGATAATAGTTCAGTTACAGCGTCTAGAATACCTAGTGTTATAGCGCCTCTAGAATATATAGTGTGGAAATTGGTTATCCTTGTAATACTTAAAAAAGGTGCTAAAATATTGTATCCCTTAAATGTGCAACGATGCTGCTGAAATATACAGATCGCAGCGACATCTGCAGGACATTTTCTACAACTGCAAGATATTGCTAGGCTGTACATATGTAATACGAAAATCCCGCAGATGTCGCTGCCATCGACACTTGGGATTTTAGCAGTATAGTCGCTTCTTGGGATACAAATTTTTAGCGTTGTTTGGATAGCATATTTCCACACTAGGTATTCTAGATGCTGTACTAGCATAGCGCCTAGAATATATGTGTGGAAATCGGTTATCCCTGTAATACTTAAAAAGGCGCTAAAATATTGTATCCCTTAAAGGTGCAATGATACTCCTGCAATATGCAGATCGCAACGACATCTGCAGGATATTTTCTACAACTGCAAGAAATTACTAGTATATACGATGTAATACTAGTAATATGAAAATCCCGCAGATGTCGCTGCGATCGACACTTGAAATTTTAGCAGTATCGTCGGACATTGAAGGGATACAAATTTTTAGCACTGTTTGGGTAACATATTTCCACACTAGGTATTATAGGCGCTGTAGTACTAGTGTGGAAATATGCTATCCAAACAGTGCTAAAAATTTGTATCCCTTAAATGTGCGACGATACTGCTAAAATCTCGTGTTACATTGTATAGACTAGCAATATCTTGCAAATGTAGAAAATATCCTGCAGATGTCGCTGCGATCTTGATATTTTAACAGCACCGTTGCAGATTTAATAGATACAATATTTTAGCCCTTTTTAAAGTATTACAGGGATAGCCAATTTCCACACTACATATCCTAGGCGCTATAGTTCAGTTTCAACCATGTGACTACATGCCCACCAATTTTCAACCAACCAATCAAAATCACCGATTTTTTAGCGCTCAACCAATGAAAGTGGAGAAACCCGGGAAATCTGGGAGGCAAACAAAAAACATTCACGAGGTTGCCAAGCTGGTTGCTAGGGTGTGACGTCATTGAAACTGATCTATGCTTGCTAACTTATCTCACTTAACACCACCTATAGACAATGGAGGATATTCCGTCTACGTCATGATCACGTGGCCAAGGCAAAAACTTCAAGCGTAAAAAAGAGAAAGCTCCGTAGACGCAATATAAATCCTACGCGCAAGCCAGCGAAACAGTTGATGGGGAAAGCAGTAGTAGCTTCTCTTCTTATCAGTTAGAAGTTCTTTGGGTAAATTACCGGTACCACGTGACTTTTTTCAGCCTCGAACCCAGATTTGGAATTTAATACCCATAATGGAGGATATTCCAAACATGGGTTCGAGGCTGAAAAAAGTCACGTGATACCGGTAATTTACCCAAGGAACTTCTGACTGATAAGAAGGGAAGATACTACTACTTTGCCTCATGAACCATTTCATTGGCAAGCGGGGATTTACATTACATGTCTACGGAACCTTCCCTTCTTTACGATAGAAGTTTTTACCTTGACCACGTGATCAAAATGTAGATGGAATATCCTCCATTCTATCTACGTTTTGATCACGTGGTCGAGGTAAAAACTTCTAGCGTAAAGAAGAGAAGGGAAGGCTCCGTAGACGTAATGAAAAACCCTCGCCAGCCAGGGAAACAGTTCATGCGGAAAGCAATAGTAGCCTCCCTTCTTATCAGTTGGAGGTTCTTTTGGTAAATTACCGGTATCACGTGACTTTTTTCGGCCTCTAACCCAGATTTGGAATAAAGTCCATTGCCCATTTAATATCTTTAATGGAGGATATTCCATCTACACTGTTGAAAATATCGTGTAAAATTACCTCTTTTTATAAAGGCTATCTGTTTTCTGACCAATGAGAACGCTACATAAACACCTATGGAGCGTTCTCATTGGTCAGAAAACAGATAGCCTTTAAAAACAGAGGTAATTTTTTATGATATTTTTAAGAGTACGGTTTGATCACGTGAACAAGGTAAAAACTTCTAGCGTAAAGAAGGGAAGGCTCCGTAGACGTAATGAAAAACCCTCGCCAGCCAGTGAAACAGTTCATGCGGAACGGAGTAGTAGCCTCCCTTCTTATCAGAAGTTCTCAGGGTAAATTACCGGTATCACGTGACTTTTTCAGCCTCGAACTCAGATTTGGAATAAAGTCCATTTAAATGGACTTTACTCGTGTGACATCTGCCGCGAGTAAACAGAAGAAAAACACCAATAGGCGTGAAGGACATTTAAATACTGCTCTCCCTTCATCCAATAAACAGTATTTTTCGGAGGGTTTTTCCCCGCAGAGGCGAGGCTGTTGCCATTCGTGGGTAAATTCCATTTGTTTATAGGTGGCGTTACCTCACTCGAATAATCGCAATAGTCTGATTCACTAGCCTTTTTTTTTCTAACAACATCTTTGGTTCTCCAGCTGTTACATGAACGACAAAAAAATATTTCAGACTTCAACTACCACCAGTTTTGAATATAAATCGTCTTCTTGGGGTCCTTGGTGCATCTTCTTAAAAAAAATCCGAATTCCGTGCAATTTTCTTTACCATAGTTCTAGCGTCCTCAGATTACATTAAAAACTACTAAAAGTGTATTTATACCAAACTACATGCCACTTAAGTTCTTTCCCCCTTTGGGCCCGGTACAAGGCCCCTTGAAGCTTTTGCACCATAAATTATTGATAAATTGCCCCACTTAATCCGATCTTCATTTTTTGAACCAATTTTCCATTTAGTTATTCTCCAGTTTCTATATTCCAGTTAAAATCCTGGGGCACCTTAGGGTCCAATCCGGGGCCCCTTGAACTTTTTTTATTCTATGCATTTTTTACACCCTAATTTTCTCACCTTCTCATTGCATAATTTTAAAATTCATACTTGAACTCTTCCCCCCTAGACCAACACCCTCATATTTTTATTGGGGCTCTAGGGCCCCTTTTCAAGCATTTACCCCATTTTTGTGCATTTCTTTAAAATATTATTCCAATGATTATTTCGTACTCTATGATTAATTTTGACTAATTGAAGATCTAAAACGCTAAGTACTAAAACATTTAAGGCCAACTTTACATTCATGTTAAGGCCCTGCCCTCAACTATCAGTTGGGCCCCCTGTTATAGCTCCCTTAAAAATGGTCTGATTTACGAATTTTTTTTTTCTAACAACTTCTTAGATTCTCCAGCTACTACACGAACGACAAAAAAAATTTGCAGACTTCAGCTACCACCAATTTTGAATATTAATCGTTTTTGGGGCTTTTGTTGCAGCTTCTTTAAAAACTATCCTATTCTATTGCAATCTTTTTTAGCATAGTTTTAGCGTCTTCCAGCTACTTTAAAATCCCTAAAAAATTTTCTTATACCCAACTACATTCTAGTTAAGACCCTGGCCCCCAGGGCCCTGTCTTTATATCACGGCTACCACTTTTTTGAACATTAATCTTCTTTATCAGCATCAACTTACATCTACTACAGCTGTAAATTAAAAATCGCGTTACTTTAAAGGTAACTTTAGATAAGGGATCTCATCCGTTTATTAAATATCGTGTTAATACTAACAGTAATAGACGCTTTCAGTCGTGACGTCAGTTATGACGTTTTGCTTGGAAACTGACTCCAAACAAACGGTTGCGATGCTGTATTTTCTACTTTTATTTTATAGCTATATCTCACAGATAAGCCTTTTTATACTGTACAGGCAGTGATAACATTTTCTACGATTTATATTTAATAAGAAATGAAGCATAGCAACCGATTGTTTGGAGTCAGTTTCCAAGGAAAACGTCACCAATGACGTCACACTTAAAGCGTCTATTCATGAAATTTACAAGTGAGGAAGCACCTTCCACCGCTTGGTGGCGCGTCATTTCGTCGGGTTTAAGGGCCCAATTTCAACGGGATTTGCTTCCTTCAACTTCGATTACAACTCAGCTATTTTCTGTATTATGAAATTTTATCTTAGTCTTTAGTTGCCAACATTTTGTAACATTAATGGTGCATTCTTTTTTTTTTGATTCTGTGGACTTGATTCCTACGAGGTTTGGCTCACTCAACTTGGTTTTTGAGTGTCTCTGGCACGTGCGGGCACTTCCGGTACATGCTGCCAAAGGTAATTGGGATCTAGATTACAGGTTCGTTCGGAACAAAGTTTTATGGGACCGCATTAGACGCTGCGGAAGGTAATGGGGTCTCCGAAATTAGTTCATTTAAAAGAATTTCCAAAGATATAAAATCATACAAACTTAAGTTTTGTTTAAGGTTATTATTTACAAACCCGGGCGGGTCTGCTAGTATGTATATATAACACTAGCGCCCGGCTAACCGAAAAGTACCGAAAATTGTAATAGATTCAGGTAGTTTTTAAAGAAGCTGCAACAAAGGCTCCAAGAAGGAGATTAATATTCAGAACTGGTGGTAGCTGAAGTCTGAGAAATTTTTTTGTCATTCATGTAGTAGCAGGAGGGCTTAAGAAGTTGTTTAAAAAAAAAGCTAGTGAATCGGACCGTTTTTAGGGGACTTATAACAAAGGGCCCAAAGAGGAACGATTGATACTAAAGACCAGGGCCCTAACATGAAAACTTGTTAAAAGGTGTATGTTCTTAGCACTTTAGATCTTCAATTAGTTAAAATTAAGCATAGGGTATGAATTAATCATTAGAATAAAATTTTAAAGAAATGCGCAAAAAATGGGGGGAAATGCTTAAAACAGGGCCCTAGGGTCCCACTAAAAATAACAGGGTGTTGGTCCGGGGAGAAGAGTGCAAGACTCAATTTAAAAATTTTGCATTGAGAATGCGAGAAAATTAGGTGGTGAAAAATGAATGCTGCATAAAAAGTTCAAGGGGCCCCAGATTCCCCCAGGTTCAAGGGGTTCCATAGGGCCCTTACGGAACCCTAGAATGCCCCAGGATTTTAACTGAAATAAAGAAACGGGAGAAGGAAAGAAATGGAAAAAGGATTCCAAAAATGAAGATCAGATTAAGAGAACGATTTATGGTGCAAAAACTTCAAGGGGACCTGTACCGGGTTCCAAGATGCCAGGGACTTAAGTGCCATGTAGTTGGGTATAAGGATACTTTTTAGTAGATTTTAAAGTAATCAGGGGACGCTAGAACTGTGTTAAAGAAAATTGCAAGGAATTTGGATCATTTTTAAAGAAGCTGCACCAAGGGCCCCAAGAAGGCGATTAATATTCAAAATTGGTGGTAGCTGAAGTCTGAAAATTATTTGTCATTCATGTTCATTAGCTGGTCTCCAGCAGGTCATTCATTAGCTGGAGAACCCAAGAAGTTCTCAGAAAAAAAGCTAGTGAATTGGACTATTTTTAAAGGAGCTATAATATGGGGCTCAAAAGGGGCCAACTAATAGTTGAGAGCAAGGCCCTAACATGAAAACATGTTAAAACATTTAAGTACTTAGCACGTTATATCTTCAATTAGTCAAAATTAAGCATATACTATGAATTATTGGTTTGAATAACATTTTAAAGAAATGCACAAAACACTGAGTAAATGCTTTAAAAAAGGCCCTAGGGCCCCAATAAAAATATGAGGGTGTCGTTCCTGGAAGAAGACTCCAAGACTCAACTTTAAAATTATGCACTGAAGTGGTGAGAAAATTAGGGGGTGAAATATGCATGGCGCACAAAAAGTTCAAGGGCCCTGGACCGTGACCATAGGTGGCTCCAGGGTCTTAACTAAAATGTAGGAACGCGAGAATAACTAAAGAGAAAAAGGGTTTAAAAATGAAGATCGGATTAAGAGGAGGCAATTTATTAACAATTTATGGTGCAAAAACTTTAAGGGACTCTATAACAGGCGCCAAGGGACCAGGGACTTAAGTGGCATGTAGTTGTGTATAAAGATGTTTTTTAAATAATAGGCGGACGCTAGAACTATGTTAGAAAATTACAAGGAATTCAAATAATTTTTAAAGAAGCTACACCAAGGGCCCCAAGACGATTAATATTCAAAATTGGTGGTAGCTGAAGTCTGAGAAATTTTTTTTGTCGTTCATGTAGCAGGGTTCATACAGAGTTGGGAAGAAAAAATCCAAGGAGTACAAAAAAATATTAAGGATTTGCCATTTTTTGTTGTTGTTAGTTGCTTTTATGTGCTGCATCGTTATGTGGTATGCACACTCCAATTTTTAGTGCCCAATTTGGAGACAAAAACAAATTTCACTCTATTAGAAACTAATTGTTAGTGCTGAAATTGCACAGTATTCATGATATATAGCTGACTGATTTCGTAAGTTTAAACACAGAATAGACAATCAACTTTTTTATGCAGCGACCAATGGTTATATAAACAGAGATTAGTCAAACCCCAAACACTTATTATGTATATCACATACATGATACATTTTAAAGAAAATTTTAAAAGGTAAAAAAAAAATGCTAAATGCAACATACAAGAAAAATATAACAGGTTTTGAACTTATTCTTTTAGAACAGCGGTAATCGATTTCTTTAAAGGTGAAACTTTGACGAAATTCACATTTTTTTTGCGATCATATGGTGAAATTCGCGTGTTTTTAGCGATCTTCTGGGGGAAATTCGCGTTTTTTTCGCGATCTTCTGGAAGAGATTCGCGATCTTTTAATTGAATTCCCGTTTTATTTCGATCGTTTGACGAAACTGACATTTTTTTCGCGATCTTTTGATGGAAACCGCGGGTTTTTCGCGATCCTTTAACGAAATTTGCGTGTTTTTCGCGATCCTATGAGGAAATTAGCGTGTTTTCACGATCCTTTGAAGAAATTAGCGTGTTTTTCGCGATTTTTTGAAGAAATTCGCGTACGTTTCGCGATCTTTTGAGGAAATTCGCATTTTTACGAACTTCTGAGGAAATTGGCGTGTTTTTCGCGATCTTCTGGAGGAAATTCGCGATCTTCTGGGGGAAATTCGCGATCTTCTGGGGGAAATTCGCGATCTTCTGGTGGAAATTCGCGTTTTTTCGCGATCTTCTGGTGAAATTCGCGTTTTTTCACGATCTTCTGGTGAAATTCGCGTTTTTTCACGATCTTCTAAAGGAATTCGCGTTTTATTTCGATGGTTTGACGAAAATGAAGTTTTTCTCGCCATATTTTGATGGAAACCGCGTGTTTTTCGCGATCCTTTGACGAAATTCGCGATCTTTTGTGAAAATTCGCGTGCTTTTCGCGATCTTTTGAGAAAATTCGCGTGCTTTTCGCGATCTTTTGAGGAAATTCGCGTGCTTTTCGCGATCTTTTGTTGGAAATCGCGTGTTTTACGCGATCCTTTGAGGAAATTCGCGTGTTTTTCACGATCTTTCGAGGAAATTCGCGTTCTTTTTTGCAAATTTTTGAGAAAATTCGCTTGTGTTTCGCGATCTTTTGAGAAAATTCGCATTTTTGCGATCTTTTGAGGAAATTTGCGTGTTTTCCGCGACCTTCTGGAGGAAATTCGCGTTTTTTCGCGATCTTCTAGGAGAAATTCGCGTTTTATTTTGATCGTTTGACGAAATTGACGTTTCTTTCCGTGATCTTTTGATGGAAACCGCGTGTTTTTCCGCGATCCTTTGACGAAATTTGCGTGTTTTCCGCGATTTTTCGAGGAAATTCGCGTGTTTTTCGCGATCTTCTGGGGGGAATTCGCATTTTTTTCGCGATCTTCTGGGGGATATTCGCGTTCTTTTAATTAAATTCCCGTTTTATTTCGATGGTTTGACGAAACTGACATTTTTTTCGCGATCTTTTGATGGAAACCGCGTGTTTTTCGCGAACTTTTAACGAAATTTGGGTGTTTTTCGCGATCCTTTGAGGAAATTAGCGTGATTTTCGCGATCGTTTGAGGAAATTAGCGTGTTTTTCGCGATTTTTTTGAAGAAATTCGCGTACGTTTCGCGATCTTTTGAGGAAATTCGCATTTTTACGAACTTTTGAGGAAATTGGCGTGTTTTTCGCGATCTTCTGGAGGAAATTCGCGATCTTCTGGTGGAAATTCGCGTTTCTTCACGATCTTCTGGAAGGAATTCGCGTTTTATTTCGATGGTTTGACGAAAATGGAAGTTTTTCTCGCGATCTTTTGATGGAAACCGCGTGTTTTTCGCGATCCTTTGACGAAATTCGCGATCTTTTGAGGAAATTCGCGTGCTTTTCGCGATCTTTTAATGGAATTCACGTTTTATTTCGACCGTTTGACGAAGCTGACGTTTTTTACGCGATCTTTTGTTGGAAATCGCGTGTTTTACGCGATCCTTTGAGGAAATTCGCGTGTTTTTCTAGATCTTTCGAAGAAATTCGCGTGCTTTTTTGAAAATGTTTGAGAAAATTCGCTTGTGTTTCGCGATCTTTTGAGAAAATTCGCATTTTTGCGATCTTTTGAGGAAATTTGCGTGTTTTCCGCGACCTTCTGGGGAAAATTCGCGTTTTTCCGCGATCTTCTAGGAGAAATTCGCGTTTTTTCGCGATCTTCTAGGATTTTAAAAACAGAAATCTATTCTAAAAGTTCCCAACATTCGAATTTAAAATTGCAGGTCATTCTGACAGTTAGTTTTTGAGTTACATTTGAGAAACTACCCTCATTGCAGTCTGTTTCGAATTATGAATGGATTTAACTTTAAAATTTCTAGTGTTTAAACCTTCATAACTTCACTTTGGCACTAGAAATGAAATCTGATGAGTTCTCAAAAAATACAGTTGTTTTACTGGGTTTTGGGGGATCAAGGGGGGGGGGAGGTGTAAATTTTAACCCGGTGAGGGGAGAAACTCAATTTTTTTTAAGTGAATCAAGTGGGGTATCGTTTATTAAGTATTTTTAAATTTTGAATCGAATGACATTATCTTCAAGTCTATAGAATCATTAGTTAAAAAGTTACTATGGCGAAGCCATATGTTGGATTTGTATTTTTATTCAAAATTAATGCTTTTTATAAATTTATTTTCCTTTCTTCTGTTAAATACCTGTATTCATAAAGCTATTTTTTAATATTTTTAATCAAAGTGCAATTTTATCTCCGCAGAAATATTCGCGTTTTATTTCGATCGTTTGACGAAATTGACGTTTTTTTCCGCGATCTTTTGATGGAAACCGCGTGTTTTTCCGCGATCCTTTGACGAAATTTGCGCGTTTTTCGAGGAAATTTGCGTGTTCTTCGCGATTTTTGAGGAAATTCGCGTGTTTTTCGCGATCTTCTGGGGGCAAATTCGCGTTTTTCTCGCGATCTTCTAGGAGAAATTCGAGTTTTTTCGCGATCTTTTAATGGAATTAGCGTTTTATTTCGATCGTTTGACGAAATTGACTTTTTTCGCGATCTTTTGATGGAAACCGCGTGTTTTTCGCGATCCTTTGACGAAATTCGCGTGCTTTTCGTGATACTTTGACAAAATTCGCGTCTTTTTCGCGATCTTTTGAGGAAATTCGCGTGTTTTTCGCGATTTTTTGAAGAACGTCGCGTGTTTTTCGAGAATAACATTCATAATCTTTAATTTTAAATTTTATCTTAATTGTTTACATATCAAATATACATATGTGATTGTGTGAATTATGAATCATTGTACATTAAAGTTCTTAATATTATTTCTTAGTTTCTGCCAGTTTTTGCCACTTACTGGCAGAAACTTGCCAACCCTGGCTCCGGCCCTTAAAAAATTAAAAATCTTAGCCTCAGGTGCATCAGAACTGTTTTGAATTAACGTCACCTAAAATTTAAGACTTCTACGTGCGGTAGATTTCGCTAGCCATCACAGACACACACACACACAGAGCGATTTGTTCTTTTATTAGTATAGATCAGGACGACGAACCTATGGCACACGTGCCATAAGTGGCATGCTGCAGATTATTTTTGCACGGCATAGATTCAAGTTCTACATCAAAATATTAGTAGAATTTCATAAAATGCATGAATTAATCTACATTTTACCTCTGTTCGGTTTGTTGTCATTGTCATACAAATTGAAGAAACTGAAATATAATTTAATGTATCTTAATCTATCTCAATATTGGCTCACAAAATTTTAAGAATAAGAGAGAATTAGAAGATTATTGCAAAAGAAAAATTAGAAGCCATTGTAAGCAAAAATGCTGATGGAAAAAATATAACAACTTGGGATTCAATTCCGACACTAAAAGCTGTAGATTCTGGAGGTGTTTTTTTTTTAGGTGTCTCTATTTTGACAATTTTTTCTGCGAGACATTCTTTTCGGAAATAAATAACACGAAAAATTGGGGTAAAAAAATCTTGTAAAATGGATCCAATTCAACTTGCATTCTCTTAAAATAACCAAGTACGAAGCTGATATAAATTATTTGGCATCTTCGATGAGACAGCAAAAATAATATTTTAAAAATAATTTTTTTAAAGTAATTTTTTAAAGTATAACATCAAATATTATCCATATATTTTTAATGCTGAAAACAAAAATTTAAGTAATTTTGATTCATTATTATTATTTGATCCATTAAAATATTTTATTGTTGGCATGTCATGATCCCGTAAAATATATTTTTGAAAAAATTTGCCATGTGGATGTGAAAAGGTTTGCCGTCCCTGGTATAGATTATTATTATTTTTTGGATGTGATAGCGTGGCTATAATGAGAAAAACTATGGATATAAGGTGAATAAGAACTTATTTTCTGCTTTTATGTCCATCATATAGCATAAAACACCTATTTAGAATGAACTTTGTGCACTTTTTATTACAAAACAACACAAAATTAATATTTTAAAGGAAAAAACGCTAAGTGATAGACTTCAGAAACAGACAACAATTTCCCCATAATTTTATGATTAAAAAAAAAAAATGTAGCATTTAACATTATCAGGGGTGGTGTAGAAATACATTATTTTACTCACCACTGGCAAGTAGATTTTCTGACAGGGCCTAGATATTCTAACTTTCCAAATTATTGCAATGTAAGCATGGTACTAAATTCTATGCTATATTATTCTTTCCTCTGTTGTATATATTTCTTAATTTTATAGAAAAAATAATTGTGAAAATGCATTCTAGTAACAGTAATTAATTATTTGTGCAGTCACGTACGATTTTGTCATAACTATTTAAAACTGTATGTTGCATCTTGCTGGCTGGTGAAATAAATCCTTGGCTGGTAAGATTTTAGGAAAATTCCCAACTCCTGGACACTATAACAATCAGTAGCGACAACTTTTGAAAAGAATTGGGTGAGCTCAAAACTTTTTGAATAAAATAACACATACAACCCCTCTTAGTGCATGTGGAGACAGAAGTGGGGGAAGAGCGAGTGACTAAAGATGATAATTGGAAGTTAAATTATATTCTTATAAATTCTTCCTAATAAATACATTATTATTTATTTAATTATAAATAATATAAAAATCGCTATTTCAAGCAGAAAAAACTAAATGCCAAGAAAAATATACAGTTTAGTCACCTATTTTATTATTTAGTCTATGCAGGAAATTTGTTTTTGAGAGAAATTTGATTATATAATTGTTGGAAAGGATTTTAAGCCTCCTGCGTTAATTGATGTCCTTATATTATTTCTCAAACAAAATTATTTTGAGAGCGTCAATAAAACGAAATCTCATTTCAGGGATTAAATAAATAATGAATTTAATCAAATGAAATTGGGTGGGATCATGCTTCAGAGGCCCATATAAGTTTCCGCCACGGATAACAATAGAGTGTTATAAAAGTATTTCACTTACATTAAGTTAATTAAAACGAAATGGAAATGCAAAACATATAACTTTCAGCCATATGCTTACTTTGTACAGATTATTATGTAAAAAAACATTTTGAAAAGTGATAGGGGGAAAAAAAATAAAAAGTAGGAATGTACCAAATATTCAGTTAGGCAAGCTATTCAGCCTGCCAAATATTAAACTATTCGGCCTCCGAACATTCGGTTTGGTTGAATATCAAACTATTCAGCCAAACCGAATACTTAAAAACCTCTTTAAAATATTTTTCAAAACCTTACACAACTTCTACTAACTCACAATTAGTAAAGATATTGAGAATTAGACAGAATCATCTTTAAGTAAAAGAAAATGCTTTTATATTATTTATTTGCTGCAGGGTTGGCCGGATTTATCCATTTTTAAAAAATCCGGATGGTTTTTTTTGGATAAATCCACTTAAAAAAAGCCGGAGATTTTTGGAGAAAATATAAATAAATAAGTATCTGATAAATAAGATGAAAAAAGTTCATTTAAAATGAATCTTAACTTTTTTTTAAATAGAAGGCTGGAAAAGAAGATGAACCATTAATGGTATACAGTACAATATTAATTCAGCAGACAAAGACAAGCAAATTTTATGATGTAATTTATTTATGAAAATGAAATCATTTGAATTTGTAATTTTGTTGAATAAGAAAAAAAACTTATTTTAAAATAAAGTTAAAGAAACAGTTGCCCTAAACAAATAAATGATTATAAAGTGTAATGTTTAAAAATTGACATAAATCAATTTCAATACTTTAGTATAAAGATAATAATGTATAATTAATTCAATCTTAACAATGTTTTTGTTTTTTGATTGCTGCTGCACAATTGCTTATAAATGAACAGTTTTTAATGAAAGAAGGAAATAGAAAAAATGTCACCAATCTTTTGGTTCTGCTCTATAGTGTCGATAAATTTTAACTAGCTTTTCTGCTTTGTCAGTTCCTAAACGATTCCTTACTTTACTCCAAACAAAACCATAAGTGGAAAAGATTCCTTCAATTGATGCAGAACTGGGTGGACAGCTATGTAGTTTTATTAAAAAGTCACAAAATTCTTCAGCTTCAGGTACATTAATGCTTTTTTTAATTGATTTTGCCTTAGTGAGGTGCCACCACTGTTTTGCAGAAAAGTTTTCAATAACTGAATTTGAAAATATACTGGCTGAAAAAAATCACTGTCCTTTAGTTTCAGTTTTAAAACATAAGGTAGAAAATTCGGATACATGTCGGCAAGCCACTGCTCTGCCATTTCTTCTTGTTCAGAAGTTAGTCGTTTTCCAAAATACTTTGGATCAGTCATATTCGCTAGGAAATGAAATGGTTCCATGTTTTCAGAAAACCTCTTTTTCAGCATAGGTAATTAACTGCTAAGAGACGGGTTTTCTAAAATATCTAACCATACCTCAACAGCTGTAGACAATGTTGCTTTGTCATCTTGCAAAGCATCTAAACCCTTACTTATAACTTCAAATTGTTCACACAAATTCAAGGCTTCTGAATACAGGCCAACATTCATTAGATACTTTCCTATTTCCTTATTGAAATCTTCATTGTGTTCTAACTTTATTTCAATGTATTTGTGATAATTTTTCAAAAAAGTTTTCAAGCATTCTTTCTGCGAGTTCCATCTAGTTTCATTTGGAATTTGGGGCATCATACCATTTTTATTCTTTAACCAACCATGTGCATTGTGTTTATTTCTAAAGTATTTTTGAACTTCAACTATATGTTTCATTAAATTAGCTGGAGTTATGTCCTTTGCACATAAATTAAAAATATGAGAGGAGCATCCGTATGTTAATAATTCAGGGTGATTTGACTTTAAATTATTTCGCATAGTGATCATTTTATTTTCATTATCCGAACAAACAGCAAAAATATTTTTGACAAATTTTTCTTGAATTTCTTTTATTGCCGTTTCTGCAAAATCTGAACAAAATTCTGCAGGTTTTTTTTCTGCTCCACAAGCAACAGTTTTAAAAAGGTAAGAATTCTTACCTGTATGAATACTACATGCGACGATGGGGTCATTGCTTATGTTTGACCAGCCATCTAATATTAGCGTTAGACTTGTTTTGATTGAAACTTCTGATTTTAATTTGTTCTCAAGTTCATCATATGCATCAAACAACAATTTTTCAGACAACTGTTTTCTGCTTGGTGGAATATATCCTGGCCTTAACTCTTGAATCATATTTTTAAATTCTACATTATCTGCAACATTAAACGCAATATTATTTGCATAAAAGAAATTGGCAATCTTTTTATCAAGCATTGATTTTTGAATGGCAGTAGTTTTGATTCCATATGATAAAATTGATGCTTGATCTCTAGTTTTAGAAGTAGAGGGAAATATTAGTTGCTTATGAGAAACCTGTTCACTTGTCCTTGTGTTTGAAGAAATATCAATATTAGGTTGGTTGGTTGTATGGGGTTTTATGGCGCAAAATCCCTGAGGGGACATGCTGCGCCAAAAAAGACTAAAAAACACAATGTAAATAAAAGAAATCAGAAAAACAATCTGGATGAGATCCCACCCAGATGTAGACAGAGACGTGTAGAAGTGTAAAATATTTAATTAAAAATAGTAGCGTAAAAAAGTTAAAAGTAATACAATGCAAGAGCAGCCTGGATGGGGTTCCCATCCAGATGTCACAAAGGTGTAGCAGAAAACTAGGTCGTGTAACCAATGAAAGCAATAAAAATCATATTTCAAAATAAAATCCAGCATGTTTTAAAAAGGTAAAGAGTGCCCCATGCGGTGTTTCCCCAATGAGGTTTGTCAAGATTGGTGATGATGAATTAAAGCAAATTCTGTACAGGTGCCGTAGGCCCGGACAGTCAGTTAAAATATGATGAATGGTCAGGTAATCAAAATGACAATGTGGACACATGGGTGCATCCTCCCGAAGTAAAAGATGTTTATGAGTGATCCTTGAATGTCCAATTCTCAGACGGGTAAGAAGAACATCTGCTTTCCTTGGGTAACTCGAAGGCCAGGTCGTGATTGTTGGTTTGATGTGGTGCAGTTTATTATTACATTCTGAATCCCAACTTTCTTGCCAATTATTATGAATAAAGTGTCTTATGAGTAGTTTAACGTCTGAGAATGGAATTTTATGTTGTAACGGATTCAGAGCACGTTTTGCTGCCTCATCAGCCTTCTCATTTCCAGGGATACCCATGTGCCCAGGTACCCAGCAAAATAAAATGTTATAACCACGTCTTATCAGTTTATTATAAAGATCCAAGATGGCCGAGACATAGGGGTGCTTATTAAATGATTTTATTGCATCAATAGAGCTTTTCGAGTCAGTATAAATGATGAAAAAAGTCTTATGATGATGAGCAATGTGCAACATGGCTCTCTCAATTGCTATTAATTCGGCCGTAAACACAGAAATAGAAGGGTGTAGCCGATAACTGAAAGTGGTATTATCAAAGAAAACACCACAACCAACATTATCTCTACACTTTGATCCATCAGTATAAATATCTGTATAGTTATTGTAATCAGAGCGGTGTGCAGCAAATAACTGTTGAAAGACAGTAGGTGCTAACTTCTTTTTGTCATAATCTTTAAAAGGATAGAGGGTGGTAATATTAAGAGTTTTCCAGGGAGGGAACGTGTGCAATGGGCATGGGCTCACCTCAATATTGCTTAGATTGCTATTGTTAATAAAATTTCTCACTCTGACTCCAAATGATGGAATGCAGGATGGTCGGTGCTGATAAAGCATATCATTGTCTGCATTTAAAATATTTGTATGAAGTGGATGATCATTATGTGAAAGAATACGATAGTACAAATCTAATGAAAGCTTTTCCCGAATATGATGTAATGCTGGTTCATTACAGTCAACATACAGACTTAAAACTGGCGATGTACGAAATGCACCAGAGCAGACACGGAGTGCGCTGTGGTGCACAGTGTCAAGTTTTTTAAGAGTGGAAATGCGGGACGAGCCATAGATTTGGCAGGCATAGTCAATTTTGGAACGGATTATAGAACGATAAATTTTAAGGAGAGAACCACGGTCTGCTCCCCAAAATGTGTTCGAAAGCACCTTAATTAAATTAAGGGATTGTTCACATTTTTCCTGCAATTGCAAAATATGTGGTAAGAAAGTAAGTTTTTTGTCAAAATACACCCCCAAAAAGCGGACGCAGTCAACAACACAAATTTGATAAGAACCAATAAAAATTTCAGTGTCTAAGTGCAGATCCCTACGTCTACAGAAATGTACACAAGAAGTTTTGTCCTGAAATATAATAAAACCATTTTTATTTGTCCATTGAATAATACGGTTGATAGCTAACTGTAATTGTCTCTCAATAAAACGCATATCCTGTCCTTTACATAAAATTTTAAAATCGTCAACATAGAGAGTTCCCTGAACACATGGGGGCAACTGGTCAAGGATGCCATTTATCTTGATAGCAAAAAGGGTGACACTCAGAACACTACCCTGAGGAACACCCTCTTCTTGTATATAATAACTGGAGAGGATCCCGCCAATTCGAACTTGAAAAATACGAATGGCCAGGAAGTTCTTAATAAAAGTCGGGAGGTTACCACGAAAGTCCAAGTTAAAAAGATCGCGAAGAATACCGTACCTCCATGTCTTGTCATATGCTTTCAGCATGTCAAAAAACACTGCGGCCAGATGGTTTCTCTTTAAAAAGGCAGTCCGTATATGAGATTCTAAGAGAATGAGGTTATCAATAGTGGACCTACCTCGTCGAAATCCACTTTGGAAAGCTGCAAGGTAATTATTTGATTCTAAAACATGGACAAGACGGCAATTAATCATTTTTTCTAAAAGTTTGCAAAGGCAACTAGAGAGTGCGATTGGCCTGTAATTATTTGGATCGCTTGAGTCTTTTCCTGGTTTAGGAAAAGGGATGACTATGGCTTTACACCAGGCATTGGGAAAAGCTTGTTCCATCCAGATTCTATTGTAATAAGCAAGAAGGTTATTTAGAGAAGTCCTGCAGAGATGTTTCAGCATGGTATATGTGATGCCATCGTGACCTGGAGCAGATAAATGACTGTTTTGTAAACATTTTAAGAGTTCTGAAATAGTGAAAGGAAGATTGTAATCGTAAGAGTGGCATGAATTAAAATTGATGTTGGTAGTTTCCATTCGTCTTTTGTATGATAAAAAAGGTTCTGGGTAAGAATCAGAGCTAGAATTGGATGCGAGGGTATTTGCTATTGTTTCAGCAATGTTTTTTGGAGATGCTATGGTTTGGCCATTGTGTTTTAAAATTGAGATGTGGTTTTCAGAATATAATCCCATACAATTTTTCACTTTTTTCCAAAGAACTTTACTTGAGGTATTACAGCTTATAGTGGAGATGTATTGCATCCAGGATTCACGTTGGCTTTTGCGACGCACTCTTCTAGCATCAGCCTTTGCTTTTTTGTATGCAATATAATTAGCATTATTGGGATACCTCCGGAAGATGCCCCATGCCTTCTGTTGACTTTTTTTTGCCTTTTGACAGTCATCATTCCACCATGGTTTCCTGTGTTTTGGGGTGGAACGTGATTTAGGAATACTAATATCTGCAGCATTGATAATACAATGGGTGATATTATGAAGCGCATCGTCAATATCACCTTCTATCATATCGCTAGTGATTTTAGCAAGGTCTGTAAAAGTTGGCCAATTGGCTCTGTCATAGACATAGCGATTAAAGCAATTATTAGAATCCCTGTGAGGAGTAGTCTGTGAGATAAATGTTGGAAAATGGTCACTTCCGTGTAGGTCATTAGAGACCCAGAAGTTCCAATAAGGATAGATAGATGCGGAGCAGATAGTGAGATCTATTGCATGAAAGGTGCGGGTTGGTTCATGGAAATAAGTATGATCACCATTATTGAGTAGGCATAAGCCATTGTCGGAAATTAATTTCTCTATAATATCACCACGTTGATTAGTGTCAGAACTACCCCACAGTTGGCTATGAGCATTAAAATCTCCAACAATGATGAAAGGAGTGGGGAGTTGGAGTAGGAGATCATCAAGTAGTGCTGACTGAATAATTTGGTGGGGTGGTAAATAAATAGTTCAGATTGTAATGAGACGTTTTACATATACACGGACTGCAACAGCTTGTAAGTTTGTTCTTAAGTTAATATGAGTGTGGGGTAAATTGCGAGAGATGAAAAGAGCCACTCCACCAGTGGCCCTATCACTACCTGTAAAATCTTTTCTGTATGTAGCATAGGTGCGCAATTTTGCTTTGTCAGTGGGTTTTAGATGGGTTTCCTGCAGAGCTAAACATAAAGGTTGATGGTCGGATAGAATATTACGGATTTCGTCATGTTTATTGTGATCACCACGGCAGTTCCAAGAGATAATATTAGACATGAAAGATTTTATTTTATTTTTTTTACTACCTGCGGAATTTTTATTCGGAGATGGTCATACTATCTCCATCGTTAAATTCTTCATCCGGTTCTGGGTGAAGAGCTAGCGCATCATCATACTCCATTTTATCATTTTGTTTTGATTGAGTTTCATTTTTGGATGTTTTATTCTTTTTCTTTTTAGTTGAATTTTCAGGTGACACACTGGCTTTAATCGTTGGTAGGTTAAATTTTTCGGCGTCAGATTTACGGCTTGGTTTCACAGATGGTGTTTTAGTTGTATTTTGAGAACCTCTTTTATGGAGTGGAAGTTTAGAAATAACAGATTGAGATGATTTTGAAGAGGCATTTTGTGGTGGTTTAGGAGGAACAGATTTAGGTGACTTAGGAGGAGGAGATTGTGTCGATCTATTAGTCTTACCAGAATTATTAGACAGGTAGTTATCTTTTGATTAGGTTGGCAATTAGGTTTAGTGGGGAGTTCTGTTTGAGTTGCAATAGATTGATAAGTTTTATGGACAGTTTTAGACAAGGCAGTAGCATATGACACACCAACTTTGGGTGTCCTTGATTCAACAATTTTCCTGGCTTCAGGGTACGATATGTTGTCCTTTGTGCGTATGGTCTGTATTTCTTTTTCTTTTTTCCACATTTCACAAGATTTAGCATAAGATGGATGATCTTTTTTGCAGTTGACACAACAAGGTGGAGCATTACATTGCGCACTGTCGTGGCCAACTGCACTGCACCGACCACAGGTGGCCTTACCTCGACATGAGGTTTTTGAGTGCCCAAAGCGTTGACAATTAAAACAACGCAGTGGGTTTGGTATGTACGGTCTAACGGAACATGATAAATATCCGGCTTTTATATATTTTGGTAGTTTGGGTGTGTTAAATGTAAGTATAATGTGTTTGGTAGGTGTTTGTATTTGAGTAGATGTTTGTTCGTCCCGACGGTGGATTTGTATCCTTCTTGCTTCAATGACGTTTTGGTCTTTTAAATTGTTTACTATTTCATCTTCTGAAACATGCAACAGATCAGACTCTGAGATCACCCCACGAGATGTGTTTAAGGTTCTATGAGGTGATATAGTGACTGCGATGGTTGCAAAGTGAGTACATTTTTTTAAGTTTGCTGCTTGTTGGTTGTTGCTTACTTCGATTAAAAGTTCACCTGTCCGGAGTTTTTTTATTGTTTTTGGTTCACCAACCAATCCAAGGATAGATTTATTTATCAAAAAGGGTGATGTTTTGTCAAAGCTTCCATCTGTGCGTTTCACTACAAAAAATCTTTCTTCAGCTTTACTAGTTTTAAAGTTGACATTTTTACATTCTTCATTGGCAGTAAAAACGTCACACATCTCTTCCCATGATTGTTTTTTATGTTGATTAGCACTTATTTCTGAGCCAGAGCTCATTGCACCATTACTCTCTGTATTGGAATGTGGGGCCTCCACATCACATGGGTTAATTCCTAATATTGTAGCCCCATATAGCACATGTGCCTCCCCAGGACATCCCCAGGAAGATTTACAATAAAACACCATCATCCCCAGGGCATCCCTGAGGATGCAGAAAATTGTCACCAGGAGGTCCTCAGGAACAGAAAATGTCCGCCTTGCAGCATCCTGGAGAGCTCCCCAGGACATCCTTTAGGGACCACCCCGGGAGGTTCTGGGGAAGATTTTAGGAAGTGATACTGGAGGACTTTGGGAAGCTTCAAGGTCACTTAATATTCCACAAAAAAATTTTGAAGCTATGGTTTAAAGTAATTAATGTAAAACAATTTAATTATTTTTTCAGAAATAAATACGATCTTTTTAAAACTATTTATCAGATAGATTCACGTGTAACAGGCAATTACAATTATCAAGCACGAACACGGAATTACATGAATACAGCTTTTAGGAACAAATTTCTTACCTTCATTCTGCCTTCCGGGGTTTGATCCAGGGTACTTACGAACACCAGACGCGCGCTCTATCCATTATGCTACAGGGCCGTTGAACAAGAGGTGTTTCTAAGGTATTCAGTATTTTTCCCCTCTTTTGAAACTCAAAACTAGAAAATATCCATATTTTATGTGCTTTGTATAAGCCGGAATTATCTAACTTTTATTGCAAATTTAAATGCATAGCCTTTTTTATATATTCAATGTAAATTTAAATTTATAAGTAAAAAAAGGGCTTATCAATAATTATTTAAGATAACATAAATGTCTTTCAATTTTCAAATTCCTACATGAAATTATATTTTTAAATGACAATAATATTGTTTTAGCTTACCATATTTAAAATCCATTGAAATCATTCTGTACTTAGAAAATTCATTCTGTACTATTTTTCATACAATTAATGTTGCTAAATATTTCTGAGGATATCTTGCAACATAATTTAATTTTATTTAATAAAAATAATATTTCCAGAGATTTAAAATGCAAAATACGGATACTTTGATTTAAAATATGAATTATTTTTATGATAACCAAACAATAAAATTCCAATTGAGAGAATCCTTTCAGAGCAAATATTTCTCTCTCTCTCTCTCTTTTACATACAGAAACTTTAGCCGACTTTTTTTACGCTTGGTAAAAAGCCCTCTTATTAAATAAATTAATGAAAAAATATGTAGATTTTACTCTGTTTCTTTTTTAAGAGGGGCGAGGGGGGGTAAACATTATTTAAACCATCTTTTTGGAATTTCTACACTGATTTTTCAACGTATAACCACAAATCATGAAACTATTAACTGTTAAAAGCACATTTTAAAAATTATATTTCAAAATTAACATTTCTGTTTATAATTTATTTTCGACTTTTTACTATTTAAAATAGTTCATTGTTGCAGTTTAACAGCGATTTGGCACATTTTGGCTAGCATTTATAGACGCTTCATTAAATCCATTGTTTATCATACTCCCATCTGTCGCGGGCGAATTGAAAAAGGCTTTAAAATCAATTTATTATTTTATAATAACGTTATAAAAACATTAAAATGCTGTATTGTCATCAAAAACACATTTTTGTACAAACTTGTAAAATTGTGTCATATCAGGATCTGGGATGAAAATAGATTGCAATATTCCATCATTACAATGAAAAAACAGGCTGAATTACATAAAAATAGAAACTATTACAGATCTTTATTTTATAAGCGAATTATTTTGTATAAATCCCAAACTAAATAAATATTTTTTTTCTTTTTTTAGAAACCTTTGAATTAAAAAATCCTCTTTAAAAAATTCTGACAAATGTGGACAAACGCTTTTGCTTAATTATTTCAAAAATGGGTTTTGTTCAAATTCTTGGAATAACTATTTTTTTTTTCTTTCAAAAACTTTCTTTCGCAGGTATTATGTACTTTCAGCAAGCATGCACTCACATTCTCAGCTGACAAAATTGATTGGGGGCAGATCCGCTCTATTCAGAGTCAACTGGTGATCCAGTTATAATATTCTCCCTGACACCTTAGCTAGGGATTATCTCAGAGAAAAGATACTTGAAGAGATATGAGAAGTCTGTGGGACATATGCATGCTAAAAGAATGGAGTTAGTTCCATGGCTAAAAGAGAAAAGAAGTTCCGGGAAAAATAATCTTTTATTGATATACGAAACTAAAAATTTGCTAAATATGAAATATGTTTCTTAAATGGAAGTTTTAACCCTCTCTCTATATATATAACGCAAAATACACCTCAGTTTAAAATTCTACAGAAATATTTGTTATTTAGGAAATAGAGAAAATCATATTTGAGATAGTGAGAAATAATATTTATCTATATTTTCTGAATCTATAATGTTATTTATATTTCTGAAGTTCTTTAAATGGAGACTTCACTTTTATTATTGAGGGGAAAAAATAATATTATGTATGGTAATTTAAAAAAGATAATAGAAAAATAATTAATTGATAAGTCAAACTTATATTTAAAAAATAAATTAAAGATAAAATAAAACAAAATATGGTTAAACCTCCAGAAGTGATACTTAAAATTGACACTTCTATTTAGTTAATATTTTCTCATTCCCAAAACCTGTATAAAGTATACCAGATGATCTTAGCTTAGCGGTACTGCCCAGGCCCGGGATAATAATCTGAATTAAACCTTAATTTAGCATGAATTTATATCTTTTAACCGATTTTGTAAGAATGTATTTTTTTGTAACAGAAAATCTTTGCAAAAGAAACTCGTATCGGGGGTTGGGGGGGGGGAGGTGCCGCACAATATTTATTATTTTTTAATGAAATATGCCATTTTAACGTGAAATGTATTCACTTTAAGTTGGTGTTATATGCTGAGGTAAAAATTTTCTCATCGCGACAGTTTTGTTTGTTTTTTTTAAATGCGGGGTTTGATAAGTATGTTAGCTAATTTTCAAAAAATGAAAAATCTTAACCTCTGGTGCATCAGGACTCGATTTACACTATTTTTACAAAAATAATTTTAGACGGCTGCTAAAAAACAAACACACGGTAAGGATATATTATTTTCTTTGTATAGATACCTTGACCTCTAAATGCCGGGAAAATATATGGTCCAGAACTGTCTTCCATTTAGAGGTTTTAGTGTATTTATTTAGAAACATATTATTTGGTTAATTTAAACAATTTAAATTAATTACTTAATTAATAAAAATTAATAACAATAAAAAAGAAAAATGCATTATGTTATTTATTGAAAATTAATAAAAGAATGATAAATGGGCAAAATTTGCTTTAAAAGACATACAGTAATTATTATTTAAAATATGAATTAACTGAAATATTGAATTAAACATTTTAATTTAACTAAAATGATTAAAAGTTGTTGCAATAATTAAAAATAATTACAATTTATTGACAATTATCTAATTTGCTAAAAAATAATAAATCGAATATTTAATAATATGAAACAAGCTCATTAAAAATCGATCCCGATCAAATTGAATTCACTTAATTTTAATAAAAAGCAATTGAGTATACAAAAATAAGTTTAATATAAAGCAATTGTACTCCAGAATCACTCATGAGATGGCGCCAGCACTGAGACTTCCCAAATACTTCCCCAGGAATGACTTCCCAGGTACTTCCCCAAGAACGACTTCCTAGGTACTTCCCAGGGAATGCTTTCCCAGGTACTTCCCCAGGAATAGCTTCCCAGGTCCTTTCCCAGGACTGACGTCCTCGGACGTTGCTCCGTAGGACGTCACTGGGAGCTCACTGCTGAGGAGATTTTAAAAGTCTATTCCTCAGGAAGTCCTCATTTTGTCATTTTAGTATCAGGAGGAATTTGGGATGACTTGGAGCTCCTGGGGAAGTTTTCGGGAGCTTTCTTGCTATATGGGGCCATATTGAGAGAAAGCATTTTGAAACGCCAGGCATCGGGCCTGGTCACCGACCCTTCTTCTTACCATTACTTTAGGCGCAGGTCTCAAAAGGGTGAAAACTATATCAACAAACTTCCACGTTTTTCGAACATTGGATTAAACTCGATAACATTTCTTAATCTCTAGTTCTTTCACTTTGGAATCAGGAAGCCAGTAGGTAAGCCTTTACAGCTCTGTCCAACCTACAGCCCCTTTCGCCGAAAGGCACCAGTCTCCCGGTGTTGGTCCTAATAGCCACCATACAAGTATGGCGTCCTCCGATCACGGAACCGAATTTCGGAAATGCCCTGCACTCTGGGACTCGAGATCAGCCTAAAGAGGTAAAAACGAGGCGATGAGATTAAAAAACCTCAACACCCAGAGTGTCTCACGTGAAAATAAAAAAAAACCCACTATTGTAGAAAAAAAAGAAAAAGTAATGTGAGAGAAATTTCAGAAACAAGGTGTATTTTTTGTCTTTTTTAAAACCTTTATAGTTTTTTTTTCAAAAGAACAAGAACAACGTTAGTAGAACAAAGAACAGTTTCAAGAAAACAGTAACAAAATCGAACAAGAACAAAGAGGGATAACAAACTGAAAAGAGAAGACTAAAAAGTGTGAAACAAAGAAAAAAGGATAGACAACCAAAAAGAGAAGAAGACAGGGAAGCAGAAAGATCGCTCGGGAACCCGGGGTCGCGAAACCCGCAAATACCTAAAGAAGGTATTCCCCTGGGGGATATCAATATTAGGATTAGCATTAGTTATTTTTAATGGAGGTTCCCATTCACTGCAGTCAGGCTCAATAGTATTTTCCTCACTCATATGGGAAGAATCCAATTTAATTCTTTTGCATTTTTCTAGATGTTTTATCCTTTCAATCCTTTTGCTGATAGTAGTACCACAATATTTGCACTTCACGTTAGTTCCAGAATCAATAACCTCACCCCACTCTGGTAATGGTTTTCTTCCACTTCCAAATGGCATGGTGATCCAGTACACTTTTTTAAGAACACAATTCTTCTTATTGCTCCAACCTTAACACATGCTTTGGAAATCCAAACAAAAATTTGTAAAGTTGTACTGAGTAAAAATATTCTACTTCCACTATTACCGTAATTTCCGGCCTATAATCCGCGGATTATCTGTTAAAAAACCTCAAAAATTTTAAGTGCGGATTATCTGTTGAAAATTTTTTTTTAAGCAGAAGTTCACGTCAGGCATCCAGATTCTACCGCACGATTGTCTACTGTTGACCGTTCGCGGAGTTGCTCCTGATTGGTTCACATATGACGTGCATGCTAGTGGGAGTAGCTTCCGATTTTTATGTTATTTTTTTAGCCTTTTGGCAAAATGTTTCGATGATGAACAAAGCGTTTCTAAACTCATCTCTTTCAAAAATTTTAATCTCAATCATTTATGAAATATTGTATTGTTATGACGTTGAAAGTTATAATAATGTCTAAAAGAAAACGTGTCGTTTAAAACTACAGAATTTAAACTGAACGTTATTTAAAAAGCGGAAGGTGATTTCGATATAGGTATCGATTATTAGCATAAATCTATAGCCAAATCGATATAGGATAAACATAGGGCCAAATCGATATAGGTATCGCAATTAGCATAAATCTATAGTTAAATCGAAATAGGTACCGATTATTAGCATAAATATATAGCCAAATCAATATAGGTATCGGAATTAGCATAAATGTAGGCCCAAAATCGATATAGGTATCGGAATTAGCATAAATCTATTGTCAAATATGAAAAAGCTTTTTAAACTGTAACGCGCTGAAGGTTACGATATACAATCACAGTAAAAAATAAACGTTATTATTTTTAAAATCAGTTGTTTTTTGTTTGCTTCAATGGTTCAATTTTTGTGAAATACTTTTCAAAATAACATTGTGTTAATAATCTTTTAGATTACATATTCAATAAGAATTTAATCAGACACAATATATGTAATAACATAAAAGCATTATTTTAGATACTAACGTGCTATTGGGGATTAAAAAATATAAAATTAAAAATAGTATAATATACTAATCAGGGCTTAATTTGCGCCGGAGCCCACCGTAGCTCAGCTCCGGTACTTCTCTGTTTTTGGCAAATATTTAAATATTCGTCGGAATTCACCGGAGCTCATAAATATAGGGCTCCGGAGCCCTGTGTAATAAAGCTTCCAAAAAACCGAAGCGTAAATTACCATTTCCGTTCCCTTCCATCTCCAAGCTTTTGCATTCTTTTCTATCAAGACCCTTATATGTAGGTAATGTATCTCACACATAGGACAGGGCAACTATAATAGGAGCCTTAACGTAGGAGATGGAGATGAAAAGGGCTCAATTTTTACATCAGTCTTTGGGCGTGGGCGGGAAGGAATTGACTAAAGTTTAAGATATGCACCTTTTATAGGAATTTTTAAAAAATGTCCGATTCTACAGCATATAAATTTTAATTTCTGCAAATTTCATTCATTTTTTCATAAAAATGCATAGCTGCGAACTATTTATTTTTTGAGTTAACACAATTTCCGAATCATAATCCTTACCATATTTAATCGCAGATTTCTGCGATTAATTAACATTAAAATTAGAAAAAGATTTCTTTTCGGAAAGAAGGATAAAAGTGGAATAGTTGACAGTTAAGTGTATGCAGATAGATGTATTTGAAATTTTTATTTTGGTAAAAGAAAAATGCTTAAAATTTTGCAAATAATGTATGAACTGTTTGAGTATGAACGGATTGAAGTGACGGAGGGGAGGGGGGGGGGGGAGGGGGGGGAAGGGGGGGGGGCAAGCTACGATTGTTGGTACTGCAGAAAATTAGAGCTCCGTTACTTTTTTTGTTAGAAATTAAGCCCTGATACTAATATACCACATCAATCATATCCAACGAAAACAACTAACATTCGATGATTCGATTACAAATATCGATTGAAGCTCGATTATTCTGAAATGATTTAGATTTTGTTTGAGTCAATATAAACATGTATGCCTATTACAAGAGTCATTGTTTGGAAAGATAAGAAGATTTAGTCATTGGTTTCAGCTGTTTTGAACCATACCATAAAATTACAAAATAATCAAGCATAAATCTATAGTCAAATCGATATAGGTGTCGATTATTATCATAAATATAGACCCAAATCGATCACAAGACATTCTACGTTTTAGATATAAGATTCGATGGAATTTTTTTTTTGTATTTTTTTAACTTGTAATTATTTTATTGTTATTTTTTTTCAATTATTTTAATACAATTATCATTACTAAACAAATAGGGAGGTGGTTTATTAGTGGTACTTTCAAATGTTGAAAAAAAGGAGTAATCCCCGTATATTCCGACGTATAATCCGCGGATTATACACCGATGCGGATTATCTGCTGAAATTTTTTTATAAGGGCTAAAAATTGAGACTGCGGATTATAGGCCGGAAATTACGGTAATAAAATGGTACATTTGACTATAACACTTCACAAATAAAATTTTTGACTATGGCAAGCTATTACATATATATTTCATGACAACTCATTCCCAGACTGTACTGACACTGACCACAAGTATGAAGCTGATAATAGCATTAGCACTAGCACCTGCTTTTTTCTGCCAATCATCTTAAGGAATCACTTTAAAAAGAGGTTTGCAAAGGAATAGAAGAATGCAGATGACAGTTTGGGTAAGCAGATGCACCTGCCAATGCAGGTGGTACAAGAATGGAAAAAATAAAAGAAAAAACTGCTGGGTATTAGTGTTGTATTATAGAATGAATGGAAACTTAGAGAAAATATTTGATTTCTAATTGAAAGAAATGTAAATTTCTATTAGCTATCTTATGGGAATAACTAGTTACACATTTAATCAAGGCAAAAAATTACTTATAATAAATAATTATTATAATTATTATAATTAATTATTATAATTATTATAATTACTTAATTAAGATGATTTCCAAATTTTTTTATTCATTGGATGAAATAAAAATAATTATTTGTTGCATTTTATCATTTTATTTTACTTATTTTTTTTTCTTTCTAACTCTCTTTTTTAAAAATTCACACACTATAAATATTTTTACATTAAATAGGAGATAGGACCCTAGCAAAAAATCCTGCTCAGACATCTGAAAATAATCTAAGGTAATTTTGATATCTAAAAATAACAAATATTAAATTTTGTGTAGCAATTAATAAAAAATCCGAAATCTACAAAAAACTCCAATTTTCTCCGGTTAAAACAAATAAAATCCACCGGATAGGATTTTTTAAATTTTCTCCGGATTTAATTACAACCCTGATTTTCTGTTTTAAAAGTGTTAAGAAAATTAACCTTTAATGATAATCTTCAAAGGAATTAATGATAGACAAATGCAAGTTCCTCAACATTGTCTGGTAAAATAATCAGTTTCTCATTTTTTTGCAAACAAAATAGAAACTTTCAGTGGTAATAATGGGCATCAAAACATGCAATGTTTTGTCCGGCAAACCAGGATAGCAATTCACTTATTCAGTCAAAAATACAGCACATCTCATCCCAGGTCAAACTTTAATTTTATTTTGTTAGTTTAACAGTAATGAAGGTATTGTAACTGTACTGTCAACAGAGTTACTTTAATTTCTGTAAAATACGATAAAATGACAAGACGTGCTGGAAATTGCACCCATTCATATCTAAACAGCACTGAGCTAGGCACTGCTTTACTAAGAATGCACCTAACAATACTTATACTGTATCACTAGCTAAAATTCGGTCACTTCCATTCAGGGCTTAATTTCTAACGCAAAAAGTACCCTAACATTCTGCGGTACCGGTACTAACAACTGTACCCTTCCCCCTCTCTCCCCCTTCCCCGTGAACCCAATCTGCATATTTATATTTCATACACTATTTGAAAAATTAAAAGCATTTTTTTTTTCTTTAGCAAAATAAGAATTTTAAATATATCTATCAGCATATACTTAGCTGTCAACTATTCCACTTTTTAGTTATCACTCCTCCCGAATGGTAATATTTGCCTAATTTTCATGTTAATTAATTGCAGAATTCTGCTATTAAATATGGTAAGGATTATGATTCGGGAATAGTGTTCACACAAAAAAAAGGGGTAGTTCGCAGCTATGCATTTTTATAAAAAAATGAATGAAAATTACAAAAATTAATATTTATGTGCCGAAGAATGGAACAATGTTTTCAATTTCCTTTAAAGATGCATATCTTAAACTATAATCGATTCCTCCAGTCTCTTGCGTGGCGGCGTATCAACACGTCACCGCTATCAATGCCAGACATAAATTTGCAAATATCACTAGAATAGAAAAACACGATTTCTGGTTTCCCTTCATTTTGATCAAAGTAGCATTAAAATGATTTGAAATAGAATATAATACGTCCATTTGAAGCAAAAAAGTTTTTTTTTCTATACATGAATAAATAAAATTTTGAATGTAAGACAGATTGAGCTTGAATCAATCCAAGCCCAAAAAACTTGAGTCCGTTTTATCTCCAGTTCCTATGTGTGCGGCACATTACGTCACATATAAATGTCTTGATAAAAAAGAATGCAAAAGTTTGGAGATGGGAAGTTAAAGGGAAGGGTAATTTAGGCTTCGGTTTTTCAGAAGCCCTATTGCACTGGGCTCCAGAGCCCTGTATTTATGAGCTCTGCTGAATTTCGACCAATATTTAAATAGTTACTAAAAACAGAGAAGTACCGGAGCTGGGCTCCGGCGTAATTTAAGCCCTGCTTCCATTGGTATCACCACATTTTGTACAAATTGATATGAAGCAAATCTCACTAAAATGTCTTAATTTTTGCAGAGGTTGTGAACGAAAATGTACCTACGGCTTGTAGTGACACACTTTTCATTTTCGATGGAATAAGTGGAATGATATGTTATTTATTGTTCAGTATAAGAAAATTCTCTTCATTTGTTTAAAATCATAGAAGGCATGGAATTTAAATTTTGTTAATTAAAAAAGATTTAAACAATCCTCTTAGATAACAACTCAAAACATAAGATTTTTTATTTTAGTTAAAGTTTATTTATAAAAAAAAAGTCTTGTTTATCAAAATAAAAGTATACTATCTGCCATAAATATTATGTGAAATTTAACTTTTTAATGCCACTAACCTCTGAGATATAAAAGTATTTGGCTGGCTGAATATTCGGTATATTCAGCCTAACAGTTACTATTCAGCTAGCCGAATATTCAGTATTCGGTTAACCTGCAGGCCGAATATTCAGCATTCGGCCAAATTCATTATTCTGTGCATCCCTAATATAAAGAAATGGAATCCTGAAATAATACCAAAATCATAGTTAACTTGCCAACAAAGTTATTCATAATTTAGAAGAGGTTTTGTTTGTTTAGAAGAAGAAAAATTATAAAATTTAAATTGTAATAGTGGTCGACAAACTATAAGAATTGAATAACATGTCAGAATAATTCAAGAAAACAAATTACATATTTCATGGGATCATAATAATTAGGAATATATGCTAGACAAGTTTGCAAAAGAATATGGTGGTTCCCATTTCATGTTCCTGAGAAAGGTAACATATTTCAGGTTGATGTAGGTATATCACAAATTGTTGCTGTCCTTTCTGTTCCATCAATGAACCATATGGAGACATATTTCTTTTATTAAATCTGTCGTTTAACATTTACAGCACTCTAAAGTACAATTTGGTAATTTTCGGTTACACGGGTGCCAGTGTTATATGTACATATGTATATACATATATATACACATATATGTATGCACACACACATATATATATAGGGTAGATGTGCCAGTCATGGACACCCTTAAGGAATTTCTTTGAAAATTATTTTTTTATTAATAGTTTTAATTATTATATTCCAGTTTTTTCAATATTATATTAACCTATCAACAATATTTAACCATTCTTATAGACTCATTTTCCAATACCAATCGAAATTTAATTTTAAATAACAAAAATATATCAAAACACCCAAAAGCACAGTAATGGACACCCCATAAAAAATAATAAATATAATTGTTTTTATGACTTTATTTAGAACCAGAATTTAATGAATACATACTAACAAAACAAAATAGTTATTTTCAAATGAATTTAACATTTAGGATACCAGTAATTAATAAAATATTTGTGATATTCGTTTACTGTTTGCATCAGTTATTGTAATTATCAGAAGATCGATGTTTTAATTATTTTAGATGGATAGTTTAAAATACTAAATATTAAGCAATTACAGCTACCAAATTATTGAAACAGTGGGCGATTTAAAAGGTAATTAAAAAAAAAGTTTTGGAATATTAGTGTTTAGTTTTGTCTCACTATTTTTAACAATTAATCTTCCAGAGACTAATTGATATATCATTTATAATAATTAATATTACAAATATGAAAGAAATTATATTGTGAGTTGAATATTTTAAATACTAAATAAAATAATTTCAAAATAAAACTAGAGCTGATGCTTGAGACCACTGATCTGCAGATTTACTAGTTTCATGAACATTATAACTTTCATGAATGTTACCTTTTTTTTTTTTTTTTCAAGAGTTGAATAAGGAAACATTTAAGACAGAAAATAGATTTTTAATAGCTTCTGTAACTTAATTGTTTTTATTTAAACTGAGACGTATTAAGCCTATATGAGCCCCTCTTTGACTGTGCTCTTAAACAGTATTTTCAGTTTCCTGACTGGTTTAATTACCAGATTTTAAAATATGCAAGGTACATGTACATAGAAAAAAAGAATAAAGTATTGAAATTTCATTAATAACATAAAACAACTTAAAAGCAACTATTTATAAAAGTTTTGGTGTTTATTACATTTTGGTAAGTATAATTTAAAAATTAAATTTGATTATTTAAGTTTGCAGTTAAGTCAAAATATTTTATGTACTATAAAAACATTACTAAAATTGCATTTTTAGCAATGTCTCCATGGGGTGTCCATTACTGGAAAACAATTAATTAACCATTCCAGTAATGGACACCCCCTCTTAAAACCTTAAAAATAAATAAAAATTTGTAAATGGCCATTAGTATATAAGACTCTAATTTTTCTATTGATACACAAACAAAAACATTCAAATTTTGCAAGAAAATAAATAACATATAAATTAATTAAACAAAGCCAGCTCTTAGCCTCTTCATCAAGATTTTCACAGAAAAACAGCAAAACTTTGAAACATTATTTTCTGCTTCCTGATTGGTTTGCTTAAAAGTGTCAACAATAACACAGTTTTATAAAACATGCAGAGGGGAATTATTAAAAAATAATTAAAACTAAATATTTATTAGTTATTTTTGGTACTTTTCGGTTAGCCGGGCGCCAGAGTTATGTATACATGTATATGTCTATATACATGTATATATACATATGTATAGATACACATATATGTGGATATACATGTATATATGTGTATATATACAATATATGTATACACATATGTATATATACATAACACTGGCGCCGGGCTAACCGAAAAGTACCTTATTTTTTTATGAACCAAAAACAACAAGGGGTGTCCATTTCTGCACATCTACCCTATATGTACATATATGTGTGTATATATATATGTATATATAACACTGGCACCCAGCTAACTGAAAAGTACCTACAATTTTTATAAGATTTATGTGCAATTACTTACTTAAAGATATAGAAAACTTTCAATGAGTTACTTATTTTACTTCACAGCATGGGCAAAACAGTTAATCAATAATTTATTTAAAAATAACTTTATCAATAATAATTTGCAATTTTTTAGTTAAAATTGTTCTTGAAATGTTGGGATCAATGTTCATTTGCATATTCTATGCAATTCTTTTGCAGATTAAAATAATATAAATATATATTTTTCTAAATAAGTATGAAAAAAAAAGCTGTTTTTATAACTATTTTACACCACTAGACCCTAATTAATTAAAAAAAAAGAAAATTTGGTTATTTTGGTTTATTCGTTCTAATTAAGTTAATTACTTAGTCTTTAATATTATTAAAAAATCACTATCCATACTTCATGCACACATTAAAGAAATAAATTTAATTCAATAACCTCCATTGACAGCAAATGGAAATACCCACTACTGTTATTTTGAGGATGAAATAATTTTTAAAAGAAAACCACATTAGTAATTTTACCCAATGAAATGAAGAATCGGCGATTATCATTTTTACATTTAAGGTGGCTTCAGTTATTCAGTTACTTTAATTAAAAAAATGAAAATTATTTAAAATAGTATAAACTGCGCGAATTTACGAAAACAAAAACCCAAAGAAAGTTCGTTTTCGTAGCATTGTTAGGCGTAATCTTATTTTCACCATGCAATTAAGTCGCCAGTATGGCAACCACTAAAAGCAACATTTTTTTTCCTGTAATAGCAGCAATAACCCCTAAACGGTCTGGTCCGAGATTAGTAAACACTGATAACAGTCTGGTTTGAGGATATGTAAACAGTGCAAATAGTGGCTGCCAGAGATTTTGCCTGCTCATATCGCTCATTGCTTGCTCTTTGCTCGTGTGATTTCTTCATCTTTACGCCTCGTGTTTTGAATTTTGTTTGTTTTAACGTTTTAAGAAACTTCTTAATTACGTCTTTAAGAAAGATGGATGCTAATAGGTAAGGATGTAATTGTTTTATTTTTTATAAAATATGAAATGGATTTTTTTTTGTTAAGTTTTATGTTTTGTTTGAGATGTCACAGAAAATTAAGCCTAGAGTTGGTGGTAAATGTTGATGTATGATAATATTTCTATCATTTCATCTACTAATTTTTCAAAAACGTAACTTTTTTTGCCACTTAAAAACAAAAAAAAAGTTTCTTACCGAATACATGTTTATGCACGCACATGAGTAGTATTCAGCAGAATTTAATAAAATACATGCTTTTTTTTATTGATATTTTTAAGTAGTACATTCACCTCAGTCTCATATAATTTTGACTTAACACCTGTCTTAGAAAAAGTTTAATTATATTTTTAATTTATGGCGATCATACGTGACTTTTTTTTAAAGTTATTGTGTTAGCGAACTGCCTATGACATTGCTGTTTATAGTGACAAAAGGTCTTTATACATCCTTATCTCCCTGATATAGTTTTGAATTTTCCAAATAACTTTGAAAAGAGACATGTGTTTTGGCACATGCAGTTTGAATGAAATACCATCGGCTCTTTGCGTTTTAAAAGTTTGTGACCTACTTTAATAAATTTGCTTATTCTTTATGAAAATATACAAGGTTTTGTGCGGAGACTTATCTGATCCTCTGGAATGTCGCCCCAGTGCGATCCAATTGTTGTTCTCAGATGCAATTTTTTTGTAGTACCAGATTACTTAATCTTTAAGTGCTGTTAGCAGTCTCACAGATCTGTGAATTTAATTTTCAAAGTACTTTCAGTGAGAAAAACGAGATACTGGTTAAATTTTGTACATTTAGAACCATATTACTAACACTGGAGACTTTTTATAGTTGAATTTTAATACTCCTGTACATGAAGTTTAGTACAGAAATAGTATTTTGTGAGTTAATTTATCATTTTATTCATCTTTAGATTAAGTGGTCTAACAGACTGCTCACATTATTTATGCAACAGTTTCCGTCACACCAGTTAGGCAAAACTGAAGCATTTAATATTTAATTTAACCATTCATTTGCCATGATGAGAAAAGAAGTTGAAAAATAAATACAAAGGAAAAATATAAGAAATACAGTAGAATTTGTTTAGGTTTTATATTAGAATAAAATTTAAATATTGACAATATAGTAGTGGATGGAGAACAATTGACTTGTCTTCTGTGCACCTAAATGCTGAAATTCAGGATTTTTCCACCTTACATGTTAGCGCCCTCTAAGATTAGTATTAAAATATACAGTACATGACCTCAAATCCGAATGAATAAGGAAATCTGAAATTTTGTTATAAATCAAGAATAAATATTTCCTTATTCAGGTAACTAGCAGGAATCTCTGGAAAAATCTCCTTGCATCCTTTAAAATATTGCAGAATCTGTAATGAGATATTCAAATAGCCATATTTGTATATTTTACACTTCTGGTAGTGTATTTCAGCACTTGATTGAAAATTTTTAATCGGCACTTTGAAAATGCACGTTGTTGGCTGTGTGAGGGATTTTAGCAACAGACAACTCAGGATCTGGCTGCAATAAGTGACAGTAGGTATACGCCAGGAGACTCTTCTGACCATGGCAAGTGGTGGGGATCATTCAGCAGCATGTTCTTGGCTTAAGATCGGCAGGTCACATGGAAGACAGCATCAGAACAGATTACTTAAAAAATTCTGGCTTATGTCTATAAAATCGATGCTAGGCTTTTTAATCTATTCTGGGCCACGCAGAGCTTTATAAATCTGCTTGCTGATGTGAGCTTCAAATAGATAATTTATTTTAAATTTCATGGTTAGTACCTTTAAAAAAAAATGGTGGGAGAAAAGATGTTTTCGAAGGCTGGAAAAAATTGGGGAATTTTGTCAATTTGTTGCAGAAAGTAATTGTCTTTTGTCAATCAGATATATGAAAAAATTACTAATTTCTCTCGGAGGGAAAAAAAACACAAATTTCATCAATTTGCCACTGGGAAAAACAAACACTGCCAATCTGTTGTGAAAAGTTATCGCGGATTTCATCAATCTGTTTAATAAAAACTCATTCTCAGAGTGAAAAAAATCCAGAGTTCTGCTAACAGGGTTGCTTACGCAACCTGAAAATCCTGGAAAAATCAGGGAATTTGAAAATTAACACAGTCAGTGAAAAGCCAGGGAATTTCATTTTCCCACCTCAAAATCTGCAAAAGTGAAGGAAAATTTCGCGGCGGTCGCCAACCAAGCAAAAAAATGAATTTTGTGAAAAAAGAAAAGCTAAAGCCCAGATTATGATTTTCGAATAAAAAGACAAATTAAGTAGACATTTCATTGGAAGTGTCTGCAAAACTCTCAAATAGCAGAATTAAAACAAAAAATGTAGTTTTTCTAGTTAAATTTAATTTGTATTTTTGTTTATGTAATATAGAATCAGAAGAATCTACAGATTTTCGTTTTTTTTTTCATTTCAAGACCTTTAAAAGCCTACATTAAGCAGGGTTAGAAAAAAAAAAAAAAACCGTTTTTTTTTCAGCCTTTGAGTTTTTGAGAACACTTTAAACTTCCAATTTTCATATGCATAATACCTAAATTCACCATTTATCTGGGCATAATTTTGCATTAATTAAAAATTAATAAAAAATATGTTTAAAAAAAATCTAATTTAAAAGGTACATCTGTATCTCATGGGGCTAGTTTGCTGCACTAAGCATATATTAAAGTGAACCATATAATTCTTATCTGAAGTTAAACATGCTAAATTTATATAGTTTCTTTCATTCACTTCAAATCAGAAATCAGTTGAAGACTTTTTTTTTTTTTTTTTTCGTTTTTTGAAAGAAATGGGATTTGTAATAATATATTTGAAGCTTATTAATATATATTATATATATTAGCAAAATATACTAATATATTAGCAAAATTTGATACATATATATTGCAATAGTATTAAATGTTAAATTAGGTTGTCATGAAAGTCAGTGTCAGTGATATTTGTAAATTTAGATTGCAAATGGCAATACACTTATTAGTACTTCTAGCTTTGCTGTTTTATCAACTCCAAAATGTTTGCGTAGCTTGCTCCAAACCAGACCAAATGCAGAAAAGTATTGTTCGATTGAAGCAGATGTGGCTGGTACTGAATGTAAAGAAAAGAAACTGACAAAATCCAGGAGGAAACTTATCTATTTCACTCTTTTTTGCCATAATCTGAATCATTTTTGTGTTGAAAACGCCTCTATAACTAGTGATGCACCGAATATTTGGTATTCTGCCATGCTACCGAATATTCGTTTTTTCCGAATATCAAACTATTCGGTTTGGCCGAATATCGAAATATTCGGCCGACGCAAATACTTAAAACTTTTTAAACATATTTCAGGGCGGGATGGCGGGATTCGCGTCCAAAATTTTGAAATCCCGCCCAAAAGAATACCGTGGGCGGGAGGCTCCCGTCCAAAAAATTTCACCATTTTCAGGAAAATTTTGCATTTTGAAACTAGGATAAACTCCTGAAAACTCTTTGCGAATTTCGTGATATTTTCGCGCGACAGATTGACACATTTTGCAAGTTTTTTACCGCGAAAGAACATTGAAATTGTCGATTTTTTTCCGTTACCGATAAACAAATTTTACTATTTTTTTCTCGAGTTGGGTTGAGAAGTTTCGGGTTATTTGCCGCGACTGATTGGCGAGTACAGAGGTGATTCTGTTCCAAATTTTCCCTAAAATTTAAGGCATTCGGTTCCGAAAATTATGAAAAATCTATCATCAATTCGGCCATAAAAAATATAACAGAAAAATATCTCGAATTTTGACAAATGATCGCCGAAAAAATCGTCAATTTCGTGGCAAAGATCGCGGAAAAACTCAGGGGTGATTCTGAGTGAAAAAAATATTTCTGAAATTCACAGCAATTTTCTGAAAAGGAAGAGGAGGGGGGGGGGGGGAACCACGACCGGCAATAACTATGCTTTTTCTCCGCTGCCCTTTGACGAAATTTGCGATCTTTTGACGAAATTCGCGGTCTTTTGATGAAATTTGCGTTTTCGCGATCTTTTGTCGAAATTTGCCGTCTTCTCGCGGTCTTTTGACGAAATTTGCGGTTTTCCCGCGATTCTTTGACGAAATTTGCGTTATTTCCACGAACCTTTGACGAAATTGGCGATTTTTCTGCAAGCGATTGACAAAATTAATTTTTTTCGGCGACCATTTGTCGAAATTCGCGATATTTTTTGTCTGAATTTTCGGATTGGTGACCGATTTTTTTTAATTCTCGGAAATGAATGCCTTGAATTTTCGGAAAATTCGGAACAGAATCACCCCTAGAAAAACTAATTTCGACAAAGGGTCACGACTAAAACACGAATTGCACTAAGGAATCGAGAATAAAACGCAAATTTTATCAAAGGATCGCGGAAAAAAACGTGAATTTTGGCAAACGATCGAGGAAAAATGCGAAATTTAACAAATGATCGCAAAAAAACGCATATTTCGGCAAAGGATCGAGGAAGAAGCGCAAATTGCGGCAAAGAATCGCGGGAAAAAATGCAAATTTCGTCAAAGGATCGCAAAAAGCAAAATTCGTCAAATGATGGCGGAAAAAAATAGAATTTCGTTAAAGGGTTTAAGAAATAAGCGCAAATTTAGTTAAATGGCCGCTGAAAAAATTTCACGAATTTCATCAAAGTGTCGCACAAATACGCAAATTTCTTCAAAGGATCGCAAAAAAAACACAAAGTTTATCAAAACATTGAAAAAAAAAACAAATTTCTTCAAAGGATCGTGGAAAAAAATGCAAATTTCATGAAAAGATACCGAGCTTGCCCCTCAAAGAGTTAAAGATTTTTTTTTCTCTCTCCCAAATAGCTCAAGTCCCCTCCATTTATAAATGTTGGTAGGGAGGCTCCCCTCCTAGGAAAAATTGAATTTCAAGCCCTGTATTTTTAAAAACCTTATACAAGCTTCTACGTTTAACAGTCGACTTATAAAGATATTTAGAATAATTACAAATAGAATCATATTTAAATAAAAGAGAATGTTTTTATATTTATTTGCTGTTTGTTAAATATTATTTAAGAAAATAACCAATCATGAGGATTTTCATAGGAATTATATACAAATGCGAGTTCCTGAACATTGTCCTGTAAATAATTTGTTTCTTGCTAAGATTTTAAGAACGTTTTCAATCTCTGAAAATGATTGTCCACTCCAGACACTGATCTAGGATGCATTTAAAATCTTCCTTGCTTAATCAAAGAGAGTAGAACAGTTATTCTTGCTAAGTTGTCACCATATAAAATTTGAATAGATTGTATTTACTTTAGTCTCTTCCTGACAAACAAATAATATGATGCTTGATTTCTTCTAATTTTTTCGTAACTTCTCTTAGATGTTAAAATGTTTGTTTTAGAATTTAAGAATTTTATTCATTTGTTTTAATTCTCAGAAGCCATGAAATTTAAAATTTTATTAAAGTTTTATAACTCTTCTTAAATTTTTTTGCAAATTTTTTTCAGCATAAAGTTTACTTGAAAAAAGCTCTTGTTTGCTAGAATAAGTTTGTTTTTAAATATTATGTAATTTTTTTTTTATTTAACATTTTAATGTCTTGAATTAATTGAAATGTAAAAGTATTCGACAAGCCGAATATTCAGTATTCGGCCAAATAGTTACTATTCGGCAGGCCGAATATTCAGTATTCAGCTAGCTGAATATTCGGTTTGCCTGTAGGCCGAATATTCAGTATTCGGCCAAAATCCCTATTCGGTGCATCCCTATATATCACTTTCATTGAACATTGAAGAAGGATAATAAATGGGATGATTAATCTTAAAAGCTATAACATTGCAAACAATCAAGATGGGGTTAAAAGTGTCATCTTTTTGCATGCATTAAGATTTATAAAGCATTTGGATACATTTTAGATTACAGGTATGAAAATCTTCCTTCGTTACATCTTATTTCTTTTTTGGTCATTTTATCTCTGCTTAGAAATTCCTTTAAATCTGGTTCTTTTGAAATACATTTAAATTGGCATTTATCTTTGCATTCTTATACCTTAGATTAAATGATACAGTTGTGAAAGCACAAGAAAATTTGAAAACACCCATAATGGGTTTTTTCAGGCTGGGCCCACTTGGTCAAACCCTGTCTAACAGCCACTGACTACTAACTCAATTTTCCAGTTTTTACCTATTCTCATACCTTAGATTAAATGTTAGATTGTGAAAACATGAGAAAATTTGAAAAAACCCAGAATGGGTTTTTTTAAGTGGGCCTGCCCAAAAAAACCTGGGCGGGCCTACTTGGGAAAACCCTGACAGTTAGGGCTAATTGTGTCGAATATATACGGAAATTATATTATTGTTTAAGGTATTATTTATGTTTATAATGGTAGAAAAAAAGTAAGTATCAGCAAGTTCCATTAAAAATATTATGAAATTATACAATTTTATTCTTTAGTGCATTTCATTTATTTAGTGCCTAGATGAAATAGATTCCTTTTATTTTTAAATGTTTGTTTATATCTCAATCTATAAGTTATATTTTTGACTTTTTGGGAGTATGGCGGGGGGCTTTTCTTCACTGCTATAAATATTTGGGTATTATCACAATCTAGCAATTTTTCATGAAATTTTATATCTTTTGCATGTGAATAAAAGTAAAGTTTGGAGTTTTGTAATAGTCAAGTTGAAGAAAATGGTGGCTGAGTATGCAAAAATTTTATAGATTTTAAGTTTTTAAAAACTGTATCTATATCAGAGTTAGAAATTATCAGTCGTTAGTTGTTAAATGCAAATAAATTATTTCATTTAAAACCCACAAAATCATGTCTTACATCAAATTTGACTCTTAACTTTCTTTCGCTATAACTTTTAATAAATACTTCCATTTGTTCTTTAGCATAGGCAGAGTTGTATAATATAGATGCATTTTATGATTATATTTAGTTGCATTTTACGATATTGTTGATTTTTCTGCAAAATTCAGAACTTTGCAGGAAAAGTTTAGGGGAAAAAATGTAATTTTCGTTCTTGTATTTTTTTTTTCTTTAAATACCGAAAAATTAAAAATATTCCCCAATTTTATGTAAGATTTATTTATTGTTTGCCAAAGATGACTCTGTTCCGAATTTTCTGAAAAGTTAAGGCATTCAGTTCTGAAAATTAAAAAAAAAAAAAAGGCCATCAGTCTGAAAATTGACATAAAAAAATATTGCAAATTTCAACAAATGGTCGCCGAGAAACAACGAATTCCGCCAATCGTTCGCAGAAAAAATCTCCAATTTTGTCAAAATATCGCGGAAAAGACGCGAATTTTGTTAAAGGAGTGCGGGGAAAAAAAAAAAAAGAAACTAACATCTTCAAAAGATCGTGAAATAAGATTTTTGTCAAAGAATCATAGAAAAACGCAAATTTCATCAAAGGGGTGCAGAAAAAAACTAATTTCGTAAAAGCATAGCAGGAAAACCCTGCATTTTGTGAAAGGATCGCGAAAAAAAAACACTAATTTCGTAAAAGAATCTCAGAAAAACTAATTTCATCAAAGGATCGCAAAAAAAAAATGGGAATTTTGTAAAAAGATTGCAGAGAAAAATGCAAATTTGTCAAAGGATCGAAGAATAAACTCAATGGAGTGCAGGATTTGAACGAGTTTCTTAAAAGCATAGCAGAAAAGGCCCAAATATTGTCAAAAGATCTCTAAAAAAAAATGCAAATTTTGTAAAAGAATTGCGGAAAGGTGTGAATTTCGTAAAAGAATCGCAGGTGAGGGTGGGGGGAATTGATTTCGTCAAATGATCGCGAAGAAGGAGAGTTTCGTCAAAGTGCCGCAGTAAAAAAATGATTCAGTTGTTTCAGAAGCTGTCACATTATTTCTGTGAACAGAGTGACTGCCATTTTGTACAAAGAGTTCACAATATTAAGGTTTGGGCTGTTTCTAAATTCATTGACAAAATAATTGATTAGATTTCCCCTTCTTATGGATTTTTAGGTTTATTTTTTTTTAACAAAAATAATTATTCTTAAATATTCATTTTTAATTTAAATAGTAATTATTTTAAAACTAATGTTTTTAATTCATATCGTTAAAATAATATAACACGTTATTTTTATTAAACATTAAATTTGCAGAAAGCTTTTGGTTTTATAAGTCTGAGCATAGGTTTTTTTGGATTACTCATGGTCGAGTTAGGAGTATAGCACAAAATTAGCACTCGCATTGTTCGGAATTTGCGGCATCCAGATCGGCGATTCTCCCGAACGTAAGAAAAGAAAGTAGCAGACGTGATTCTGTCTCGAATTTTCCGAAAATTTAAAACGGCCCAGAAAAAAAGCCATCAGTATGAAGATTCAGACATAAAAATATCGCTAATTTTGATATGGTCGCCAAAAAAAAAATTAATTTCATCAATCGTTTGCAGAAAAAAATCACCAATTCCGTCAAAGAATCATGAAAAAACGTGAATTTCAACAAAGAATCGCGAAAAACGAATCACAAAATTCTTCAGTTTCGCGGAAAAAACAAATTTCATGAAAAGATCGCGTAAAAATGCAAATTTCGTGGAAATATCGCGTAAAAATGCAAATTTCGTCCAAAGATCGCGTAAAAAGGCAAATTTCGTCCAAAGATTGCCTAAAAGGGCAAGAAAAAGGCCACAAATTTTGTTAAATTGCGAAAAGACACCGATTTCATGATCGCGGAAAAAAAGCAAATTTCGTCAAAAGATCACGAAAAAAACACAGATTTTGCAAAAGATCACGAAGAACCGTGATTTTCGTCAAAAGATAGCGAAATTTGTTAAATGGTCGCAGAAAAATGCATATAAGTTAGTGCCGGAGGGGGGGTTGTTCCCCCTCTGCTGTAACCTTTCTGAAAATTTCCTGTGAATTTATTTCATTGCAATTAATAGTAAAAATAAAATTCTTCAGTTGGGTGTAATCATATCGAAAGGTAAGTAATATATATTAGTAAATTACAATGTTGATAGTTAGAAAAAACACAATTTTGTATGGAGCGTACATAAACTTTGCTACTGGCTAGTGGTTAAAAAAAACTGGCCAGTGAAAAATTCATTCTACTGTACTGGCCAGTGGGTAAAAATGTTAATTTTGACCATTAGTTAGGAGACCTGGTTTTAAAAACTAAATAGTATCTTGATTTCAATAGTATTATTGAGTAATGGCTGAAAGATTGTTTAAAATAAATATTGAATGATAAAATTAATTTTTTAAATATGCAAGTTTTTTTTTTTTTTAATTATACATTCCTTCCTTATATGTTCCTAAAATAAGATACTGTGTCAAGAATGTTTTAAAATTTTAACACATCCTCCCTCCAAAAAGTATATGTAAGGTTTGTGAATATTTTTAAGTACCACACCATAATCGATATCCAGAGGTTCATTTTTGATATTTTTTTATTTTCTTATGTACTTTGTCTCAGGATTTTTTTTTTTTAAACTAGTCTTATCCCTAATTGTATCTAAAAGTACAGAATTTCTTTCTCTTGAGATACTTGCTTGATAATCTGTTTTGTGTGCAAATCAGGGTTTTAAAAAAGCCGGCTAAAATTAAAAAAAGCCACGTCGGTGGCTTTTATTGGTTTTACAGGCTTTTTTTGGCCATAATTGGCTTTTATTACAGTGAAGCATTGTAATTATAAACTACACATTTTAAAGTGTTTTTAATTAGTTATAATGACTAGGGATGCACCAAATAGTGATTTTGGCCGAATACCGAGTTTCGGCCTACAGGTATACCGAATATTCGGCTTGTCGAATACTTTTATATTTCAAAGTTTAAAAGCACTAAAATGTTACATTTTAAAACAATTTTATATAATATTTAAAACAGAAACATTTATTCTAATAAACGAGGTTTTTTCAAGTAAACTTTATGCTGAAAAAACAACTGCTTTGAGTTATTTAAGAGGATAGTAGTTATAAAACTTTTTTAATTAATAAAATTTTAAATTTTATGTCTTCTTCTGAGAATTAACAGATGAATAAAAATTCCTTAAATTCTAAAAGAAACATTTTAAAATCAAAGAGAAATTGTGAAAAAATTGGAAGAAAAATTGTACAGGATCATATATTATTTGTCAGGCAGAGACTAAAGTAAAAGTAAATAAATAATACAATATATTCAAATTTTATATGGTGGCAACTTAGCAAGAATAACTGTTTCTTAAACGTCTTGACTCTTAAACGAAGTTGTATAAGGTTTTTAAAAATGTTTAAAAAGTTTTTTTAAATATTCGGATCGGCCGAGTATTTTGAGATACTTAGAAAAACTTAGAAACAAGCTTTTCAAAATTTTATTTAGAGATTTTTTTTCTTGTTTAAATGCTCTATTTTTAATACGCTTATGTACCAAACTCCTCAAATATATCCTTTCTAATTTCTCAATATGGACTTTTCCATTTTGATGTGCTACATTTTGTCATTGTTTAATTAAATATAATCTTTAAAATGTGTAGTATAAGTGGAGCTATGTACTATGTAATTTCAAAACACCAGTTTGGAGTCATTCATTTCAATATTTATAATTTTATTCCAGACGTAATTGCCTTCACAGTTGCCTTCTATAAGTTATGAAGACTTATTTATTTGACAAAATTTAATAGAAATTTATAATTTTTTTAGTAGAAAATATTTATAAGTGTATTAAAAATTGATTCAAATTTAAAACAAATTAGCTGTAAACAAACTTTTAAAAATAAAAACTGGCTTTTTTAAGTGGTTAAAACCAAAAAAAGCCGGCTGTCTTTTTTTGGCCTGGCTAAAAGCCGGCAACCCTGGTGCAAATGCATATTAGCTTTATTAAAAGAATAAAGTGAACATTTTTCTAGAATTTTTGATAATTTATTTTCTTATGAACTTTCAGTTGCAGGTTTTTTTTTAAAACCTGTTTTATCCCTAATTGTATCGTAAAGTACAAATTTTCTTTTTCTTGAGATAATTGCTTGATAATCTGTTTTGTATGCATATTAGCTTTATAAAAAGAATAAACATTTTTCTAGAATCCAAATATTGTAGTTTAATCAGGTTTTACACTTTCAAAGAAAACCAGCTTTTGTTTTAGTGATTAACGCAGCAATAAAGTATTTATACAGTCCACCACCCTTGCCCTTACCTCATAAAAATGAAACATATTATTGTTAACATAGTTGCAAAGAAAATGAGAAAATATATAACATAAAATTGCAAACGTGAAATGCAGTTTGGCACTTAGAAAAGAAAAAATTGCAAACATGAAATGCAGTTTGGCACTTAGAAAAAAAAATTGTTGGCGTCATTTGACATTTCACTTCCTAACTACTGAGTTCTTAATTTCTAACCCTGATCTGTATGTTTCGGTTCTGCAGAATATTGGTTGAAAATCATTTCTGCATTTTGGCAGCTTTTCTTTTCATCCTCTCCCTCTTCCCATACTTTAAATTTGAAAATCTTTTTACGCTCTAATTTCTGTTTGTTTTTTAAATGTTTTGCTCTAGTTTTATTTGTTAATTTGAAATATTAATAGTAAACATCTGCATTTCCTTCCTTGCTGAAATTTCTGATCATAACCCTCTCTATACGTGCTACTTTTTTGTCTTTATGCACAGAATTATTATATAATTAAAATTCTTTTCAGAAATCTAGCTATAGTACTAGGGCTTGTTAACTCTAGGGGGGGGGGGGAGGCTGTCATGCAGGAATTTTCAAAAGAAGGCACACTGTTGTAATAGAATTTTGCAATTTTTCCAAGTGGCTGGACAACGAATTTATAGATTTCAAGCAATCGACTGATCAATTTAAAGGTTTTTCCTCGCAGCCGATTAGCAGAGTTTTATAATACAGACACATGCCATGTATGAGAAAATTTTATGCAAAATTCTCAACAATACTGAAAAATTAAAAATATTCTCCAATTTTATGTACGGTTATTCAGTTATTGTTTGCCAGAGGTGATTCTATTCTGAATTTAAGGCATTCTGTTCAGAAAATTAAAAAATCGGCACAGAAAGTAATTTTCTGCTGTGCGGGATCATAGAAAAAATCATAGTATTAACTAAGAATAATTAAGAAATAGAATAGAATAGAATCATTTCAAAATTGGCAATTTCTGTATTTCGATGTATGAAATGTAAAACCAGTTGTATGAAATGCAAAAACAACATTAAAACCAGTATTCACACACATAAAAATTATTGATGAAATTAAAAAGCCTTGATAAATGTTTGAATGCAAAATTTTCATCTTTCTTAACTTTAATTTTTTAGGGTATGTGTGGTAGAGTAATGCAGAAATTTTATATTCACCTTTTTCCTCCCGTTTAATTTTATTTATTCAAGTTGTGCTGAGATTGTATCCTTTTCTAATTTATGTGGAACACTTTTTGTAGCATTGAAAAGTAAATTTAGTCATATTTTGATGGCTGATATTTTAGAAAAGCACTGAATGTCACTAATGTTTATCAAACTTTATTTTTAGTTATAACCAGAAACGTAGGCGCATTGAGGAATGTATGAAAGATAATGCTAAAGAAATGATGTTAAATTCAAGAGTCTCTCAAAGCATGGCTATTAGAGCGAGAAATTTGAATGAAATATCTTCAACTTCGCAAAATTATCAGATGGCCTTTCAAGTTCTGGGTGATAGTCCTGCTATTATGGAAGATGGAAATTATTCCAGTCATAGATGCTCCAATGAAAATGTATCAACGGGAACCTCCTCTTCCAGTGAAAGTTTGGAAGACAGAAATGATTACAGTCATAGATGCTCCAATGAAAATGTATCAACAGGAACTTCCTCTTCCAGTGAAAGTTCGTTATCATTTGCTAGTGTATCAAGTGTCCCTGATATTTCATCAAGTAGTTTTACCAGCAGCGATGACGAACAACCTGATATCCAAGAGTTTCTTAGAGAATGGTATAATTCCTCTAAATCGGTTCCAAGACAAGCTCTTAGAGTTATTGAAAGGGCTTAAAGCTTGGTTTCCAGAATTACCAGCTGATGCAAGGACACTCTTGGATACTCCCCGAAATGTGGATGTGCAGCCTATGGGTGAAGGTTTGTTCCATCATTTTGGCTTAAAAAATGAAATTATTAATCGGCTGCAAACATTTGAATACGCTAGTTATTCATCACTCAATCTGCATCTCAATGTTGATGGAATGCAACTGCACAACAGCACAAATGATCAATTTTGTCCCATTTTGTGTTTCTTGGAAGAAGATCCCTTAAAGAAACCATTTGCAGTTTCTTTGTTTTGTGGTGACAGCAAGCCACCTCTGAATGAATTTTTGACTCAGTTCATCAGAGAAATGCCAGATCTGCAGAATGAAGGATTTTTCTTCAACAATTGCCATTTTAATGTAACAATACGTTGCTTTACTTGTGATGCTCCAGCACGGTCTTTCATAAAATGTACAAAACCCCATAATTCTTATTATGGGTGTGATCGTTGTATTCAAAAGGGTAAATGGAAAAACCGGGTTATCTTTCCAAATACAACCTGTCAATCCCGTACAAATGAAAGTTTCCGTGCACAAAAACAACGGCGCCACCATAAAGAAGAATCCCCACTACTAGAACTTGATATCGATATGGTCAATCCTTTTCCGCATGACTACATGCATTTAGTCTGCCTTGGCGTCATGCGTAAGCTATTAATGATTTGGTGTGGCAAGGCAAAAACAAATATTGGTAAAGTTTCCGCATGACTACATGCATTTAGTCTGCCTTGGCGTCATGCGTAAGCTATTAATGATTTGGTGTGGCAAGGCAAAAACAAATATTGGTAAAGTTTCCGCATGACTACATGCATTTAGTCTGCCTTGGCGTCATGCGTAAGCTATTAATGATTTGGTGTGGCAAGGCAAAAACAAATATTGGTAAAGTTTCCGCATGACTACATGCATTTAGTCTGCCTTGGCGTCATGCGTAAGCTATTAATGATTTGGTGTGGCAAGGCAAAAACAAATATTGGTAAAGTTCCCGCATTTGACAAACAATATCTAAACTCTTTCCTTTCAGAAGTGCAGTTGTCATTCCCAGATGAATTTAACCGTCAGACAAGGCCTGTAAAGAAATTAGATTATTGGAAGGCTACTGAATATCGGAGCTTTCTTTTGTATTTAGCACCATTATGCTTGAAAAATGTACTCCCCAAAGAAACTTACATTCATTTTTTGCATTTTTTCTGTGGAGTAACTATCTTAATAAGTGAAGAGTTTTGTACAGAAAAGAACAGTTTGGCAGCTGAGCTTTTGCAGTCTTTTGTGAAAGAAATGCCAAAACACTATGGATCAGAATGTTTAGTGTACAATATACATTCTCTGATTCATTTGAGTGAAGATGTAGCCAATTTCGGACCACTCGATTGTTTTAGTGCTTTTCCTTTTGAAAACTTTCTGCATAGTTTGAAGCGCATGATTTTTAAAATTACAACAAGTTGTAAAAAAAAATGCACGAACGGCGCCAATCATCTATACGTATGACAAAAAAAACTCAAACCAAGTTTTCCGTTGGAAAAAGGAAAAGATACAGTTCCATAAAGTCTTCAGTGGAAGGCATTCATTATTCTGGAATAAGAAATGAAAAATGTAAATTAAATACTAAAGAAAGAAATTCATATATTTTGGCAAATAATGATGTTTTCAAAGTATTTAGTTTCGTTCTTGATACAAGTGGGGAAATTTTCATTGTTGGCAAAAAATTTGCAAAAAAGCAAAACTACTTCTCAAAACCTATTCACTCCAGCTCATTGAATATTTTTAAAGTTAAAGAACTTTCCAATACTCTTCATACATTCCATGTGTCTGAAGTGCAATATAAAGTATTTGCTATTCAATACAAAACAGATTGCTTTTTATGCACTCCTTTGTGGCATACAAAGCATTTATAGATTGTCATTATATATTTATCATTACAATTGTAATTTTTAAAGCAATTTCTTTTTTGTATTGAGTTGAATCATTTATTTCATTTTAAAAAGGAGATATCTTATAATTGCTTGCCATTGTTCATTGCTATGAAAAATGTTAATGAAAAGAATAATTTTTCTATTGGTAAAACTGCAAAATATTAATGTAGTACATTTAATTGTTCTTAGAATCTTTAGTATTAATTTGTATAACTTTGCCAAACATTGTTTAATGTGCTTCATTTTTGTATTTATTTGCATCATTGTTACATTTTAAAAAGGCGATAGCTTATAATTGCTTGCGATTGTTTTAAAAAAAATTAGGAAGAATCTTAATTTTTCTACTGGTAAAACTGTGTAGAACTTTAAAATATAGTACATCTACTTGTTTTAAGAATCGTTGTAAAAGCAATAATTTGCGTAACTTTGCGAAACATGTTTAATATTTCATTTTTGTGTTTATTTGCATTAGTATTACATTTTTAAAAGGAGTCCTTGCCATTGTTATAAAAAATGTTAGGAAGCATCTGCGTTTTCTGCTGGTAAAATGGTGCAAAAATTTTAAATATAGTACTTGTTTTAAGACTCTTCCTTTCTAAAAGCATTAATTTGCATCATTATATTTTTTAAATGAGGTAGTTTATAATTACTTGACACTGTTTAAAAAAAAAATTAGGAAGTATCTAATTTTTCTACTCGCCAAACTTTAAAATATAGTTCATCTACTTGTTTTAAGAATCTTTGTAAAAGCAGTGATTTGCATAACTTTGCCAAACATGTTTATTTCATTTCTGTGTTTATTTGCATTAGTATTTCATTTTTAAAGAGTTCTTGCCATTGTTATAAAAATGTTATGAAACATCCGAGTTTTCTGCTGTTAAAACTGTGCAAAAAATTTTAAATATAGTACAGTACAGTCTCCAAAATCCAGAATCGTTCGGGACACAGATTTTCGATAACTCAGGATTTTAGAGATCCTGAAATAACTTTAGAAAAATTTAAATCATAAAAAATCTAAAATTATAATCATAAAAAAATCTAAAAAATAACCTATTAAATGATTCAAAAGAAAAATAAAATTTAATATTATAAAATGTACACAGAATACTTTTACGATTTTATTTGAACATGTTTGTTGTTTTAGTTTAGGCTTATTAGCCATCACCTTTTCCCTGATTCTGTATAAAGACATCAGTTCATTTTCCGTAATGAAATTCCTTTGTTCAAACCCTAATATTGTTTTATCTAAACTATTAATTCCATTGTTTTTTAGTTTACCGAATCGTCGGTCATTTTCGGAATCATCGTCAGCGTTTCCTTTATTTACTATGCTGTTAATGATTTCGGATTCGCTGCGTGATCCGACAATTGGTATATTTTTGTCAATCTCCATAACTTCATCTATATCTGACTTATCTAGACTTACAGTTCCATTTTTGGCATAATCTAAAAGCTCAGAAATTTCGGCTTCTTTTCGAGAAACTGTAAATCCTTCAAAGTCAGCGTTATCATCGTCATCATTAAATATCATGGCCGGCAACAGATGGTGCCAAGCATTTTTCACAATTTCAGATTCAATAGAATCCCACGCATTCGCGGTGCAAAAAATCGCATTTTTGATATTGAAAGATTTTACAAAATCGAGAATATTCTGGTTATTTATGTGCACTAACATTTTTCTCAAAAAATCATTTTTGTAACAGCATTTAAAGGCCTGCAACACTCCCATATCCATAGGCTGAATCAAGGAAGTGCAGTTCGGCACCAGAAATATAACTTTAATATTTTCTATATTCAAAATTTCAGCATCTGGAGGAGCAGAGCCAAAATCAATAAAATTTTGGAGTCACTTGGGAACCCTTTTGATTCACAATGAGCCTGAACTGAAGGAACAAAATAGGCATTGAATCATTTCTGGAATAGTTCCTTAGTCATCCAACCACGTTTGTTTCCACGGTAAATAACTGGAATAGGTATACCTTTCAAGCATCGGGGATTAACACTTTTTCCGATCATTAATAATTTTAATTTGTGAGTTCCAGTTGCATTTGCACAAGCTAAAACTGTAAGCCTCTCGTTCATATCTTTAATTTCCGTAGGATTTTTTTCATTTGCAGTGGCTAGTGTCTTTCGCGGCACATATCTCCAAAACAGAGAAGTTTCGTCAGCATTATAAATCAAATCATAAGGTATCTTTTCTTCAGATATTATTTTGGCAATCTCATCAATGAAAATTTCACTGGCTTCATCATCGGCGCTAACTTTCTCTCCACATATTCGAAGATATCGAATTCCATGACAATTTTTAAATTTTTGTGGCCAACCAGTCGAATAATTGCATGGCAAACTTACCCCCATCTTTTCATGAAATATTTTAGCTTGTTCAACGATTAATGGACCACTAAGAGGCACATGCTCACTTCGCTTCTGGCGAATCCATTCAATTAAAACATTATCCAAATCTACATTAGCAGTGCGTAAAGTTTTTCTTTTTTTCATATCAGAAGGAGAATCGCTATCCATAACAAACTGACGAATCTTATCTCTGTTTGAAATTATCGTATACAGTTGATTTTCCAACGCTGTATTTTTCAGATACTGTTGACAGATGTACCTTGATCATGCGATTTTAACGATATTTTATCTGCTATTGACAAAGAAATGTTTTCTCTCTCTACTCATTGCAGACATGACATGATGCACTAGCAAACTAAAATTAATTTAATATAGCTTCAAAAATATTAAGCCTAAAGTAAATGTAACTGATCGATCAAACAAATAAGAAAAACTTCTCTCTCAAAATAATTAGAGGAAATGACTGGTACGGCCATCTATCGGCAAAATGCAGATTATAAAATAAAACTGCAAAAATTTAAGAGAATTGTTTGGTGCTGTAATCTGTCGACAAAATAAGAAAACGAAACTAAAAAATACAAAAAATAGATTAACACTTATGCAGTCCGGATTTTGGAAGTTTTCGGATTTAAGATGTCCAGATTTTAGACTTGTACTGTACTTGTTTTAAGAATCTTTGTAAAAGCATTAATTTGCATCATTATTATATTTTTAAAATGTGATAGCATATTGCTTGCCATTGTTTTAAAAAAAAATTAGGAAACATCTAATTTTTCTACTCTCAAAACTTTAAAATATAGTTCATCTACTTATTTTAAGAATCATTGTAAAAGCAGTGATTTGCATAACTTTGCCAAACATGTTTAATATTTCCTTTCTGTGTTTATTTGCATTAGTATTTCATATTTAAAAGGAGTCCTTGCCATTGTTATAAAAAATGTTAGGAAGCGTCTTAAGTTTTCTGCTGGTAAAACTGGAAAATTTTTAAATATAGTACTTGTTTTAAGAATGTTTGTAAAAGTATTAATTTGTGTATCTTTGTCAAACTCAATTGAATTAGTGAAAAATATATATTATTAAAAGTTTGAAAGCGTTTTCCACTTTTCTTGTAGTTTGTGAACTTTAAAATACAGTAGAGTCCCGCTTACCTGAGTTTCCACTTTAACCAATTTAACAGGAGGACAGAGACTAAATTGTTCCCCTCAAAGCCTTCCTAAAATTTCTGGAGCGATACTGCAGTTGATAGGTGTAAGGTTTTTTTTACCATGAGCACCAGTGCAAGTCGGTGATAGCTCATTTGCTTGGGGGGGGGGGGGGGACTGTGGAATTAGCCAATTTTAATATAACTGGTGTAAAGCATATCTGTAAATTCTGATGTTGGAGTAAATTTCGAAAGCATTCACAAGTATAATGATTTGCTCACTGTTGAGAATCTATTTAATTGTGATGAAACAAGATTAAATTTTTGTACACTGCCTATTTCTGGCTAATAGAAAGCTACTTTATATATTTAAGCAATAGCAGTTTTACAAAATCAGATTGGAATGTCTAGAAGAATGAGTTAAAGAATACCTGAAACAGGTTACACTAAAGGATGTTATATATTGAAATTCCTGAAGCCTATGAAGAAATTGAGTGAACAAACTCCACAGAAATTGAAGCAAAAGATAATGGCACCAGAGCAGCCAAACAGTGAAAATTAGCTAAGAATGACTGATCTTTGTCCTAGCATAAGAACTTCAAGTTTTTAAAACTTGCTGAAGAAGATATCTCTGAGTAGATGAATGTAAAAGAACTTAAAGAAATTACAGGTGACTTGATTGGGGAAATTGTTTAAAACCGCAAATAAAAACACTGGCAGTGAAAACTGTCCATCTGAAAAGAATGAAACATTCCGAATTTCTAAGTTGCATTGCAAAAAAAGAGGCTAAGCTATAAATTAGGCAAGTGGCTAAGCTACAATTTTGACACTAATGCAATGGCATAATATTGCAGCAAAAAATGTTCATGATCCAATGAATTAATCTAAGATTTCTTCAAATTAAAAATCATTCTGCATTTTTATAAGCCATTGGAAATGTAGATCACAAAGTCTAAGTAGTACCATAATTGATAAATTGTTCATAAATTTACGTTAAAATTTTTAGTTTATGTACTTGGTTTGAGTTTTTTGCTTATCTAGGGGTAGATTGGTCCATATTAACTCCGATAATCGTGTCACTACTGTATTTTATATTTAAACTCATTTTTAGGATATGTAAATTTTTAAAATCATTTTTGCATATCTTTATCAATCTTTTATCTTTATATCTGTGCATATGATATATAATTTAAATCCACATTATAAATATTAACATCAACCATACTAAATAAGCTGAAATCAGATAATATACATATTATAAGCAATGTATAATCTTATTTGTTCATTTCACTAGTACAATTTTTAAAAGAATTTGTTTTCAAGGGTCTATTCAGACATTATCACATTTTATGTTATAATCATTACATTTGTGAAGGGTTCGGTTTTAAAATGAAAATTATGAAGACCCTGGTTTTAATGAATAAATAGTCAAGTGCGAGTATTACTTGTGCACAGAGAGTTCCATACAATAAATATATTAATTAGTAACCGTATTACAAAAGAAATCGCTGTTGAAAGAATAAAGACTTTGTAAAACTACGCAATGTAGGGTTAGATATAGCTGTATATACTCAAAAAATCCCTGCTGGCTTGGCCTATAGGCACAGGTAGATTTCGAAGCTAACCCTTACTGGCGCGGAGTAATTCTGTTTATAAACTGATGAGATAATGGACTGACACCGCAATTTATAAACAAATTTATTAGAAAATATGAACTTGCTTATTTTCATGTACATTATAATAGGAAAATTTTAGTTAAATATTGTTGGTGCCGTTTGCGAGTTTTGGAATTAGGTGTCCCTTTTTAAGGATACCGTGCCGGAAAGGTTTAAGTGCTAATTTCAACAACAACAAACTAAATCATGATTAGAGATAAACCCCACAACTTTATCTAGCCTCTTTTGATGAGTTTTTAATTTATATAAGCTGGTTTTATCAGAATCATATTAAGGCGATATTAAAAAAAAAATTTCTATCCTCTACAACTAGAAATTTTCTGGCATGTTTTCAGATTCATATTTTTTTCTTTTAAGAATGAAACTTGCTGACGTGGTTTTTGAAGAGATTTACAAGCAATCTGAGTTTTTATTTTTTGATCAATTAATTAAAACTTTATAAACAATTATTTTCTCAGTAGGACAATATTTTACATTTCCAACACAATTGCTTCGAGAAATTCGGTTCAAAATGCCAACTTTGGCATCATTTTTTGAAATACATTCTGCCTCTATCAAAAAATCGACCATTACGGTACATTATATAATTTCTGAATAATAGAATCCACCTTTGGAATGCGTTTGAGAGTAAAAAAGAGTCAGAAAATAAGCAGTTTGGATTTTAAAACACCTTTTAATATCTTTTATTACTTCTGCCAATTTAAACTTTCTATAATTTAAGAGTAAAATGGCTGTGACACAGAAGTGATGTTTGTTTTTACTCGTTATGTATGGTACCGTACAAAATTGTGAAGGGCCTTGTTTTTAAAATGAAAAATTGTGAAGTGTGTATTTCTCCTAAACAGACCCCTGTTTTTTTATTGCGAATTTTTAAAAGGATTTAGTTCTTTTACTTCTAAACATCTGTATAGATATCTGACAATAGCTTTTCATTGTTAACGAAAATATATTAATAGATCACCCGCTTGACATTGTCTGGGCTTCTAATAATACTTAAATATAAGTGTTGATGGATTTTATATTTTTAAATTAAAATCCAAATAAAGGCTTGCAAGAAGCATTTTGTAAAGAATACTGTTGAATACATAAAATCTGACGTTGATATTTTTATCAGTTATAAATATAACATCAGAAATATGCATACTTTTTATGTAGAAATAAGAATGTGATGTAAAAAATATTTAAAGAATGTGTAAAAGAATGTGTTGAAATACAGACATGTAGTTACATTTTTGCAATTTGTAAGGCTATGTGCAGTTCAAAGTAAATTTTAGATTTATTGTATTTAAACTGCTTTACTTAGTGCAGTCAAACCTTGTTGGTACACTATTGTCGGTTCTTAAAAATGACTTGAGTGAAGTTTATTGCATTTCAATCTGAGAGGGAATGGCCACCACTTGAATTCAACACCGAATTTGTGCATCAAACAATCATGTTTAGAGGCAAAAACTTTATTTAATATTTACAGAGTTCTAGTAAGTTTACATTTTATAAATTAGTTTATTTGATCTGCAGATAAAACATAAATTACAGTACTTTTATTGAACCTTTTTCAGAAACCTTAAGAAATTCTGCGCAATTTATTTCCCGGACGAAGATAACGCTGTTGTCCATAAAGGTTGTCTAACAGAGATATCTGGCACTAACTACAAGTGGCCAGAATCTCCAACACTTGATTTATTGGAAAGTCTCACCAGAGCTGAAAAAGAGCCAGAAACAAACTGGTCTTCATATCCTTCAACATTAATACACACTTCGAGTAAGTAATTTATGTGTAATTATCATTGGTTGGTTGGTTGTATAAGGTTTTATGGCACAAAGTCCCATGAGGGACATGCTGCGCCAAAAAAATAATTATAGACTAAAAAGGATGAAATTAAATAAAGTAGCTAAAATATAGGTAAATATGAAAGAAAATAAATAACGTAGAAAAGGTATCTGGATGAGGTATCCCATCCAGATGTTAAAACCAAAAATCAGTCATAAAACCAATGAAATAAATAAAAGATTAGATATCAAAATAAAATCCTGCGTGTTTTAAAAACGTAAAGAGTGCCCCATGAGGTGTTTCCCCGATGAGGTTTGTCATTGCTGGTAATGAAGTCTTAAAATAAATTCTATATAAGTGCCGGAGGCCCGGACAGTCAGTTAAAACATGATGAATGGTCAGATAATCATAATGACAATGTGGACACATGGGTGCATCCTCCCGAAGTAAAAGATGTTTATGAGTGATCCTAGAATGACCAATTCTCAGACGAGTCAGAAGGACATCTGTTTTCCTTGGATAATTTGGAGGCCACGTTATGATTGTAGGTTTGATATGGTGCAATTTATTATTGTATTCTAAATCCCAACTTTCTTGCCATTTATTATGAATAAAATGGTTTATAAGTAGTTTAACGTCTGAGAAAGGTATTCTATGGTGTAAGGGATTAAGAGCCAGCTTTGCCGCCTCATCTGCTTTTTCATTTCCAGGGATACCCATGTGTCCAGGTACCCAGCAAAATAAGATATTATAGCCACGTCTTGTCAATTTATTATAAAACTCTAAGATGGACGAAACAAAGGGATGCTTTTTAAGTGATTTTATAGCGTCAATAGAACTATTTGAGTCAGTATAAATGATGAAGGGTGAGATATGATGATGAGAGATGTGCGACATGGCTCTCTCTATTGCAATCAATTCGGATGTAAAAACAGAAATTGAAGGGTGCAGACGATAACTCAAGGTAGTGTCATTACAAAAAATCCCGCAGCCAACAATATCCCCACTCTTAGAACCATCCGTATAGATATCTATGTAATTATTAAAGTTTGCACGATGTGCAGCAAATAGTTGTTGAAAGGCAAGAGGTGATAGATTATTTTTATTGTAACCTTTAAAAGGATGGAGGGTGGTAATATCAGGAGGTTTCCAGGGAGGGAACTGGTACATTGGACAAGGGTTCACTTCAATATTGATTAGAGCACTATCATCAATAATTCTTCGTATTCTGGCTCCAAAAGATGGTATGCAAGATGGTCTATGCTGATAAAGGATATCATTGTCTGTATTTAAAATGTGGGTATGAAGGGGATGGCTAGGATATGAAATGATACGGTAATACAACTGTAATGAGAGTTTATCACGAATATGATGTAATGCTGGTTCGTTACAGTCAACATAAAGGCTTAAAATTGGAGACGTACGAAATGCACCAGAGCAAGCCCGGAGTGCGCTATGGTGCACAGTGTCAAGTTTTTTTAGAGCAGATTTACTGGCTGAACCATAGACCTGGCAGGCATAGTCAATTTTAGACCGGATCATGGCACGATAGATTTTAAGGAGAGAAGTACGATCTGCTCCCCAAGAGGTATTTGAAAGCACCTTTAAAAGATTAAGAGATTTTTCGCATTTTGTGCGTAACTGCAAGATATGTGGTAAAAAGGTTAACTTTTTATCAAAGTGAAGGCCCAGAAAACGGACACTGTCCACAACAGGAATCTGAGTTGAGTCGATAAAAATTTCAGGATCTGGATGTAGATCCCTACGTCTACAAAAGTGCACGCAAGAAGTTTTGTCTTTAGAAATGATAAAACCATTTTTATTTGTCCAATTAAGAATATGAGTGATGGCAGTTTGCAATTGTCTCTCAATAAAACGAATATCTTGACCTATACACATAATGCGAAAGTCGTCAACATAGAGATCTCCCTTCACCGAAGGGGGTAATTGACCAAGGATATCATTTATTTTGATAGCAAAGAGGGTGACACTCAGGACACTGCCCTGGGGTACACCCTCTTCTTGTACATAAAAACTTGATAGAGTTCCCCCAATCCTGACTTGAAAGAGTCGCATGGCGAGGAAGTTGTCAATAAAAATTGGGAGGTTCCCACGAAAATCAAGATTAAACAGATCACGAAGGATCCCGTATCGCCATGTTTTGTCATAGGCTTTCGCCATGTCAAAAAAGACTGACACCAAATGGCTGCGTTTTAGAAAAGCAGTCCGAATATGATTTTCAAGATGGATCAGGTTATCGATAGTAGATCTACCTCGTCGGAATCCACTTTGAAAAGCGGCAAGCAGATTGTTAGATTCCAAAATATGCACAAGGCGGATATTTACCATTTTTTCTAGAAGTTTGCAAAGGCTGCTAGTGAGTGCAATAGGTCTGTAATTATTGGGGTCCTTGGAATCTTTACCTGGTTTAGGAAAGGGAATAATAACAGCTTTACGCCAGGCATAAGGAAAGGCATGTTCAACCCAAATTCTATTATAGAAGGCAAGTAAGTTATTAAGTGAGGCGGTGGAGAGATGTTTTAGCATGGTATAGGTGATGCCATCGTGACCTGGAGCAGAGAGGTGGCTTTTTTGCAAACAACTTAGGAGCTCTGAAATCGTAAAGGGGTTATTATAGCTAAAAGAATGGCGAGAATGAAAATTGATGCGGGTAGTTTCCATTTGTCTTTTATATGATAAGAATGGTTCTGGGTATGAATCTGTGCTAGAGTTAGATGCAAGTGTATTTGCTATTGTTTCAGCAATATTTTTGGGTGAAGCTATTGTTTGACCGTTGTGATTTAGGATTGAGATATGGTTTTCGGAATATACGCCCATACAATTTTTTACTTTTTTCCAGAGGACTTTGCTTGAGGTATTAGAGCTAATGTTAGATATGTATTGCATCCAAGATTCACGCTTGCTCTTACGACGCACTCTTCTAGCTTCCGCCTTTGCTTTTTTAAAGGCAATATAGTTTGTATTATTGGGATACCTCCGGAAGAGGCCCCAAGCCTTCTGTTGAGTTTTTTTTGCAATCTGGCAATCACTGTTCCACCACGGCTTCTTGTGCCTAGGTGTAGCAGTGGATTTAGGAATACTAATATCTGCAGCATTGATAATACACTTGGTGATATTATCAAGTGCATCATCAATATCACAGTAAATCATGTCGTTTGTAATTTTAGCTTGATTTTCGAAAGATGGCCAATTTGCTCTGTCATAAATATAGCGCTTAAAATAAGTATTAGAGTCCCTGTTAGGAGTAGTCTGCGTGATAAATGTCGGAAAATGGTCACTGCCGTGCAGGTCATTTGAGACCCAGAAATTCAGGAATGGATAAACAGATGGGGAGCAGATTGTGAGGTCTATTGCATGAAAAGTGCGAGTTGGTTCATGAAAGTAAGTGTTATCTCCATTATTAAGCAGGCATAAGCCATTGTCAGATATTAATTTCTCAATAACATCCCCACGCTGATTAGAATCGGTATTTCCCCACAGTTGACTATGTGCATTAAAGTCTCCAACAATGATGTAAGGAGTGGGGAGATGGAGAAGGAGATTATCAAGAGTAGCTGACTGAATAGACTGATTTGGCGGTAAGTATAAGGTGCAAATTGTTATTAGCTGGTTAATATGTACACGGACTGCAACCGCTTGTAAATTTGTGTTTAGATTAATATGCGTATGGGGTAGGTTGCGAGAGATGAAAAGAGCCACTCCACCTGTGGCCCTTTCACTACCAGTAAAATCTTTTCGGTATGTAGCATAAGTACGCAATTTTGCTTTGTCATTGGGTTTAAGATGGGTTTCTTGTAACGCTAAACATAGTGGTTGATGGTCATGAAGAATGTTGCGGATTTCGTCATATTTATTATGATAGCCACGGCAGTTCCACGAGATAATATTAGACATGAATGATTTTTTTTTAGTAATTTATCTGCGTTAATTTATTCAGAGATAGCCATACTATCTCCATCGTTAAATTCTTCATCCGAATCTGGGTGAAGAGCTAGAGCATCCTCCTCCTCCATTTTATCTGTCTGTTTTGGGTGGATTTCTTTTTTGGATGTTTTACTCTTTCTCTTTTTGGCTGCATTTTCAGATGGTACAGTGACTTTAACTGTTGGCAGATTAAATTTCTCTGCATCAGATTTACGGTTTGGTTTCACAGATGGCGTTTTTGTTGTATTTTGAGAACCTCTTTTATGGATTGGAAGTTTAGAGATTAAAGATTGTGACGAGGTATTTTGTTGTGCATTAGGAACAGATTTTGATAAGTTAGGATGAGCAGATTTTGGTGACTTAGGAGGAGCAGCAGCTTGCGTTGATCTATTTGTCTTACCAGAATAATTAGACAGGTTATTTTCTTTTTGATTAGGTTGGCAATTAGTTTCAGTGGGGAAATCGGTTTGGGTTGCAATAGTTTTATGAGTTTTTTGGACTGTTTTAGACAAAGCAGCAGCATATGATACACCAACTGTGGGTGTCCTGGATTCAACTATTTTTCTAGCCTCGGGGTATGATAAATTTTCTTTTGTTCGTATTGTTTGTATCTCTTTTTCTTTTCGCCACTGCTCGCAGGATTTTAAATAAGATGGGTGCTCTTTTTTGCAGTTTACACAAGAAGGTGGTGCATTGCACTGTACACTTTCGTGGCCAACTGCACTACACCGACCACATGTGGTTTTACCTCGGCATGAGGTTTTTGAGTGCCCAAAGCGTTGACAATTAAAACAACGCAGTGGGTTTGGAATATAAGGTCTGACAGAACATGAAAGATATCCGGCTTTTATATATTTGGGTAGGTTTGGCGAGTTAAAAGTAAGTATTATATGCTTGGTAGGTATCTGAATTTGATTCGCTGGTATTTGTTCATCTTTACGGGTGATTTTTATACGTCTAGCTCCTATGACATTTTGTTCCCTTAAGTTTTCCACTATTTCATCTTCGGTTACATGGAGGAGGTCAGATTCTGAGATCACCCCACGAGAGGTGTTGAGGGTTCTATGTGGGAATACGGAAATCGGGATATTTGCAAAATGTGTACATTTCTTTAAACTTATGGCTTGTTTGCTATTGTTTACTTCAATAAAAAGATCACCAGATCGAATTTTTTTGATGGTCTTTGGTTCACCAATCAATCCTTGGATAGATTTGTGAATCAGAAAGGGAGAGGTCTTGTCAAAACTGCCTTCTTGTCTTTTGATAACAAAGAATCTTTCAGCACATGAATTGGTATTGGAGGCAGTATCATCATCTCTATCAGCACACAACTTATTTTGGTTCTCATTTGCTCCACATGGGAGAGAATTTAAAGGAGGTAAAGTATTTCCATCTATATTGAGAAAAAAAAATAAATTCAGACCCCGGTCGCACCACCCACCACCGAGCCCAACAAGGGGATGCACATTCGTGCACCAGTGCTAACCAGGGCCCATACGGTCACAAGACACTCCTATGCCAGTCTCCACCCTTAACGAGATGGCTAGTAAGTACTCGCTCGCTTGATCCCCAGCCAGTGACAAGTCAGCTGACCAGCCGATTGATGCATACGGGACCAATATGCACCTCCCGTCTACCTGAAGCAGGGGCCAAAGCAGCGTGTTGGTTTCCCTCAACTGCCAGGATCCCCCTTTCCAGGGACACGGGTCGCCACGTACGGCAAACACGTAATTATCATTGGACAAAAAGTCTTCCCTCCAATCTTTATATACTTAATCTTTATATACTAATCTTTATACTTTTTTTTCAAATTAATTTAACATAATTTTAAACTTAAGTTGGGCTCCTCCTTTTGTGTAATTTTTAAATCTATATGGTGATCATTTATAACAATTCCCGTATTAGTAAATATACTTTATTCTGAGAACAATGCATAATGAAACTATACTTGTAAATGATACATTGAAATTATATTCTTCTTAAATGAAGAATTAATTTTAGTAGAGTGTACTCGTCCATGATCCTAAAATCTGCATTGCAGATTTAAACAATTAAAGATGTAAATGTAAAATTTACGACTTTTTAAAATTTTAGATCAATCTGTACACATTTTTAACATATAATTCTGCTTAATATCACTGAATTTATGCTTTCTTATTAAGGAAGTATAAATTTATGTCTGAAAGAATTATAGATAACTATCACTTGTGATTGCCCAACACATTTATGTATTAATCAAGCTTTTTTGTCTAAAAATAGATGCAGATTTACGGTTGCCATGTGGCAACTAAATTTTTTGCTTTGGTGAGTAACTTTCACCATGCGTGTTACGGGGATGTCCCTTTTCCACTGATTGGCATTGTTTGTCCTCATTTGCTTTTATATTTTTACTTGCAGAGGTTGGCATCCTCACATTTGTTATTCTTTATGTATTTATAGTGAATCTAATTTTCTCTTATTTATTTAAAATCGTGCTACAATATCCTACATGCCATTTACTTAATTCTTTTTAGATGTTAGAAGCATACTTTTTATTCAAAAAAGAGTGATAACTTCTTCCTCCCCCCCCCCCCCCCTCCCTAGTTATCTTGCATGATAATCGAGCATTATTTAAAATTAAACTTGTATTGCTAATTTTTAAATTTAAAATTAGTCATTAAAATTCTGGCTTTTCTTTACATACCTAAATATGTTAATGATATATACCCAGACCTATTGTATTAATGTTCTTATCAATTTGTTTTATTACAGAAAGCTATTCTAGCGCGGTAAGCGCCATGAAAATTTTCCAAGCAAATAAAGAAGTAGAATTGTTTTCCCCAGATACAGATGCTGAATCCATGCCTAATTTTCTTAATCGAAAGAAACATTTCTCAACACCTAGTACCCCCACGATACCGGCGACTTCTGCGACTCCTAGGGCCCTGATGACTCCTATCAACTCATCTGCATCTGTGATCGATGTAAAGTGTTCCAACTGTAATGATTTGGAAAGTATGAACTTTTTTATATTGTACGATATTTTATTTCTGAGAAAAATATTAAATCATTTTTAGTAACTTTTTATTTTTTTTTGCTTAGAAAGATTAATAACAATAGAAGAAGAAATATCATCATTAAAGAAGCTATTAATTGATGTGAAGGCATCGTCATACCAAACTTTGCAAATTGTGTCAAAAATTGAGCAGAATAACATACCTCAAAGGTTTGACAATTTCCAGCGGTTTGAGACGCAAGAGGACTTAGCAGCATTCAACAGCAGTCTAAAGGACGGCGACACTTTTTCAAAAATGGTAATTTTGAGTACAAGTGTACCTTTTACTATGAAGTCCTTCCGGCCAGTGCTGGGAGGAAGAGGTAGCTTTCATGTTCCTTATTTTTAAAAAGCCAGCTTATATTATTCAAACACACATAGCTCGATTTAGTGGAAACCTAGGTTGTATTTTTTTTTTTTTTTTTTAAATCAAAGAAATTGGATTTTTTTTATCCGGATTTTTGATGCAAATTAATAGTTTCATTAGTTAGTGTCATACAATAAGGTTATATACATTAATATTGTAATAATTATGTAAAACTTTATTAAATACTAGTAATATTTAACATTTACTAAAATTAACTGCATTTAATATTAAATAGTTGGCACTACTACAAATTAATAATTAAACAATTAACTCTCTAATTAGGAACATATACATTTTTAAGCTTTAATTATTAAAATGATAATGTAGTATTCATTTTAGAAAGGAAAAGGAGCAGGATGCTAGTTCCCCCAAAAAAGGCATTTTGTGAGAAAATATATTAGTAATGATATAAGAAAAAAAGAATCTTTTTATATGATAAAGTTTCCTTATTTAATAATTTAATGAATCACAAATTGAAAAATACTATGAAATAACATGTTTTGATTTTAGTAATATCCTGTTTTTCCCAAAGAAATAAGAAAAAAAGCTCTATTTTTGCAAGATTTTGGGCACATGAATCTAGAAATACTGTTGAATGGGGAAGTTTTTTACAACAAATCTCTGGCTATAAGTGAATTTAACTTTTTAAGGCAGGGTGCATTTTGTGCAGTAATCCTAGAATTAATAAAAACTGCAAATAAGTAATTTCATTAGTTAGTAGCAAAAATAACAAAACTAACAAATATTATTTGCAGCCCGTTTTGCATTTGTGCTTAGAAAAATTACTGTTAATCACCACAATCTAAACTTACGCACATGTATGTGTATGCTAACCAAAAATTATGAAATGAGTTGAACCCATTCATACATATAGAATAAATATAAGGATAGCCAGTTATATCTGAAATCCTCAAAATATTCAAATAACATTACCTCTCAATGAGCGATTATTAGCTTTCAAAGTTTTGCTCCCTTTTCAATACCTGATTAATTTTTTTATTATATATGAGTTACATTATACACTATTCAACCTATACCGAAGAAGCTCTTGCTGTGTTAAACATTTTTATACCAATTAGTTTTTCTTATGCATTCATTTACAATTTAGTTGTTGAGCACTCTTTCATTCTTCTTTAACTCAAGATTGCTAGTAATTTATTATTGCAAAAGTAGAACGAGAAACTAAGACACTATTTATTCTTTTACTTGCAGAAATTTATTACACTTGCTACATTTATTTTAAGTAAAATAATGCATTCATAAAATTGATTTCCTAAAGGAAATTATGACATTATATTAGATTTAAATATCATTTTAAAATGAAACTTTTCTGTTGGATAAAAACAATGCTTTTCACAAACTAAACTGTTTTTTACAATACTCAGGAATTAAGCTCGGAAACTATTTAAAGCTCTTTTTTTGTTTATTCATAAGTCAAAATACCTGTAGAAACTTTCCAATTATGTTCATTTTAGATTTTAATAATTTTTTTTGGACATTTTAAACATTTAGAAAATTTTTGATTTTAATCACAGATTTAAAAAAAAGAAAAAAAAATCCATTGATTAAAATAAGCTTTAATCGCTGATTTAAATCAACTGATTAAAATAGTTGACACCCTAGTGGAAACTGATTATAGAAGATTCAATACTATTTTTTATCAATACTAAATATGAATGATAATTTCGCGAAATTAGTCACCTTTATCCAAGCTGGTTTTATTTAAAGTAACTTATATTTGGTTGCCAAATTCAGTGATATCTTGAAGTGCCTGCCATTTAAGACAACATGGTCGGGAGGCTAACTAGTGAACTTGGTCGAGACCTTAGTAATTCCTGTGCACATGCTCACTCACATCGGAATCTGTTGATATGAGTGCTGTAGCAGGCAAAAAATCAATTTTTCAAAATGTCGCCCACATTAGAAATTCAAAGCACTATAAATCAGCCATTATTTAAGATAAAGAAAAAACAAAAAATGCTCCGGAATCTTTGTATCAAGGTCAAATACAGAAAAAAAATATTTATTTTTAAATTATTTGCACCACATTCTAAATTAAAATCCTTTCTGCAACAGTGTTGCCTTCTTTCTGACACATACATATAAATATGTTCATTTTTCTATTCATAAGAGATAAAATCTATATTAAGTATGCATGGGTGCAAGATCTCAGGACTGATTTCAGCCCTGGGGAGATTCTTGACTGATAGGAAATTCTACTCCCTATACTTAAATGATAGCGATTTTACTAGCAAAAACTTTTAATCACTTTCTTCTATCATAACAAATTTTTAACCATAATACAAAACAGAAATAGTTTAGCCTACTTTCATTTTGTTATACCTAATACTCTGAAAATTTTTCAGTCTTGGATTTGCTTTTTTGATCCATGTAGGTATGTTAACTGTATTTCCTAAAGTTTTCCCTTTGCAGTTTCAGGAGGGTGTTGCATCCCACCAATAGCACGTTTCTTGCACCTCATCCAAAAAAATTCCATCCTACTTGTATCTCGGTAAAAAATAGCATTTTTTCCTCCTTGAATTAAAAAAAAAATTGTTTGCATAGTAAAAGCTGCCTGAATGTTGTCTTGAAAGGCTTTAAAATTTTAAAGTGTCTTTAAGAATCTGAAAAGTGCTCTTAAGAATCCAAAATATGCCCTTTTAAAATTTTTAAAATGTCTTCTCAGTAGCAGCACCCTGCCCCTTTTTTTTAAACCTAGGGGAAACTGGTTTTTCCATACTTATTTTCATTAAAGTTGAGTTGTGGGCCATGTTTTGTTTAATGAAAATTGAAAATGTTTCTTTTAGATTACTGAAATTTTTTTTGTCTTGTTCAGTTATAAGTTTACTTAATATAATGTTTAATGTAAAACAGTTTTTTCCTTAAAGAGTGCATCAAATATAAACCCAAATTTGCAAATAAAATAAATCTTAATAAATTTGCAGAACTGTTGTGAATGAAGGAGTAAAAACAATTTTTAAAAAATGCAGTGCTAGTAACATAAATTGCCACCAGGGTAATAAGGGTGCTTAATTTTTAATTTGGAATGCAATTTAATTACAACTATTGGAATTTAAACTTAAAATATTTACCCTAGTTTGTATCTGAATAAGCAAAAACTTTTTTTCTGGGCTTTTGAATAAATTGGTGTTTGCTCTAGAAAAGACAGGAACATTTAAAAAAGATCACAATTCTTAAAAAGTGCACTCTTGTACCTTTTTAGAAAAAAAATATTAACTGGATTATATAGGGATTTACGTTTATCAGTAAAATTTTGCGATAATCCCACTAACTTACAAATATAGTTACTTTATTTCCAACGATTGTCTAATTTTGTAACTTATTTTTTCGTAACAGGCTGGTAAATTTCTTGATTTTCTCATGTCCTATTGCAGGGTTCCCAGCGTCATGTAAAGTCAGGGAAAATCTGGAAAGTCATGGAATTTCAAAGTAGTCATGGAAAGTCAAGGAAATTTCAAAATATATAGGAAAAGTCAGGGAATTTACAAATATTTTCTAAAGTCTTGGAGAAAAAAGGAGAAATGACGCAAAATTCAAATAGTCTCAGGAAAAAAATCGCTAAGTTTGAAAAAGGATTGCAAAAATAAGTTGCAAATTTCGTTATGCCCGTATGGTCAGGGAAGGTCAGATTATTTTTTGAGATTTGGTCATGGAAAGTCGGGGAATTTGCAAATTCCACATGAAATTCCACATGAAATTACAAATCCCTCCGGTGATTTGTAAAAAGAAATGAATTAGAAGGGCATGTCAAAAATGGAAGTAAGGGCCACAGAGTGCATAAAATAATTAAGACTCAAAGTGCATAAAGTAGTTAAAGGGCCACCGGGCACTGTGCCCTGCCATACTGTCCAAGAGTCGACACTATGAATGTACCTAATTTTTTTATTTTTTTTTTCAGATTCTCTTTTTCTCTGCTTTTGGTGGCAAAGATGTACCTAGTGCAACTAGGAAGATAATGTCAATGCTAATGAGCAATGCATTAGCAATAAACTACAATTGGGTAGGAACCCAAAAAAAGAGGTCATTCCAGGAATACAAGCAAGTCATTGAGCTTGTTGCAGGTTTGTGTGTGTACCTGAAACTTCTTGAAATAAGTATTAATTTTTAAAAACTGAATTCTAAAAGTTTGGTTTAAAACACATTAAGAAATGCATTAGAACTGGTTTAGCAGCTTTTTAATTTTATTGTGCAACTTCGAAAAGTTGAGGTGGAAGTCTGAATTACAGTAACCTTGGAATATGACTAATAAATCACTTCAAATGTCAACTTTCACCCTGATTAGGTTCCCTTCCCTTTTAATCAAAGTTGGACTTAAAAAATGATTTTGTGATAATTGCTGAAGGGAACATTACATAACTTTTTCTCTCTTTTTAGAGAACTGCGTTTGATAGTTTGTTGCTATTACAAAATATTAATATAAAAAATAAAAGCAATTTCTGTTATAGTCCTAAGAGCAGGTTTTTGGGAGGATGCAAATTTCAAAATTCAGTCAGTGTTGTTATTGATTGTTAGAGAAGGCTTGCAGTAATAATTTTGAATGATTAAATATTTAACTCTCAGCGTATCTAGCATACATTATCACTAGACTGAAATTTTCTCAATTTCAATTCCTAAATACTGAATGGTACAGAATATTTTGACAACTTGTCTTTAAGTATAAGTGAAATTAATTTAAATTCTCTTGTTAAATAATGGTGACTCATATGCTGCCCACTGTTTTACATGCATGAGTACTTTTTACATCCATTAAAAAAAAAAAATTGCTTCTGAAATAAACTTTTTAAAATCCTATCCTACCAAAATTGTAATTTATATTGCTCGTTCATTTGCAGATATTTGAATAATATGTTGGATTCCTCTTATTTTCTAGGTTCAGTAAGACACAACAAGCTCTATGAAAATGCTCCTATTAATGTTATAGATAAAGAGATAGCCAAATGGCTAAGATATGCATCTGATCGCGAATTTGGATCAAGAAGAAAGAGAGAGATTTGTGCCATTAATATTAATTCTGTAGATAATGAAAAATATAATAAAATAGATTAAATCTGTATTTTTTGTTTTGTAGTTAAAGTTTTTTTTTCCCTCATGTATATTGATTCATTACAGAGGACAAAGTCAGACCAATGGAGGTGTTTACAAGAAATTTCAGTTGAAATAAATGTAAGTGAATTTTAAAAAGAAAAAAAAATCTTTAAATATAAATGAACGCTTTTAAATTTTCTGTGCCCTTCCAAGAAAAATTTAACATTACTAGTAAAATATTTCTCTGAAATGATTTTCAGATTCATTTGTTAAAAGCTGTTCTCAAATCCAAAAGAGCTACTTTCTGACACATTTATTCATTTGTGTTAAGATATGCATAGAATTGGCAAGTATTTTTACTCAAACTATGTAATTATGGCTTTTTTAGTTTTTTGATAAAAGCAGATCTTTTAGAAAACTGCGTTTTGAACTAAATTCCTGAAGCATCACTGTAAGAAAGGTAAAAAGCTTGCCATCATGTGATACATCATGCACTCTAATGACTTGATAAGTAATTTATGTATCAAAATAAAGAAATTTCTTAGATTCAAAATCTCTTGTCGGATTTTCAAGAGGAGCTCATTTTTCAAAAAAAAAAAAAAAAAAAAAACTTGTCCCCCCCCCCCCCCCCCCAAGTTTAGAGTGGTTACATGAAAATTGCAATAAAAATAAATGCAATTTTGCATGTGAATTTTAGTGGCATATAATTTCACTTACCTGGGCTTTGCTTTGAAGAAAAAAAAATTTTTCAACGGTCTTGTTTTTTGCATGTTTTTATATACATGTAAAAATTATAATCAGAATCTTGTGAATTAGAAACATACGTTCAAGACCTTCAGTCTTGGAGAGATTTTCGACTGATACAGGGTTTCTAGTAACATAAAAGTCAGGAGTCATTTCAAAGTAGTTGGGGAGGGGGGGGGGGATGAAATGACACAAAATTCAGTAAAGGGTCTTGAGACCTGTGAAAATCTTAATGTAAGAATTGCAAAAAAAAAAAAAAAAAAAAAAAAAAATCATTCGAAGCACAATTGGGAAAAAAAAAAAAAATCCCCAATGTTGTTAAAGGATTGCAGAAATACATGAGTTTCATTGTATGGGTGTTTGGTCATGGAATTTTTTTGGGATTTTGGTCAAGGAAATTGCCAGATGGGCTTTGCTGAGAACACTGCAATAGTAAATTATACTTTATTTGTACAAACAGTAACATATAAAAGGGTAAAGTCTTGAATGAAAAATGACACGAAATTTATCGAAAAAATGAAAAATGGCATAAGTCACCAAATAGTCTCGGTAAAAAAATCGCTAATTTTGACAGAGGATTGCAAAAATAAGTAACAAATTTCGTTATATGCCCATTCAGTCAGGGAATTTTTTTAGATTTGGTCATGGAAAGTCAAGGAATTTGCCAGTCATGTTTTGCTGGGAACCCTGTATAAGCAAAAGCTTTTTGTAACTCTTATTATAAAAGATCTAAATTTAGGCATAATGAAAGAAAATGGTATTTTTTAGCCCCCCCCCCCTCTACCATTGGGCTTTAGCTAAGGTTCGGAAAAGTCTTGTCTTAGATGGAGTTGCTTGCATTTAAATTTTTGTATTAAATTCCTATGAGATTTTTCATACATATGTTTGTATATATACAGTTACTATAAATGATGACCGAATTACGAAATTTTATTTTCAAAACAATTGCATCTAACCAGTGATATATGAAGATAAAGAACATTTTAAAGATTTTTTTTTCAGTTACTAATGTTCAATGTACAAGCCTTTCATAACATGACAAACGCATAATCTGAAAGTTCGTTCCACACCTTTGGCAGTTAAATTACATTAAGGTAGTTCATAACGTAGCCCCGAAGCACCGTAAAATAAACACTGTGCATAATGATAATAAACTTACAAATGAAAAGACACTCGAAAGGTAAGAGGATGTTGTATTAATTATGAAATTCAAAACATTAAATATGTTTTCTGAAGAGCTTTAAATTTGATTTCCAAACCTTCACAAACGCTTTTTGCATTGGTTAGCCGCGATCGATCTGTACAGACTTTGGTTGAGCACATTTTTTTTTTTTTTAATTAGGATGCTTTTATTTTCGGATCCGGTTTCGAAAGTGGAAGTATTCTCATTAAAAAAAACCTGCAAATAAAATCGAAAGAGTAAAAAACGACCTTCGTACAGATCGACCTCAGCTACCTCAATGCAAAAAAGAAACGCAAGCGAGCTATCTAAAATCTTTTTCCATAGGATTAACATCGAGCATGTGTTTTCACCTTACTGAAGTAGCCCCTTAAGTTGTAGGTTCTGAATTTAATTTTCTGTCATTTATTTAAAAAAAAAGAAAAATATAAATTTTTTAAATGAAATCTGTTTTCTAGATATAAATTGGCTCATTTATGAATTTTAAGACTGTTTCTTTGCGCAGAACAAAATCTCAAATTTGCTGAAGAACTTTTGAATTCAGTAATTTTAGTTTGCAATAAATTACCTGAAAAGTTTGATATTATGATTTTTTTTTTACGTTAATTTACAAGTAATGTAGCTCTCCTGTGAAGTGGAAGTATAAATTTGATTTTGAGACATTTATATTGAAAAATAATTTTTTTTAATTCAAATTGGTGGGTTTTTTAAAAATTCGCAAATTTTGACAATTTTCAAAATTTTCTAGTTTTATTGACAGGAACATCAAAATGTAGGAAAGAAAGGTTTAAATGAATAAAGAAATTGATATAAAAATTAATGATAAAGAATTTGGAAAAAAAAAATTGTGCCTTCTAAATAAAACAGACACAGAGAATATATATTAAGTAATTGAAGTTAATTACTACTTCCATAAATTGAAAGGGTGAGTGCAAAAGGAATAATAACATAGCTGACGTACATGTACACAAGTACGTAGTTTTGGAGAAATGTTCATTTAATTGTAGTTCTAGTTGGTGAGAGTTTATCCTATACATTTCAAAGAAAAATACAGATTGATTTATTAGTTATCGAACTATCTTATTTCCTTATCGTTTTTCCAGTCGCCCATTCAGTGCAACATTTAACTATGAAAAGAAATTCTTCAATCCTTTGAACTTTACTCAATGAAACTTCATTTCGCCATAAAATCGGTTTAGAGAAAATAACGAAGCATTTTAAGAATCTGAAACTTAATCCTGTTATAAATCTGCTAAAAAGTTTTTGTATAGAACTAGGATAAATTATTTTCATTTTATATAACAGGAGAATGTACGCTGTAATTAAATTTGTTATAAGCTATGAATTTTTTTGTTTTCTATACTATATACCATCTAAATCGAAAATATTCACAGACATGCGTATAAATGTCTAGATTGGCACGCTATTGATGATATAGACCAGATCAGTTTCAACCACGTGATCAACAGCCCTCCCTTTTTATCCAACCAATCACAATCTACCAAATTTGAGGCGTAAACAAAACGCCCAATGGTTGCTAAAGTGGTTGCTAGGGTGTGACGTCAGTTGAAAGTGATCTGTACGAAATATTGTATCGTTTTGTTTGCTTTTGTGTGCCAATGAAATCTGAATTCATGCGTATTTGTATCGAATACGTATCGATTCTATCGCCAATGTGTCCTTGTCTGGCGGCAAATTGATAACCCGTTATCGTATCGCCAAAGATATAAGAGAAAAGGACAGAATCGACACAGTTATGTTACGATTGACTGTTATCAAAATACTGCCTCTTGCGTTTGTCAGAAGGTATCTTTCTTTTATCAATCTGTCAGTTCTGTGTTTGCTGGGTGTATATTCATTTTGTGTATGTATGTGGGTGTATACAGATAAATGTATGTATGTATGTATACGCTTATGTTTTGTTTTGTATTGTATATATATATATATGTGTGTGTGTATATTCTTTGTGTGTATGTGTATGTATACATGTATGTGGGTCTATACAGATAAATGTATGCATATAACTATATATGTATGTACGTATACGCTTATGTTTTGTATTGTATTGTATATATATGTGTGTGTGTGTGTGTGTGCGCGTGTGATATGTGTGTGATATTTGTTTATTCTTTGTATGTATGTGGACGTATACATGTATGTATATAAGTATATATGCATGTATACTTTTTATGTTTATGTATGTTTATTGTATATTTTTGTGTATTTGTATATATGTGCATGGGTGTATATATGCAAGTGCGTGTACATATGGATATATGTATGTATGTATACTTTATGTTTATGCATATATGTGTATATGTGTGCATGTGTATATTTTTGTGTATATGTATGTGGGTGTATATATATGTGCGTGTATATATGTAACTGTGTGTATATATGAATGTATATGTATGCTCGTGTATATACACATGTATATGTTTGCGTGTGCATATATCTGTATAATAATCTGTATATTATTTTTAAAATCTTTGCAATTTAATTAAAACTTAACAAATTTACAAATAAAAAAATTACAAGTTATAAAAACAGTCAGTTATAAATACCTCATAACACATATACATGCATGCATATATACATGCACACACATATGTATACATAATAAATTTTTTGTTGAATTTAATACAATTTTTATAATTTTTTTGAAAATTTGTATTTTTTTTTCAATGTAAAAGGAATTTATGAGAAAGTTTTATGTAAATAGTTGAAATTCTTTCTATTATCATGAAAGATATATTCCTTTCAATAGTTCATGCAATAGTTCGATTTTTTCACTGTGTTATGTCAATATATTTAATTTCATTAATTATAATCTCTTCATTTTTACTATATAAAAATTGAAAAACATGCATTTTGTAGAAATAAACACCTATATTTCTTTTTTTGAAAATTTTTATACTTTTTTTTTATATTTTCACGGTTATTACATATGAAACAGGGATGAAGACTTGTCTAAAAAGTACAACCGGTATTCACAAGATTTTTTTAGAATAGAGAGATACTAATCGAAAGTATAAGTAATGCTGTCACCGCCGCTGCAATGAATTTTTTGTGACCAGGGGTCTTTCTTTCTAATATTAAGAAAATCGTTCTAATATTAAGAAAACTGTTGCATACAAAAATAAAACAATCGCAGGTATTATAGAGAAATGTTTTATAAAACACGCGGATACAGACAGTTTTCAAATCAAAGAATTATTTTAAGAGTGTAATGTAAAAGTTGGTAAGAGAGAGAAAGAGAGTAAGAGAGAGTTGGTTGGAGAGAGAATGTAAAAGTTGGTCAAAATCGTTCCATACAAAAAGTTTTATAGGAGCAAAAACTATACATAGGAATTTAGTATTTTTAAAATCATTTTATGCATTAGAAATTCCCCGTGTGCAGTCTGCATTTATTTCTTTAATTTGATTCATTTTTTTAAGTTTTATTTCCCTTTTAAATTAAAAATTTCAGCATTTTGAGAGATTTTTTACATATTTTAGAGAAGGGTATTTTTTAAATTGTTGCTAATTTTAAAAACAATGTAAAGAATAATATTTCCTTCTAATTAAAAATTTTTTTATGCGAGGCTATTATAAACTGTAAAAACTTTCAAATGAGAATTAAATGATTACGTGTTAAAAGGAGGAAAATATTGAAAATTTCGTTATAAGAACTATATTTACACTTGAATTTTAAAAGAGGAAGAGAATTTTAAAATAAAAAATTCTTTATTAAGCGTTAAAAATCGTAAATGGAGGAAATTAAGTCCTATTTAAAATGGGCAAATAATAAAAAACAGCTTAAATTAAAAATTAAATTTAAGTGAGACATTTATTTCATATTTTGAGATAATCTTTTCAACAATTGTTGTGAATTTCTAAATAACTAGGGGGCTCGGCCCCCTACGAGCTACGCTCGCCAACCCCCCGTTCAGACACTGCAGTCTCTAAAAGCACGCTAATTGGATCGGCTTTAAAAAGATTTTGGAAGATTGAATTATAATTAAAAAAACAAAGGTGATCTCCCTATAAACGGGTTTCTATTCATTTCTCTTTGATTGGGGAATTTTACGGAAAAATCAGCTGCTGTTAAAAACTGCTGTTAATCAGCTGCTGTACAATGACATTTCAAAATCATCTAATATAAAATGAATTAAGTAAACAGTCTTTGTCTCCCGGTATTTTTTAACAAAGCGAAAAGAAAGTCCTTTTAAATAAGACATTTTAAATATATCGTTTTTAATCTCACGTAATTTTCACCAAACTTTTCTTTCCCTTTTTAATATTCACGTGAAAATAGTTTTATTAGAAATGAAATATTATTTGCGCTGTCCAAAAAAAAAAAAAAAAAATAGTTGAAAAGTTCATCTCAAAATACCAAGTAAATGTCCCGCGCTATTTTTAAATTCAAACTGTTTTGCAATATTATTTTTTGTTCATTTTACGTAATAAGTGTAATGTGACGTAAATGTGATGTAATTTCTCCTATTTAAGACTTCTAATGCATGTTAATGAATTTATTATTTTACAATATCCTTTCTCTGTTAAAATTCACGTGTAGTTATAGATGAAGTAATATTCAATAAGTTCCTGCTTTTTATACGTAATTATTTAATTCTAATTTGAAAGTTTTTTTTTCTGTTTATAATAGTCACGTGTAAATAATTTTTTTAATTTGAAGCAAACATTATTGTTTCCGTTGTTTATACAGTTGGCAACAGGTTAAATTAGTACAATTTTCTGAAATAAGTAAAAAATATCTCTCGAAATGCTGAAAATTTGAATTTAAAATAGAAATGAAACCTCGAAAAATGAGTCAAATTAAAAAAATAAATTAATTCTGCACACCGGGAAATTATAACGTATAAAATGATCTAAAAATTATTAAATTCCGACGTATAGTTTTTGCTCCTATAAAACTTTTTTATTGGAACGATTTTGTCCAACTTTAGCATTAAATATCTCTTAAAATAATTCTTCGATTTGAAAACTGTCTGCATCGGCGTGTTTATCAAACATTTCTGTATAATACTACCGATTTTCATATTTTTGTATGCATTATTTTTCTTAATCTTAACGAAGAAAGACCTCCGGTCACAAAAAATTCAAAACCGGCGGCGGCGGTGACAACGGTAGTTACTTTTTTTAGAATAGAGAGATATTTCCTTTCTAACAACAAAAGTATTTTCACCTGAATATTAAAAAGAGAAAGAAAACTTTGGTGAAAGGTATGTCAGATTTAAAGCGATACATTTAAAATGACTTATTTAAAAGAACTTTCTTATAGCGTTTTTAAAAAATACAGAGAGACAATGATACCGTTTACTTAATTCATTTAACATTAGCTTATTTTCTAATTTTTAATTAATTAAAAAAAAAAAAGACGAAAACAGCTATTGTATTTCTTAACAGCAGCTGATTGGGTCTTAAAAATCCCCAATCAAAGGAAAACGAATGGAAACCCGTTAACGGAGAGATTGGCACCTTTTCCTTGTAATTATTATTATAATTCAATCTTTTTAAAGCTGATCAAATTACGTGCTTTTAGAATCTGGGGTGTCTGAAAAGGGTTGGCGAGCGCAATTTAATATTTTTTATTGTTAACTGTCGAGTGTCTTCTTGTTATTCAGCATTTTTAAGTGCTTAAATTTTCTTTGAAATATCATGTGGGTTTTCTGTTACGAGAATATTTTAGCCATAGTGTATTGACGGTACTTTAAAGTACCACATTAATTAATTACCTCTATCGAATTACATTTCTCACGGGTCAGTATTTTTTTTTTATGTATATCCTTTAATTTTCATTGTAGTAACTGAAAAAAAAAAAAAAACATGCAAAAAATTGCACTAGATCATAATGCAGTAGATAAAGGGTTAAAAAATGTGCGCATAGAAGAACTGTCTAAAAGTATCACTAAAAGTGTACTTAAAAAGGGCTTCAACCATTCTAGAATTTTCAAACCTGGTGATAAGATATGACTGTTAAGTGCGTTACCACCTAACAAAGTAGTGTCTTGAAAACTAGATATTTGAACTTAAATAATGACTCACTTAAGGGGGTCTGGGACACAAAAATCTTAAAACTTCCTTAAAATTTTTTTACATTAAAAATTTCTCTGTTTCTTTTCTGCTTAAAATGAAGTTTAAATCATGTTTCTATCTTAATTGGAACAAGAAATATTCGTTTTTAAGTTTTGGTTTGTTTTCAAAATCTAGCTTTCAAGCAATGGTTGTCATGAAAACGACTTCTTGCGAAAATGCGTTTTTCTTCATGATGGTTTTTTTTCACCATTTCTCGTATTTAAATTCTTATAACTCAAAAACCGTTAACCCTTTGCGACACGCTATGTTAAAATAGTACTTAAATTTCAGGAAAATATTATAAAAAGGTTTAGATAGGCATGATTATGCAAATCATGGAAAAAAAAAAAAATCTGGATTTTTTTTTTTTTTTTTTTTTTTTTTTTTACCCGGGGAGGTGGGACAAACTGACCCACCATGCAACAAAGGTATGTCATAAGCTACAGTGAGAGCTACTTAATGTCTTAAGTAATATATTTAATAGATGAATAAAAATTATATATTTACAGAAAACTTTTTTATAAATTGAATAAAAATGAAAATAAAAACATAATACCATTTTACATGGTATTATATGTATAAAATGTTTAGACAATAATACAAAAATCTAGGATATAATATATGAATAATATGCGAAATACAAGAAATATATGAATAATTTCAAAAACACGAGAATAATTTAAGAAATATTAGAATAATATGAGAATAAATTTAGAAGTAAGAGAATAAAAATTTATAAGGAATAAAAATTTATGAATAAGAATATATAAATTTAAAATTTCAACTTCTTCTATAAATTTTGATATGTATATAGAAGCTTTTGATGCTCATAATGTGCGAAAATATCGATAACCAACACTAGATTATACAGATTCATAATTTTGTTGATAAAAAAAAGCAAAAATTCTATTTTTGATGAAATTTTGTGAAACAGGATGCTTCTGATTTTTGGAGGCAAAGCGGAACTTCACATGTTTCGCACATCCAAAATGTGCAATGCTCTTTTTTAGATGTGCTGCAATACGCACATCTCCTTCTATTACTTCTTACTGGAATGTGTCCAACATTTTTCAGTCTTTTCTCAGGGGGAACGTAGGGTTTTTTGCTCTTTATTTGAACTGGAGAAAATTTCTTTGTGTTTTCCTTTTCACCGGCTATTGACATTAAGTCTTCAATAACTGATAAACGGAAATCCTTTATATTTTTCACATCATGGTTTGGCTCTTTTATGAATTACAATATAATAAATGCGTTCACTAAGCTTGAATTAGAATCCTCACAATTAGAATTATAACGTAAGGCTCTGCAAATTATTTGGTGCTGCCATCTGTTAGCGAGAATCTCATGTATGTGATGGGTCAAATTCTGAACCGCATACTTTAGATGAATAAAAAATAATTTAAAATGTCCACTAAAATTTCTTTTTTTGCTTGGAAAATACCTTGAGATAAATATAAGTATAAATAATAGGCTTTCATGTACATATGTGCTTTGAAATTCGATAAAAATGACAGCTCTTTTAATACCTCTCTTTAGACCTCACTTTAAATATTTATTAAAGAGAAACTATAATCTTTGTGATGTGCTGCCATCTACTGTTTAAAAGAGGGATTAAAAATGAAGGGATCCATATATTTGAATTATAAAGTCTGTGAATTGAGACTGATTTTAAAAAAAAGTTAATTAGGTGGGACAGAAATTGACCCACCATGCCGGAAAGGGTTAAACCGTTAAAACCGTAAAATATGGTTCAAATTTAGAGCATGTATTTTTCAACTGTTTTACTTTAATTTTGGTTCAGCAAATTTGAAAAAAATATTTACTTGTGAAAATATGATTTTAAAAAAAAAGTTTATTTAAAAGTATTGTTTTCAAATTTTTACTTTAAATATTTAATTTTTATTTAAATTAATATTTTTAAAAATGCTGAATCTAAATTAAAACTTATGTATTTCCGTTTATTTGAATGCAAAAAAAAATTGAAATTCTACAAATAATATTTCGAGTTATAACGATTTTAAACTACCCTACTTTTTTGATAAAATTTAAATTTTTAAATTAAAAAAAATTATGAAAAGTTTTATCATGAGATTTTACTTAGAAATAATTTGGTTAATCATCACAAAAAATTTCAAAATTTTAACTCCATAAATAAAAATTATTTGAAAATGAGTCCCGGACCCCCTTAAACGACTAAAATATTTTACAGATATCCTCACACAACCCTGGCATTATACTGAGTTCATCTAAAAGTAACTCACAGCATGAATACGGTATTGATGTGTTAGTGAATAAATTCGGAAGATCGTATACTTATTCATCTAAGTAAACAATGGACCCCGCTCACCCCAGTGGTTAGTGTGTCGAGCCTAAAACGAAAAGTCTGGCCATATGCTTGAGATTTCGAAACCAGCAGGTGACACTTGGCAGTTTTAACGTCTAAAGAATGAATTCTTCTAAAATGACCACCCAGAACCCCTTCGAATAAATTCTTCAAATGATTTAACCCGTTGAGTTCCAAGTCTACTTTGTCTGAATTTCCGTTTGGATGCAAAATAAGATCTATAAAAAAAAAAAGAAACTAACAGTTTCTAAGCGGTGCGACGGCACAAATGGCTAAAAAATTAACTATGCAAATTGCCACATTTTGTGATACATGCGAAAGACAACCGTTTTTATGTTTACTGTGTTTTAATAAAAACCATTACAATTTTTTGGTAAAAAATATTTTGTACATTCATGATACAACCCTGAAATCCCTTAAAATTTATTAGGAATGTAACTTTTTAAATTTTATATCGTATTTTATACAGTCAATCACCGGTGACTAACTGGTGATGTTCAGTGTCGGTCACCGGTGACTGACGTGGCACTGAACGTGTTAATGAATTTTGAAAATCTCACTACTCTAAGAACTTTATAAAAAACTATAAAAGCCTTTATAATCTTTTGTTATCGCTAACGTTATGAAATTAGTACACAGTGAAATAATATATTTCATACAAAAATTTGCAATAACTAAAATTATTCGACAGCGCCGTAGAAACTAATTCAGATATACTCTGTGAAGCATTTTCAATCTGAACGAAATTTACTTTCTTCTATCTTTACAGGAAGAAAGTCTTGGATTCCTAAATTTTTTCAAATTAAAGTTTTCGACGGATTTACACGTTTTAGCGGTGAGAAAACCATAAAAACATGTTATTACATAATGTCTGTCTGTGAGTGTGTGACACAAATTTTGTGGGCACTATGAGATTCCTATATTTTAATTCCATGCAGAATTAGTAATGTATACACTTTATACAATACTAGCTTCTATGTTTTTACTATTTTATACAAGTGTCGTTTTGCTTATCATTTGAAACTTGTATTAATTAGCCTATCCATGTTTGAAAAATTTTGTTTCAAAAAAAGGCTTAATCCGAATCAATATTATTAAAAATGTACAATAATTAAGTTTGAGAGTTAAAATGGGAGTTCATTTTATTCACATCATTATGGGTTGAATAATCCTGATCAATTTCTAGATGATTTTTCTCAATAAATTGGTTTAACGTTCAAAATGAATGCGCTTATTGAATAGTTCATAGTGCATTGGGTCGATTATCTAATCCTCTAGAGTAGCATTCCAACTCTGCACTACAACTCTATTCAACTGTACTCTACAACTCTATTCAACTCTACAACTCTATCCAACTCTATTCAAATCTGAAACTCTATTCAACTCTACTAATCTATTCAACTCTACTAATCTATTCATTTCTACAACTCTTCATCTGGGTTTAAGTAAATTTATTTAATTCTACTTTGCAATTCTATTCAACTCTAACACTATATTCAACTGTACAACTCAATTCAACTGCACTCTGCAACTCAACTCAACCCTACTCTGCAACTCAATTCAACCCTATTGAACTCTATTCAACTCTACAAATCTATTCAAATCCACAACTTTATTCATCTGGGTTCAACTTAACACAATTCTGTTCAAACTCTGCCCTACAACTCTGTTCAAACTCTGCCCTACAACTCTGTTCAAACTCTGCCCTACAACTCTGTTCAAACTCTGCCCTACAACTCTGTTCAAACTCTGCCCTACAACTCTGTTCAAACTCTGCCCTACAACTCTGTTCAAACTCTGCCCTACAACTCTGTTCAAACTCTGCCCTACAACTCTGTTCAAACTCTGCCCTACAACTCTGTTCAAACTCTGCCCTACAACTCTGTTCAAACTCTGCCCTACAACTCTGTTCAAACTCTGCCCTACAACTCTGTTCAAACTCTGCCCTACAACTCTGTTCAAACTCTGCCCTACTACTCTGTTCAAACTCTGCCCTACTACTCTGTTCAAACTCTGCCCTACTACTCTGTTCAAACTCTGCCCTACTACTCTGTTCAAACTCTGCTCTACAACTGTATTCAACTGTGCTCAACAACACAACTAAACCTTATTCTACTATTCAACTCTACAATTCTATTCAATTCTACAACTCTTCAAATCTACAACTCTATTAAACACTACAACTCTATTCAACTCTAGAACTCCATTCAACACTATTCTACAACTCACTTCAAAACTACACTACTCTATTAATCTGTGCTCAACATAACTCTATTCTATTTAACTCTGCACTACAGCTCTATTCAACACTACACTACAACACTTTTCAAACTCTGCTCTACATCTCTATTCAAACTCCGCTCTAAAACTCTTTTAAAACACTGCTCTACAAGTCTATTCAAAATCTGTTCTTCAACTCTATTCAAACTCTGGTCTTCAACTCTATTCAAACTCAGTTCTTCAACTCTATTCAAACTCAGTTCTTCAACTCTATTCAAACTCTGTTCTTCAACTCTATTCAAACTTTGCGCTACAGCTCTATTCAAACTCTGCTCTACAGCTGTATTCAAACTCTGCTCTACAGCTCTATTCAAACTCTGCTCTACAGCTCTATTCAAACTCTCCTCTACAACTGTATTCAAACTCTGCTCTACAACTGTATTCAAACTCTGCTCTACAACTGTATTCAAACTCTGCTCTACAACTGTATTCAAACTCTGCTCTACAACTGTATTCAAACTCTGCTCTACAACTGTATTCAAACTCTGCTCTACAACTGTATTCAAACTCTGCTCTACAACTGTATTCAAACTCTGCTCTACAACTGTATTCAAACTCTGCTCTACAACTGTATTCAAACTCTGCTCTACAACTGTATTCAAACTCTGCTCTACAACTGTATTCAACTGTGCTCTACAACACTATTAAATCCTACTCTACTATCCAACTCTACAATTCTATTCAAATCTACAATTCCATTCAACACTATTCTACAACTCTCTTCTACTCGACACTATTCTATTAATCAGAGCTCAACTTAACTCTATTCTATTTAACTCTGCACTACAGCTCTATTCAACTCTGCACTACAACTCTTTTCAAACTTTGCTCTACAACACTTTTCAAACTCTGCTCTACAACTCTATTCAAACTCTACTCAAACTGTGCTCTACAACTCTACTCAAACTCTGCTCTACAACTCTACACAAACTCTGCTCTACAACTCTACTCAAACTCTGCTCTACAACCCTACTCAAAAGCTGATCTACAACCCTACTCAAAAGCTGATCTACAACCCTATTCAAAATCGGATCTACAACTATATTCAAAATCGGATCTACAACTATATTCAAAATCGGATCTACAACTATATTCAAAATCGGATCTACAACTATATTCAAAATCGGATCTATCCTCTATTCAAAATCGGATCTACAACTCTATTCAAAATCGGATCTACAACTCTATTCAAAATCGGATCTACAACTCTATTCAAAATCGGATCTACAACTCTATTCAAAATCGGATCTACAACTCTATTCAAAATCGGATCTACAACTCTATTCAAAATCGGATCTACAACTCTATTCAAAATCGGATCTACAAATCTATTAAACTCTGCTCTACCACTGTTTTCAACTGTTCTATGCGCTTAACTGAAATCACTTTTAGCATACGATGTAGCATACGTAGAAATATGTAGATCCTATACAGGGTTGCACAAAAGTTCAAGAATACAGTTCAGTTTATACACGGAAATGGCTGAAGAGGAATTTTGAACAGTTCTATGCGCTTAACTGAAATCACTTTTAGCATACGATGTAGCATACGTAGAAATCTGTAGATCCTATACAGGGTTGCACAAAAGTTCAAGAATACATTTCAGTTTATTCACGAAAATGGCTGAAGAGGAATTTTGAACAGTTCTATGCGCTTAACTGAAATCACTTTTAGCATACGATGTAGCATACATAGAAATCTGTAGATCCTATACAGGGTTGCACAAATGTTCAAGAATACATTTCAGTTTATTCACGGAAATGACTGAAGAGGAATTTTGAACAGTTCTATGCGCTTAACTGAAATCACTTTTAGCATACGATGTAGCATACATAGAAATCTGTAGATCCTATACAGGGTTGCACAAAAGTTCAAGAATACATTTCAGTTTATTCACGGAAATGGCTGATGAGGCATTTTGAACAGTTCTATGCGCTTAACTGAAATCACTTTTAGCATACGATGTAGCATACATAGAAATCTGTAGATCCTATACAGGGTTGCACAAATGTTCAAGAATACATTTCAGTTTATTCACGGAAATGACTGAAGAGGAATTTTGAACAGTTCTATGCGCTTAACTGAAATCACTTTTAGCATACGATGTAGCATACATAGAAATCTGTAGATCCTATACAGGGTTGCACAAATGTTCAAGAATACATTTCAGTTTATTCACGGAAATGACTGAAGAGGAATTTTGAACAGTTCTATGCGCTTAACTGAAATCACTTTTAGCATACGATGTAGCATACATAGAAATCTGTAGATCCTATACAGGGTTGCACAAAAGTTCAAGAATACATTTCAGTTTATTCACGGAAATGGCTGAAGAGGAATTTTGAACAGTTCTATACGCTTAATTGAAATCACTTTTAGCATACGATGTAGCATACATAGAAATCTGTAGATCCTACACAGGGTTGCACAAATGTTCAAGAATACATTTCAGTTTATTCACGGAAATGGCTGAAGAGGAATTTTGAACAGTTCTATGCGCTCAACTGAAATCACTTTTAGCATACGATGTGGCATACATACAAATCTGTAGATCCTGTGCAGGGTTGCACAAAAGATCAAGAATACATTTCAGTTTATTCACGGAAATGGCTGAAGAGGAATTTTGAACAGTTCTATGCGCTTAACTGAAAACACTTTTAGCATACGATGTAGCATACATAGAAATCTGTAGATCCTATACAGGGTTGCACAAAAGTTCAAGAATACATTTCAGTTTATTCACGGAAACGGCTGAAGAGGAATTTTTAACAGTTCTATGCGTTTAACTGAAATCACTTTTAGCATACGATGTAGCATACGTAGAAATCTGTAGATCCTATACAGGGTTGCACAAATGTTCAAGAATACATTTCAGTTTATTCACGAAAATGGCTGAAGAGGAATTTTGAAAAGTTCTATGCGCTCATCTGAAATCACTTTTAGCATACGATGTAGCATACATAGAAATCTGTAGATCCTATACAGGGTTGCACAAATGTTCAAGAATACATTTCAGTTTATTCACGGAAATGGCTGATGTGGCATTTCGAAGAGTTCTATGCGCTCATCTGAAATCACTTTTAGCATACGATGTGGCATACATACAAATCTGTAGATCCTGTGCAGGGTTGCACAAAAGTTCAAGAATACATTTCAGTTTATTCACGGAAATGGCTGAAGAGGAATTTTGAACAGTTCTATACGCTTAACTGAAATCACTTTTAGCATACGATGTAGCATACATAGAAATCTCTAGATCCTATACAGGGTTGCACAAATGTTCAAGAATACATTTCAGTTTATTCACGGAAATGGCTGAAGAGGAATTTTGAACAGTTCTATGCGCTTAACTGAAATCACTTTTAGCATACGATGTAGCATACATAGAAATCTGTAGATCCGATACAGGGTTGCACATAAGTTCAAGAATACATTTCCGTTTATTCACGGAAATGGCTGATGAGGCATTTCGAAGAGTTCTATGCGCTCATCTGAAATCACTTTTAGCATACGATGTGGCATACATACAAATCTGTAGATCCTGTGCAGGGTTGCACAAAAGATCAAGAATACATTTCAGTTTATTCACGGAAATGGCTGAAGAGGTATTTTGAAAAGTTCTATGCGCTCAACTGAAATCACTTTTAGCATACGATGTAGCATACGTAGAAATCCGTAGATCCTATACAGGGTTGCACAAAAATTCAAGAATACATTTCAGTTTATTCACGGAAATGGCTGAAGAGGAATTTTGAACAGTTCTATGCGTTTAACTGAAATCACTTTTAGCATACGATGTAGCATACATAGAAATCTTTAGATCCTATACAGGGTTGCACAAAAGTTCAAGAAAACATTTCAGTTTATTCACGGAAATGGCCGAAGAGGAATTTTGAACAGTTCTATGCGCTTAACTGAAATCACATTTAGCGTACGATGTAGCATACGTAGAAATCTGTAGATCCTATACAGGGTTGCACAAAAGTTCAAGAATACAATTCAGTTTATTCACGGAAATGGCTGAAGAGGAATTTTGAACAATTCTATGCGTTTAACTGAAATGACTTTTAGCATACGATGTAGCATACATAGAAATCTGTAGATCCTATACAGGGTTGCACAAATGTTCAAGAATACATTTCAGTTTATTCACGGAAATGGCTGAAGAGGAATTTTGAACAGTTCTATGCGCTTAACTGAAATCACTTTTAGCATACCATGTAGCATACGTAGAAATCTGTAGATCCTATACAGGGTTGCACAAAAGTTCAAGAATACATTTCAGTTTATTCACGGAAATGGCTGAAGAGGAATTTTGAACAGTTCTATGCGCTTAACTGAAATCACTTTTAGCATACGATGTAGCATACGTAGAAATCTGTAGATCCTATACAGGTTTGCATAAAAGTTCAAGAATACATTTCAGTTTATTCACGAAAATGGCTGAAGAGGAATTTTGAACAGTTCTATGCGCTTAACTGAAATCACTTTTAGCATACGATGTAGCATACATAGAAATCTGTAGATCCTATACAGGGTTGCACAAAAGTTCAAGAATACATTTCAGTTTATTCACGGAAATGGCTGAAGAGGAATTTTGAACAGTTCTATGCGCTTAACTGAAATCGCTTTTAGCATACGATGTAGCATACATAGAAATCTGTAGATCCTATACAGGGTTGCACAAAAGTTCAAGAATACATTTCAGTTTATTCACGGAAATGGCTGAAGAGGTATTTTGAACAGTTCTATGCACTCAACTGAAATCACTTTTAGTATACGATGTAGCGTACATAGAAATCTGTAGATCGTATACAGGGTTGCACAAAAGTTCAAGAATACATTTCAGTTTATACACGGAAATGGCTGAAGAGGAATTTTGAACAGTTCTATGCGCTTAACTGAAATCACTTTTAGCATACGATGTAGCATACATAGAAATCTGTAGATCCTATACAGGGTTGCACAAAAGTTCAAGAATACATTTCAGTTTATTCACGGAAATGGCTGAAGAGGAATTTTGAACAGTTCTATGCGTTTAACTGAAATCACTTTTAGCATACGATGTAGCATACATATAAATCTTTAGATGCTATACAGGGTTGCACAAATGTTCAAGAATATATTTCAGTTTATTTACGGAAATGGCTTAAGAGGAATTTTTAACAGTTCTATGTGCTTAACTGAAATCACTTTTAGCATACGATGTAGCATACATAGAAATCTTTAGATCCTATACAAGGTTGCACAAAAGTTCAAGAATACATTTCAGTTTATTTACGGAAATGGCTGAAGAGGAATTTTGAACAGTTCTATGCGCTTAACTGAAATCACTTTTACCATACGATGTAGCATACATAGAAATCTGTAGATCCTATACAAGGTTGCACAAAAGTTCAAGAATACATTTCAGTTTATTCACGGAAATGGCTGAAGAGGAATTTTGAACAGTTCTATGCGCTTAACTGAAATCACTTTTAGCATACGATGTTGCATACATAGAAATCTGTAGATCCTATACAGGGTTGCACAAAAGTTCAAGAATACATTTCAGTTTATTCACGGAAACGGCTGAAGAGGAATTTTGAACAGTTCTATGCGCTCAACTGAAATCACTTTTAGTATACGATGTAGAATACATAGAAATCTGTAGATCGTATACAGGGTTGCACAAAAGTTCAAGAATACATTTCAGTTTATTCACGGAAATGGCTGAAGAGGAATTTTGAACAGTTCTATGCGCTTAACTGAAATCACTTTTAGCATACGATGTAGCATACGTAGAAATCTGTAGATCCTGTAAAGGGTTGCACAAAAGTTCAAGAATACATTTCAGTTTATTCACGGAAATGGCTGAAGAGGAATTTTGAACAGTTCTATGCGCTTAACTGAAATCACTTATAGCATACGATGTAGCATACGTAGAAAACTGTAGATCCTGTACAGGGTTGCACAAAAGTTCAAGAATACATTTCAGTTTATTCACGGAAATGTCTGAAGAGGGATTTTCAACAGTTCTATGCGCTTAACTGAAATCACTTTTTGCTTACGATGTAGCATACGTAAAAGTATATAGATTCGATACAGGGTTGCACAAAAGTTCAAGAATACATTTCAGTTTATTCACGGAAATGGCTGAAGAGGAATTTTGAACAGTTCTATACGCTTAACTGAAATCACTTTTAGCATACGATGTAGCATACATAGAAATCTGTAGATCCTATACAGGGTTGCACAAATGTTCAAGAATACATTTCAGTTTATTCACGGAAATGGCTGAAGAGGAATTTTGAACAGTTCTATGCGTTTAACTGAAATCACTTTTAGCATACGATGTAGCATACATAGAAATCTTTAGATCCTATACAAGGTTGCACAAAAGTTCAAGAATACATTTCAGTTTATTTACGGAAATGGCTGAAGAGGAATTTTGAACAGTTCTATGCGCTTAACTGAAATCACTTTTAGCATACGATGTAGCATACATAGAAATCTGTAGATCCTATACAAGGTTGCACAAAAGTTCAAGAATACATTTCAGTTTATTCACGGAAATGGCTGAAGAGGAATTTTGAACAGTTCTATGCGCTTAACTGAAATCACTTTTAGCATACGATGTTGCATACATAGAAATCTGTAGATCCTATACAGGGTTGCACAAAAGTTCAAGAATACATTTCAGTTTATTCACGGAAACGGCTGAAGAGGAATTTTGAACAGTTCTATGCGCTCAACTGAAATCACTTTTAGTATACGATGTAGAATACATAGAAATCTGTAGATCCTGTACAGGGTTGCACAAATGTTCAAGAATACATTTCAGTTTATTCACGGAAATGGCTGAAGAGGAATTTTGAACAGTTCTATGCGCTTAACTGAAATCACTTATAGCATACGATGTAGCATACGTAGAAAACTGTAGATCCTGTACAGGGTTGCACAAAAGTTCAAGAATACATTTCAGTTTATTCACGGAAATGTCTGAAGAGGGATTTTCAACAGTTCTATGCGCTTAACTGAAATCACTTTTTGCTTACGATGTAGCATACGTAAAAGGATATAGATTCGATACAGGGTTGCACAAAAGTTCAAGAATACATTTCAGTTTATTCACGGAAATGGCTGAAGAGGAATTTTGAACAGTTCTATACGCTTAACTGAAATCACTTTTAGCATACGATGTAGCATACATAGAAATCTGTAGATCCTATACAGGGTTGCACAAATGTTCAAGAATACATTTCAGTTTATTCACGGAAATGGCTGAAGAGGTATTTTGAACCGTTCTATGCGCTTAACTGAAATCACTTTTAGCATACGATGTAGCATACATACAAATCTGTAGATCCTGTACAGGGTTGCACAAATGTTCAAGAATACATTTCAGTTTATTCACGGAAATGGCTGAAGAGGAATTTTGAACAGTTCTATGCGCTTAACTGAAATCACTTTTAGCATACGATGTAGCATACATACAAATCTGTAGATCCTGTACAGGGTTGCACAAATGTTCAAGAATACATTTCAGTTTATTCACGGAAATGGCTGAAGAGGTATTTTGAACAGTTCTATGCGCTTAACTGAAATCACTTTTAGCATACGATGTAGCATACATACAAATCTGTAGATCCTGTACACGGTTGCACAAATGTTCAAGAATACATTTCAGTTTATTCACGGAAATGGCTGAAGAGGAATTTTGAACAGTTCTATGCGCTTAACTGAAATCACTTTTAGCATACGATGTAGCATACATACAAATCTGTAGATCCTGTACAGGGTTGCACAAATGTTCAAGAATACATTTCAGTTTATTCACGGAAATGGCTGAAGAGGTATTTTGAACAGTTCTATGCGCTTAACTGAAATCACTTTTAGCATACGATGTAGCATACATACAAATCTGTAGATCCTGTACAGGGTTGCACAAATGTTCAAGAATACATTTCAGTTTATTCACGGAAATGGCTGAAGAGGAATTTTGAACAGTTCTATGCGCTTAACTGAAATCACTTTTAGCATACGATGTAGCATACATACAAATCTGTAGATCCTGTACAGGGTTGCACAAATGTTCAAGAATACATTTCAGTTTATTCACGGAAATGGCTAAGAGGAATTTTGAACAGTTCTATGCGCTTAACTGAAATCACTTTTAGCATACGATGTAGCATACATAGAAATCTGTAGATCCTATACAGGGTTGCACAAAAGTTCAAGAATACATTTCAGTTTATTCACGGAAACGGCTGAAGAGGAATTTTGAACAGTTCTATGCGCTTAACTGAAATCACTTTTAGCATACGATGTAGCATACATACAAATCTGTAGATCCTGTACAGGGTTGCACAAAAGTTCAAGAATACATTTCAGTTTATTCACGGAAATGGCTGAAGAGGAATTTTGAACAGTTCTATGCGCTTAACTGAAATCACTTTTAGCATACGATGTTGCATACATAGAAATCTGTAGATCCTATACAGGGTTGCACAAAAGTTCAAGAATACATTTCAGTTTATTCACGGAAACGGCTGAAGAGGAATTTTGAACAGTTCTATGCGCTCAACTGAAATCACTTTTAGTATACGATGTAGAATACATAGAAATCTGTAGATCCTGTACAGGGTTGCACAAATGTTCAAGAATACATTTCAGTTTATTCACGGAAATGGCTGAAGAGGAATTTTGAACAGTTCTATGCGCTTAACTGAAATCACTTATAGCATACGATGTAGCATACGTAGAAAACTGTAGATCCTGTACAGGGTTGCACAAAAGTTCAAGAATACATTTCAGTTTATTCACGGAAATGTCTGAAGAGGGATTTTCAACAGTTCTATGCGCTTAACTGAAATCACTTTTTGCTTACGATGTAGCATACGTAAAAGGATATAGATTCGATACAGGGTTGCACAAAAGTTCAAGAATACATTTCAGTTTATTCACGGAAATGGCTGAAGAGGAATTTTGAACAGTTCTATACGCTTAACTGAAATCACTTTTAGCATACGATGTAGCATACATAGAAATCTGTAGATCCTATACAGGGTTGCACAAATGTTCAAGAATACATTTCAGTTTATTCACGGAAATGGCTGAAGAGGAATTTTGAACAGTTCTATGCGCTTAACTGAAATCACTTTTAGCATACGATGTAGCATACATACAAATCTGTAGATCCTGTACAGGGTTGCACAAATGTTCAAGAATACATTTCAGTTTATTCACGGAAATGGCTGAAGAGGTATTTTGAACAGTTCTATGCGCTTAACTGAAATCACTTTTAGCATACGATGTAGCATACATACAAATCTGTAGATCCTGTACACGGTTGCACAAATGTTCAAGAATACATTTCAGTTTATTCACGGAAATGGCTGAAGAGGAATTTTGAACAGTTCTATGCGCTTAACTGAAATCACTTTTAGCATACGATGTAGCATACATACAAATCTGTAGATCCTGTACAGGGTTGCACAAATGTTCAAGAATACATTTCAGTTTATTCACGGAAATGGCTGAAGAGGTATTTTGAACAGTTCTATGCGCTTAACTGAAATCACTTTTAGCATACGATGTAGCATACATACAAATCTGTAGATCCTGTACAGGGTTGCACAAATGTTCAAGAATACATTTCAGTTTATTCACGGAAATGGCTGAAGAGGAATTTTGAACAGTTCTATGCGCTTAACTGAAATCACTTTTAGCATACGATGTAGCATACATACAAATCTGTAGATCCTGTACAGGGTTGCACAAATGTTCAAGAATACATTTCAGTTTATTCACGGAAATGGCTGAAGAGGTATTTTGAACAGTTCTATGCGCTTAACTGAAATCACTTTTAGCATACGATGTAGCATACATACAAATCTGTAGATCCTGTACACGGTTGCACAAATGTTCAAGAATACATTTCAGTTTATTCACGGAAATGGCTGAAGAGGAATTTTGAACAGTTCTATGCGCTTAACTGAAATCACTTTTAGCATACGATGTAGCATACATACAAATCTGTAGATCCTGTACAGGGTTGCACAAATGTTCAAGAATACATTTCAGTTTATTCACGGAAATGGCTGAAGAGGTATTTTGAACAGTTCTATGCGCTTAACTGAAATCACTTTTAGCATACGATGTAGCATACATACAAATCTGTAGATCCTGTACAGGGTTGCACAAATGTTCAAGAATACATTTCAGTTTATTCACGGAAATGGCTGAAGAGGAATTTTGAACAGTTCTATGCGCTTAACTGAAATCACTTTTAGCATACGATGTAGCATACATACAAATCTGTAGATCCTGTACAGGGTTGCACAAATGTTCAAGAATACATTTCAGTTTATTCACGGAAATGGCTAAGAGGAATTTTGAACAGTTCTATGCGCTTAACTGAAATCACTTTTAGCATACGATGTAGCATACACACAAATCTGTAGATCCTGTACAGGGTTGCACAAATGTTCAAGAATACATTTCAGTTTATTCACGGAAATGGCTGAAGAGGTATTTTGAACAGTTCTATGCGCTTAACTGAAATCACTTTTAGCATACGATGTAGCATACATACAAATCTGTAGATCCTGTACAGGGTTGCACAAATGTTCAAGAATACATTTCAGTTTATTCACGGAAATGGCTGAAGAGGTATTTTGAACAGTTCTATGCGCTTAACTGAAATCACTTTTAGCATACGATGTAGCATACATACAAATCTGTAGATCCTGTACAGGGTTGCACAAATGTTCAAGAATACATTTCAGTTTATTCACGGAAATGGCTGAAGAGGAATTTTGAACAGTTCTATGCGCTTAACTGAAATCACTTTTAGCATACGATGTAGCATACATACAAATCTGTAGATCCTGTACAGGGTTGCACAAATGTTCAAGAATACATTTCAGTTTATTCACGGAAATGGCTGAAGAGGTATTTTGAACAGTTCTATGCGCTTAACTGAAATCACTTTTAGCATACGATGTAGCATACATACAAATCTGTAGATCCTGTACAGGGTTGCACAAATGTTCAAGAATACATTTCAGTTTATTCACGGAAATGGCTGAAGAGGTATTTTGAACAGTTCTATGCGCTTAACTGAAATCACTTTTAGCATACGATGTAGCATACATACAAATCTGTAGATCCTGTACAGGGTTGCACAAATGTTCAAGAATACATTTCAGTTTATTCACGGAAATGGCTGAAGAGGTATTTTGAACAGTTCTATGCGCTTAACTGAAATCACTTTTAGCATACGATGTAGCATACATACAAATCTGTAGATCCTGTACAGGGTTGCACAAATGTTCAAGAATACTTTTCAGTTTATTCACGGAAATGGCTGAAGAGGTATTTTGAACAGTTCTATGCGCTTAACTGAAATCACTTTTAGCATACGATGTAGCATACATACAAATCTGTAGATCCTGTACAGGGTTGTACAAATGTTCAAGAATACATTTCAGTTTATTCACGGAAATGGCTGACGAGGAATTTTGAACAGTTCTATGCGCTTAACTGAAATCACTTTTAGCATACGATGTAGCATACATACAAATCTGTAGATCCTGTACAGGGTTGCACAAATGTTCAAGAATACATTTCAGTTTATTCACGGAAATGGCTGAAGAGGTATTTTGAACAGTTCTATGCGCTTAACTGAAATCACTTTTAGCATACGATGTAGCATACATACAAATCTGTAGATCCTGTACAGGGTTGCACAAATGTTCAAGAATACATTTCAGTTTATTCACGGAAATGGCTGAAGAGGTTTTTTGAACAGTTCTATGCGCTTAACTGAAATCACTTTTAGCATACGATGTAGCATACATACAAATCTGTAGATCCTGTACAGGGTTGCACAAATGTTCAAGAATACATTTCAGTTTATTCACGGAAATGGCTGAAGAGGAATTTTGAACAGTTCTATGCGCTTAACTGAAATCACTTTTAGCATACGATGTAGCATACATACAAATCTGTAGATCCTGTACAGGGTTGCACAAATGTTCAAGAATACATTTCAGTTTATTCACGGAAATGGCTGAAGAGGTATTTTGAACAGTTCTATGCGCTTAACTGAAATCACTTTTTGCTTACGATGTAGCATACGTAAAAGGATATAGATTCGATACAGGGTTGCACAAAAGTTCAAGAATACATTTCAGTTTATTCACGGAAATGGCTGAAGAGGAATTTTGAACAGTTCTATACGCTTAACTGAAATCACTTTTAGCATACGATGTAGCATACATAGAAATCTGTAGATCCTATACAGGGTTGCACAAATGTTCAAGAATACATTTCAGTTTATTCACGGAAATGGCTGAAGAGGAATTTTGAACAGTTCTATGCGCTTAACTGAAATCACTTTTAGCATACGATGTAGCATACATACAAATCTGTAGATCCTGTACAGGGTTGCACAAATGTTCAAGAATACATTTCAGTTTATTCACGGAAATGGCTGAAGAGGTATTTTGAACAGTTCTATGCGCTTAACTGAAATCACTTTTAGCATACGATGTAGCATACATACAAATCTGTAGATCCTGTACACGGTTGCACAAATGTTCAAGAATACATTTCAGTTTATTCACGGAAATGGCTGAAGAGGAATTTTGAACAGTTCTATGCGCTTAACTGAAATCACTTTTAGCATACGATGTAGCATACATACAAATCTGTAGATCCTGTACAGGGTTGCACAAATGTTCAAGAATACATTTCAGTTTATTCACGGAAATGGCTGAAGAGGTATTTTGAACAGTTCTATGCGCTTAACTGAAATCACTTTTAGCATACGATGTAGCATACGTAGAAATCTGTAGATCCTATACAGGGTTGCACAAAAGTTCAAGAATACATTTCAGTTTATTCACGGAAATGTCTGAAGAGGGATTTTCAACAGTTCTATGCGCTTAACTGAATTCACTTTTAGCATACGATGTAGCATACATACAAATCTGTAGATCCTGTACAGGGTTGCACAAATGTTCAAGAATACATTTCAGTTTATTCACGGAAATGGCTGAAGAGGTATTTTGAACAGTTCTATGCGCTTAACTGAAATCACTTTTAGCATACGATGTAGCATACATACAAATCTGTAGATCCTGTACACGGTTGCACAAATGTTCAAGAATACATTTCAGTTTATTCACGGAAATGGCTGAAGAGGAATTTTGAACAGTTCTATGCGCTTAACTGAAATCACTTTTAGCATACGATGTAGCATACATACAAATCTGTAGATCCTGTACAGGGTTGCACAAATGTTCAAGAATACATTTCAGTTTATTCACGGAAATGGCTGAAGAGGTATTTTGAACAGTTCTATGCGCTTAACTGAAATCACTTTTAGCATACGATGTAGCATACATACAAATCTCTAGATCCTGTACAGGGTTGCACAAATGTTCAAGAATACATTTCAGTTTATTCACGGAAATGGCTGAAGAGGAATTTTGAACAGTTCTATGCGCTTAACTGAAATCACTTTTAGCATACGATGTAGCATACATACAAATCTGTAGATCCTGTACAGGGTTGCACAAATGTTCAAGAATACATTTCAGTTTATTCACGGAAATGGCTAAGAGGAATTTTGAACAGTTCTATGCGCTTAACTGAAATCACTTTTAGCATACGATGTAGCATACACACAAATCTGTAGATACTGTACAGGGTTGCACAAATGTTCAAGAATACATTTCAGTTTATTCACGGAAATGGCTGAAGAGGTATTTTGAACAGTTCTATGCGCTTAACTGAAATCACTTTTAGCATACGATGTAGCATACATACAAATCTGTAGATCCTGTACAGGGTTGCACAAATGTTCAAGAATACATTTCAGTTTATTCACGGAAATGGCTGAAGAGGTATTTTGAACAGTTCTATGCGCTTAACTGAAATCACTTTTAGCATACGATGTAGCATACATACAAATCTGTAGATCCTGTACAGGGTTGCACAAATGTTCAAGAATACATTTCAGTTTATTCACGGAAATGGCTGAAGAGGAATTTTGAACAGTTCTATGCGCTTAACTGAAATCACTTTTAGCATACGATGTAGCATACATACAAATCTGTAGATCCTGTACAGGGTTGCACAAATGTTCAAGAATACATTTCAGTTTATTCACGGAAATGGCTGAAGAGGTATTTTGAACAGTTCTATGCGCTTAACTGAAATCACTTTTAGCATACGATGTAGCATACATACAAATCTGTAGATCCTGTACAGGGTTGCACAAATGTTCAAGAATACATTTCAGTTTATTCACGGAAATGGCTGAAGAGGTATTTTGAACAGTTCTATGCGCTTAACTGAAATCACTTTTAGCATACGATGTAGCATACATACAAATCTGTAGATCCTGTACAGGGTTGCACAAATGTTCAAGAATACATTTCAGTTTATTCACGGAAATGGCTGAAGAGGTATTTTGAACAGTTCTATGCGCTTAACTGAAATCACTTTTAGCATACGATGTAGCATACATACAAATCTGTAGATCCTGTACAGGGTTGCACAAATGTTCAAGAATACATTTCAGTTTATTCACGGAAATGGCTGAAGAGGTATTTTGAACAGTTCTATGCGCTTAACTGAAATCACTTTTTGCTTACGATGTAGCATACGTAAAAGGATATAGATTCGATACAGGGTTGCACAAAAGTTCAAGAATACATTTCAGTTTATTCACGGAAATGGCTGAAGAGGAATTTTGAACAGTTCTATACGCTTAACTGAAATCACTTTTAGCATACGATGTAGCATACATAGAAATCTGTAGATCCTATACAGGGTTGCACAAATGTTCAAGAATACATTTCAGTTTATTCACGGAAATGGCTGAAGAGGAATTTTGAACAGTTCTATGCGCTTAACTGAAATCACTTTTAGCATACGATATAGCATACATACAAATCTGTAGATCCTGTACAGGGTTGCACAAATGTTCAAGAATACATTTCAGTTTATTCACGGAAATGGCTGAAGAGGTATTTTGAACAGTTCTATGCGCTTAACTGAAATCACTTTTAGCATACGATGTAGCATACATACAAATCTGTAGATCCTGTACACGGTTGCACAAATGTTCAAGAATACATTTCAGTTTATTCACGGAAATGGCTGAAGAGGAATTTTGAACAGTTCTATGCGCTTAACTGAAATCACTTTTAGCATACGATGTAGCATACATACAAATCTGTAGATCCTGTACACGGTTGCACAAATGTTCAAGAATACATTTCAGTTTATTCACGGAAATGGCTGAAGAGGTATTTTGAACAGTTCTATGCGCTTAACTGAAATCACTTTTAGCATACGATGTAGCATACGTAGAAATCTGTAGATCCTATACAGGGTTGCACAAATGTTCAAGAATACATTTCAGTTTATTCACGGAAATGGCTGAAGAGGTATTTTGAACAGTTCTATGCGCTTAACTGAAATCACTTTTAGCATACGATGTAGCATACATACAAATCTGTAGATCCTGTACAGGGTTGCACAAATGTTCAAGAATACATTTCAGTTTATTCACGGAAATGGCTGAAGAGGAATTTTGAACAGTTCTATGCGCTTAACTGAAAACACTTTTAGCATACGATGTAGCATACGTAGAAATCTGTAGATCCTATACAGGGTTGCACAAATGTTCAAGAATACATTTCAGTTTATTCACGGAAATGGCTGAAGAGGTATTTTGAACAGTTCTATGCGCTTAACTGAAATCACTTTTAGCATACGATGTAGCATACATACAAATCTGTAGATCCTGTACAGGGTTGCACAAATGTTCAAGAATACATTTCAGTTTATTCACGGAAATGGCTGAAGAGGAATTTTGAACAGTTCTATGCGCTTAACTGAAATCACTTTTCGCATACGATGTAGAATACATACAAATCTGTAGATCCTGTACAGGGTTGCACAAATGTTCAAGAATACATTTCAGTTTATTCACGGAAATGGCTGAAGAGGAATTTTCAACAGTTCTATGCGCTTAACTGAAATCACTTTTCGCATACGATGTAGCATACATACAAATCTGTAGATCCTATACAGGGATGCACAAAAATTCAAGAATACATTTCAGTTTATTCACGGAAATGGCTGAAGAGGAATTTTGAACAGTTCTATGCGCTTAACTGAAATCACTTTTAGCATACGATGTAGCATACATAGAAATCTTTAGATCCTATACAGGGTTGCACAAAAGTTCAAGAAAACATTTCAGTTTATTCACGGAAATGGCCGAAGAGGAATTTTGAACAGTTCTATGCGCTTAACTGAAATCACATTTAGCGTACGATGTAGCATACGTAGAAATCTGTAGATCCTATACAGGGTTGCACAAAAGTTCAAGAATACAATTCAGTTTATTCACGGAAATGGCTGAAGAGGAATTTTGAACAATTCTATGCGTTTAACTGAAATCACTTTTAGCATACGATGTAGCATACATAGAAATCTGTAGATCTTATACAGGGTTGCACAAAAGTTCAAGAATACATTTCAGTTTATTTACGGAAATGGCCGAAGAGGAATTTTGAACAGTTCTATGCGTTTAACTGAAATCACTTTTAGCATACGATGTAGCATACATAGAAATCTTTAGATCCTATACAGGGTTGCACAAAAGTTCAAGAATACATTTCAGTTTATTCACGGAAATGGCTGAAGAGGAATTTTGAACAGTTCTATGCGCTTAACTGAAATCACTTTTAGCATACGATGTAGCATACGTAGAAATCTTTAGATCCTATACAGGTTTGCATAAAAGTTCAAGAATACATTTCAGTTTATTCACGGAAATGGCTGAAGAGGAATTTTGAACAGTTCTATGCGCTTAACTGAAATCACTTTTAGCATACGATGTAGCATACGTAGAAATCTTTAGATCCTATACAGGTTTGCACAAAAGTTCAAGAATACATTTCAGTTTATTCACGGAAATGGCTGAAGAGGAATTTTGAACAGTTCTATGCGCTTAACTGAAAACACTTTTAGCATACGATGTAGCATACATAGAAATCTGTAGATCCTATACAGGGTTGCACAAAAGTTCAAGAATACATTTCAGTTTATTCACGGAAATGGCTGAAGAGGAATTTTGAACAGTTCTATACGCTTAACTGAAATCACTTTTAGCATACGATGTAGCATACATAGAAATCTGTAGATCCTATACAGGGTTGCACAAAAGTTCAAGAATACATTTCAGTTTATTCACGGAAACGGCTGAAGAGGAATTTTTAACAGTTCTATGCGTTTAACTGAAATCACTTTTAGCATACGATGTAGCATACGTAGAAATCTGTAGATCCTATACAGGGTTGCACAAATGTTCAAGAATACATTTCAGTTTATTCACGAAAATGGCTGAAGAGGAATTTTGAAAAGTTCTATGCGCTCATCTGAAATCACTTTTAGCATACGATGTGGCATACATACAAATCTGTAGATCCTGTGCAGGGTTGCACAAAAGTTCAAGAATACATTTCAGTTTATTCACGGAAATGGCTGAAGAGGAATTTTGAACAGTTCTATACGCTTAACTGAAATCACTTTTAGCATACGATGTAGCATACATAGAAATCTGTAGATCCTATACAGGGTTGCACAAATGTTCAAGAATACATTTCAGTTTATTCACGGAAATGGCTGAAGAGGAATTTTGAACAGTTCTATGCGCTTAACTGAAATCACTTTTAGCATACGATGTGGCATACATACAAATCTGTAGATCCTGTGCAGGGTTGCACAAAAGATCAAGAATACATTTCAGTTTATTCACGGAAATGGCTGAAGAGGAATTTTGAACAGTTCTATCCGCTTAACTGAAAACACTTTTAGCATACGATGTAGCATACGTAGAAATCTGTAGATCCTATACAGGGTTGCACAAAAGTTCAAGAATACATTTCAGTTTATTCACGGAAATGGCTGAAGAGGAATTTTGAAAAGTTCTATACGCTTAACTGAAATCACTTTTAGCATACGATGTAGCATACATAGAAATCTGTAGATCCTATACAGGGTTGCACAAATGTTCAAGAATACATTTCAGTTTATTCACGGAAATGGCTGAAGAGGAATTTTGAACAGTTCTATGCGCTCAACTGAAATCACTTTTAGCATACGATGTAGCATACATAGAAATCTGTAGATCCTATACAGGGTTGCACAAAAGTTCAAGAATACATTTCAGTTTATTCACGGAAATGGCTGATGAGGCATTTCGAAGAGTTCTATGCGCTCATCTGAAATCACTTTTAGCATACGATGTGGCATACATACAAATCTGTAGATCCTGTGCAGGGTTGCACAAAAGTTCAAGAATACATTTCAGTTTATTCACGGAAATGGCTGAAGAGGAATTTTGAACAGTTCTATACGCTTAACTGAAATCACTTTTAGCATACGATGTAGCATACATAGAAATCTGTAGATCCTATACAGGGTTGCACAAATGTTCAAGAATACATTTCAGTTTATTCACGGAAATGGCTGAAGAGGAATTTTGAACAGTTCTATGCGCTTAACTGAAATCACTTTTAGCATACGATGTAGCATACATAGAAATCTGTAGATCCGATACAGGGTTGCACATAAGTTCAAGAATACATTTCCGTTTATTCACGGAAATGGCTGATGAGGCATTTCGAAGAGTTCTATGCGCTCATCTGAAATCACTTTTAGCATACGATGTGGCATACATACAAATCTGTAGATCCTGTGCAGGGTTGCACAAAAGATCAAGAATACATTTCAGTTTATTCACGGAAATGGCTGAAGAGGTATTTTGAACAGTTCTATGCGCTCAACTGAAATCACTTTTAGCATACGATGTAGCATACGTAGAAATCCGTAGATCCTATACAGGGTTGCACAAAAATTCAAGAATACATTTCAGTTTATTCACGGAAATGGCTGAAGAGGAATTTTGAACAGTTCTATGCGTTTAACTGAAATCACTTTTAGCATACGATGTAGCATACATAGAAATCTTTAGATCCTATACAGGGTTGCACAAAAGTTCAAGAAAACATTTCAGTTTATTCACGGAAATGGCCGAAGAGGAATTTTGAACAGTTCTATGCGCTTAACTGAAATCACATTTAGCGTACGATGTAGCATACGTAGAAATCTGTAGATCCTATACAGGGTTGCACAAAAGTTCAAGAATACAATTCAGTTTATTCACGGAAATGGCTGAAGAGGAATTTTGAACAATTCTATGCGTTTAACTGAAATCACTTTTAGCATACGATGTAGCATACATAGAAATCTGTAGATCCTATACAGGGTTGCACAAAAGTTCAAGAATACATTTCAGTTTATTCCCGGAAATGGCTGAAGAGGAATTTTGAACAGTTCTATGCGTTTAACTGAAATCACTTTTAGCATACGATGTAGCATACATAGAAATCTTTAGATCCTATACAGGGTTGCACAAATGTTCAAGAATATGTTTCAGTTTATTTACGGAAATGGCTTAAGAGGAATTTTTAACAGTTCTATGTGCTTAACTGAAATCACTTTTAGCATACGATGTAGCATACATAGAAATCTGTAGATCCTATACAGGGTTGCACAAAAGTTCAAGAATACATTTCAGTTTATTCACGGAAACGGCTGAAGAGGAATTTTGAACAGTTCTATGCGTTTAACTGAAATCACTTTTAGCATACGATGTAGCATACATAGAAATCTGTAGATCCTATACAGGGTTGCACAAATGTTCAAGAATACATTTCAGTTTATTCACGGAAATGGCTGAAGAGGAATTTTGAACAGTTCTATGCGCTTAACTGAAATCTCTTTTAGCATACGATGTAGCATACGTAGAAATCTGTAGATCCTATACAGGGTTGCACAAAAGTTCAAGAATACATTTCAGTTTATTCACGGAAATGGCTGAAGAGGAATTTTGAACAGTTCTATGCGCTTAACTGAAATCACTTTTAGCATACGATGTAGCATACGTAGAAATCTGTAGATCCTATACAGGTTTGCATAAAAGTTCAAGAATACATTTCAGTTTATTCACGAAAATGGCTGAAGAGGAATTTTGAACAGTTCTATGCGCTTAACTGAAATCACTTTTAGCATACGATGTAGCATACATAGAAATCTGTAGATCCTATACAGGGTTGCACAAAAGTTCAAGAATACATTTCAGTTTATTCACGGAAATGGCTGAAGAGGAATTTTGAACAGTTCTATGCGCTTAACTGAAATCGCTTTTAGCATACGATGTAGCATACATAGAAATCTGTAGATCCTATACAGGGTTGCACAAAAGTTCAAGAATACATTTCAGTTTATTCACGGAAATGGCTGAAGAGGTATTTTGAACAGTTCTATGCACTCAACTGAAATCACTTTTAGTATAGGATGTAGCGTACATAGAAATCTGTAGATCGTATACAGGGTTGCACAAAAGTTCAAGAATAAATTTCAGTTTATTCACGGAAATGGCTGAAGAGGAATTTTGAACAGTTCTATGCGCTTAACTGAAATCACTTTTAGCATACGATGTAGCATACATAGAAATCTGTAGATCCTATACAGGGTTGCACAAAAGTTCAAGAATACATTTCAGTTTATTCACGGAAATGGCTGAAGAGGAATTTTGAACAGTTCTATGCGTTTAACTGAAATCACTTTTAGCATACGATGTAGCATACATATAAATCTTTAGATGCTATACAGGGTTGCACAAATGTTCAAGAATATATTTCAGTTTATTTACGGAAATGGCTTAAGAGGAATTTTTAACAGTTCTATGTGCTTAACTGAAATCACTTTTAGCATACGATGTAGCATACATAGAAATCTTTAGATCCTATACAAGGTTGCACAAAAGTTCAAGAATACATTTCAGTTTATTTACGGAAATGGCTGAAGAGGAATTTTGAACAGTTCTATGCGCTTAACTGAAATCACTTTTAGCATACGATGTAGCATACATAGAAATCTGTAGATCCTATACAAGGTTGCACAAAAGTTCAAGAATACATTTCAGTTTATTCACGGAAATGGCTGAAGAGGAATTTTGAACAGTTCTATGCGCTTAACTGAAATCACTTTTAGCATACGATGTTGCATACATAGAAATCTGTAGATCCTATACAGGGTTGCACAAAAGTTCAAGAATACATTTCAGTTTATTCACGGAAACGGCTGAAGAGGAATTTTGAACAGTTCTATGCGCTCAACTGAAATCACTTTTAGTATACGATGTAGAATACATAGAAATCTGTAGATCGTATACAGGGTTGCACAAAAGTTCAAGAATACATTTCAGTTTATTCACGGAAATGGCTGAAGAGGAATTTTGAACAGTTCTATGCGCTTAACTGAAATCACTTTTAGCATACGATGTAGCATACGTAGAAATCTGTAGATCCTGTAAAGGGTTGCACAAAAGTTCAAGAATACATTTCAGTTTATTCACGGAAATGTCTGAAGAGGGATTTTCAACAGTTCTATGCGCTTAACTGAAATCACTTTTTGCTTACGATGTAGCATACGTAAAAGTATATAGATTCGATACAGGGTTGCACAAAAGTTCAAGAATACATTTCAGTTTATTCACGGAAATGGCTGAAGAGGAATTTTGAACAGTTCTATACGCTTAACTGAAATCACTTTTAGCATACGATGTAGCATACATACAAATCTGTAGATCCTGTACAGGGTTGCACAAATGTTCAAAAATACATTTCAGTTTATTCACGGAAATGGCTGAAGAGGTATTTTGAACAGTTCTATGCGCTTAACTGAAATCACTTTTAGCATACGATGTAGCATACATAGAAATCTGTAGATCCTATACAAGGTTGCACAAAAGTTCAAGAATACATTTCAGTTTATTCACGGAAATGGCTGAAGAGGAATTTTGAACAGTTCTATACGCTTAACTGAAATCACTTTTAGCATACGATGTAGCATACATAGAAATCTGTAGATCCTATACAGGGTTGCACAAATGTTCAAGAATACATTTCAGTTTATTCACGTAAATGGCTGAAGAGGAATTTTGAACAGTTCTATGCGCTTAACTGAAATCACTTTTAGCATACGATGTAGCATACATACAAATCTGTAGATCCTGTACAGGGTTGCACTAATGTTCAAGAATACATTCCAGTTTATTCACGGAAATTGCTGAAGAGGTATTTTGAACAGTTCTATGCGCTTAACTGAAATCACTTTTAGCATACGATGTAGCATACATAGAAATCTGTAGATCCTGTACAGGGTTGCACAAATGTTCAAGAATACATTTCAGTTTATTCACGGAAATGGCTGAAGAGGTATTTTGAACAGTTCTATGCGCTTAACTGAAATCACTTTTAGCATACGATGTAGCATACATACAAATCTGTAGATCCTGTACAGGGTTGCACAAATGTTCAAGAATACATTTCAGTTTATTCACGGAAATGGCTGAAGAGGTATTTTGAACAGTTCTATGCGCTTAACTGAAATCACTTTTAGCATACGATGTAGCATACATACAAATCTGTAGATCCTGTACAGGGTTGCACAAATGTTCAAGAATACTTTTCAGTTTATTCACGGAAATGGCTGAAGAGGTATTTTGAACAGTTCTATGCGCTTAACTGAAATCACTTTTAGCATACGATGTAGCATACATACAAATCTGTAGATCCTGTCAAGGGTTGCACAAATGTTCAAGAATACATTTCAGTTTATTCACGGAAATGGCTGACGAGGAATTTTGAACAGTTCTATGCGCTTAACTGAAATCACTTTTAGCATACGATGTAGCATACATACAAATCTGTAGATCCTGTACAGGGTTGCACAAATGTTCAAGAATACATTTCAGTTTATTCACGGAAATGGCTGAAGAGGTATTTTGAACAGTTCTATGCGCTTAACTGAAATCACTTTTAGCATACGATGTAGCATACATACAAATCTGTAGATCCTGTACAGGGTTGCACAAATGTTCAAGAATACATTTCAGTTTATTCACGGAAATGGCTGAAGAGGTTTTTTGAACAGTTCTATGCGCTTAACTGAAATCACTTTTAGCATACGATGTAGCATACATACAAATCTGTAGATCCTGTACAGGGTTGCACAAATGTTCAAGAATACATTTCAGTTTATTCACGGAAATGGCTGAAGAGGAATTTTGAACAGTTCTATGCGCTTAACTGAAATCACTTTTAGCATACGATGTAGCATACATACAAATCTGTAGATCCTGTACAGGGTTGCACAAATGTTCAAGAATACATTTCAGTTTATTCACGGAAATGGCTGAAGAGGTATTTTGAACAGTTCTATGCGCTTAACTGAAATCACTTTTAGCATACGATGTAGCATACATACAAATCTGTAGATCCTGTACAGGGTTGCACAAATGTTCAAGAATACATTTCAGTTTATTCACGGAAATGGCTGAAGAGGAATTTTGAACAGTTCTATGCGCTTAACTGAAATCACTTTTAGCATACGATGTAGCATACATACAAATCTGTAGATCCTGTACAGGGTTGCACAAATGTTCAAGAATACATTTCAGTTTATTCACGGAAATGGCTGAAGAGGTATTTTGAACAGTTCTATGCGCTTAACTGAAATCACTTTTAGCATACGATGTAGCATACATACAAATCTGTAGATCCTGTACAGGGTTGCACAAATGTTCAAGAATACATTTCAGTTTATTCACGGAAATGGCTGAAGAGGAATTTTGAACAGTTCTATGCGCTTAACTGAAAACACTTTTAGCATACGATGTAGCATACATAGAAATCTGTAGATCCTATACAGGGTTGCACAAAAGTTCAAGAATACATTTCAGTTTATTCACGGAAATGGCTGAAGAGGAATTTTGAACAGTTCTATACGCTTAACTGAAATCACTTTTAGCATACGATGTAGCATACATAGAAATCTGTAGATCCTATACAGGGTTGCACAAAAGTTCAAGAATACATTTCAGTTTATTCACGGAAACGGCTGAAGAGGAATTTTTAACAGTTCTATGCGCTTAACTGAAATCACTTTTAGCATACGATGTAGCATACATACAAATCTGTAGATCCTGTACACGGTTGCACAAATGTTCAAGAATACATTTCAGTTTATTCACGGAAATGGCTGAAGAGGAATTTTGAACAGTTCTATGCGCTTAACTGAAATCACTTTTAGCATACGATGTAGCATACATACAAATCTGTAGATCCTGTGCAGGGTTGCACAAAAGTTCAAGAATACATTTCAGTTTATTCACGGAAATGGCTGAAGAGGAATTTTGAACAGTTCTATACGCTTAACTGAAATCACTTTTAGCATACGATGTAGCATACATAGAAATCTGTAGATCCTATACAGGGTTGCACTAATGTTCAAGAATACATTTCAGTTTATTCACGGAAATGGCTGAAGAGGAATTTTGAACAGTTCTATGCGCTTAACTGAAATCACTTTTAGCATACGATGTGGCATACATACAAATCTGTAGATCCTGTGCAGGGTTGCACAAAAGATCAAGAATACATTTCAGTTTATTCACGGAAATGGCTGAAGAGGAATTTTGAACAGTTCTATGCGCTTAACTGAAAACACTTTTAGCATACGATGTAGCATACGTAGAAATCTGTAGATCCTATACAGGGTTGCACAAAAGTTCAAGAATACATTTCAGTTTATTCACGGAAATGGCTGAAGATGAATTTTGAAAAGTTCTATACGCTTAACTGAAATCACTTTTAGCATACGATGTAGCATACATAGAAATCTGTAGATCCTATACAGGGTTGCACAAATGTTCAAGAATACATTTCAGTTTATTCACGGAAATGGCTGAAGAGGAATTTTGAACAGTTCTATGCGCTCAACTGAAATCACTTTTAGCATACGATGTAGCATACATAGAAATCTGTAGATCCTATACAGGGTTGCACAAAAGTTCAAGAATACATTTCAGTTTATTCACGGAAATGGCTGATGAGGCATTTCGAAGAGTTCTATGCGCTCATCTGAAATCACTTTTAGCATACGATGTGGCATACATACAAATCTGTAGATCCTGTGCAGGGTTGCACAAAAGTTCAAGAATACATTTCAGTTTATTCACGGAAATGGCTGAAGAGGAATTTTGAACAGTTCTATACGCTTAACTGAAATCACTTTTAGCATACGATGTAGCATACATAGAAATCTGTAGATCCTATACAGGGTTGCACAAATGTTCAAGAATACATTTCAGTTTATTCACGGAAATGGCTGAAGAGGAATTTTGAACAGTTCTATGCGCTTAACTGAAATCACTTTTAGCATACGATGTAGCATACATAGAAATCTGTAGATCCGATACAGGGTTGCACATAAGTTCAAGAATACATTTCCGTTTATTCACGGAAATGGCTGATGAGGCATTTCGAAGAGTTCTATGCGCTCATCTGAAATCACTTTTAGCATACGATGTGGCATACATACAAATCTGTAGATCCTGTGCAGGGTTGCACAAAAGATCAAGAATACATTTCAGTTTATTCACGGAAATGGCTGAAGAGGTATTTTGAACAGTTCTATGCGCTCAACTGAAATCACTTTTAGCATACGATGTAGCATACGTAGAAATCCGTAGATCCTATACAGGGTTGCACAAAAATTCAAGAATACATTTCAGTTTATTCACGGAAATGGCTGAAGAGGAATTTTGAACAGTTCTATGCGTTTAACTGAAATCACTTTTAGCATACGATGTAGCATACATAGAAATCTTTAGATCCTATACAGGGTTGCACAAAAGTTCAAGAAAACATTTCAGTTTATTCACGGAAATGGCCGAAGAGGAATTTTGAACAGTTCTATGCGCTTAACTGAAATCACATTTAGCGTACGATGTAGCATACGTAGAAATCTGTAGATCCTATACAGGGTTGCACAAAAGTTCAAGAATACAATTCAGTTTATTCACGGAAATGGCTGAAGAGGAATTTTGAACAATTCTATGCGTTTAACTGAAATCACTTTTAGCATACGATGTAGCATACATAGAAATCTGTAGATCCTATACAGGGTTGCACAAAAGTTCAAGAATACATTTCAGTTTATTCCCGGAAATGGCTGAAGAGGAATTTTGAACAGTTCTATGCGTTTAACTGAAATCACTTTTAGCATACGATGTAGCATACATAGAAATCTTTAGATCCTATACAGGGTTGCACAAATGTTCAAGAATATGTTTCAGTTTATTTACGGAAATGGCTTAAGAGGAATTTTTAACAGTTCTATGTGCTTAACTGAAATCACTTTTAGCATACGATGTAGCATACATAGAAATCTGTAGATCCTATACAGGGTTGCACAAAAGTTCAAGAATACATTTCAGTTTATTCACGGAAACGGCTGAAGAGGAATTTTGAACAGTTCTATGCGTTTAACTGAAATCACTTTTAGCATACGATGTAGCATACATAGAAATCTGTAGATCCTATACAGGGTTGCACAAATGTTCAAGAATACATTTCAGTTTATTCACGGAAATGGCTGAAGAGGAATTTTGAACAGTTCTATGCGCTTAACTGAAATCTCTTTTAGCATACGATGTAGCATACGTAGAAATCTGTAGATCCTATACAGGGTTGCACAAAAGTTCAAGAATACATTTCAGTTTATTCACGGAAATGGCTGAAGAGGAATTTTGAACAGTTCTATGCGCTTAACTGAAATCACTTTTAGCATACGATGTAGCATACGTAGAAATCTGTAGATCCTATACAGGTTTGCATAAAAGTTCAAGAATACATTTCAGTTTATTCACGAAAATGGCTGAAGAGGAATTTTGAACAGTTCTATGCGCTTAACTGAAATCACTTTTAGCATACGATGTAGCATACATAGAAATCTGTAGATCCTATACAGGGTTGCACAAAAGTTCAAGAATACATTTCAGTTTATTCACGGAAATGGCTGAAGAGGAATTTTGAACAGTTCTATGCGCTTAACTGAAATCGCTTTTAGCATACGATGTAGCATACATAGAAATCTGTAGATCCTATACAGGGTTGCACAAAAGTTCAAGAATACATTTCAGTTTATTCACGGAAATGGCTGAAGAGGTATTTTGAACAGTTCTATGCACACAACTGAAATCACTTTTAGTATACGATGTAGCGTACATAGAAATCTGTAGATCGTATACAGGGTTGCACAAAAGTTCAAGAATACATTTCAGTTTATTCACGGAAATGGCTGAAGAGGAATTTTGAACAGTTCTATGCGCTTAACTGAAATCACTTTTAGCATACGATGTAGCATACATAGAAATCTGTAGATCCTATACAGGGTTGCACAAAAGTTCAAGAATACATTTCAGTTTATTCACGGAAATGGCTGAAGAGGAATTTTGAACAGTTCTATGCGTTTAACTGAAATCACTTTTAGCATACGATGTAGCATACATATAAATCTTTAGATGCTATACAGGGTTGCACAAATGTTCAAGAATATATTTCAGTTTATTTACGGAAATGGCTTAAGAGGAATTTTTAACAGTTCTATGTGCTTAACTGAAATCACTTTTAGCATACGATGTAGCATACATAGAAATCTTTAGATCCTATACAAGGTTGCACAAAAGTTCAAGAATACATTTCAGTTTATTTACGGAAATGGCTGAAGAGGAATTTTGAACAGTTCTATGCGCTTAACTGAAATCACTTTTAGCATACGATGTTGCATACATAGAAATCTGTAGATCCTATACAGGGTTGCACAAAAGTTCAAGAATACATTTCAGTTTATTCACGGAAACGGCTGAAGAGGAATTTTGAACAGTTCTATGCGCTCAACTGAAATCACTTTTAGTATACGATGTAGAATACATAGAAATCTGTAGATCGTATACAGGGTTGCACAAAAGTTCAAGAATACATTTCAGTTTATTCACGGAAATGGCTGAAGAGGAATTTTGAACAGTTCTATGCGCTTAACTGAAATCACTTTTAGCATACGATGTAGCATACGTAGAAATCTGTAGATCCTGTAAAGGGTTGCACAAAAGTTCAAGAATACATTTCAGTTTATTCACGGAAATGGCTGAAGAGGAATTTTGAACAGTTCTATGCGCTTAACTGAAATCACTTATAGCATACGATGTAGCATACGTAGAAAACTGTAGATCCTGTACAGGGTTGCACAAAAGTTCAAGAATACATTTCAGTTTATTCACGGAAATGTCTGAAGAGGGATTTTCAACAGTTCTATGCGCTTAACTCAAATCACTTTTTGCTTACGATGTAGCATACGTAAAAGTATATAGATTCGATACAGGGTTGCACAAAAGTTCAAGAATACATTTCAGTTTATTCACGGAAATGGCTGAAGAGGAATTTTGAACAGTTCTATACGCTTAACTGAAATCACTTTTAGCATACGATGTAGCATACATAGAAATCTGTAGATCCTATACAGGGTTGCACAAATGTTCAAGAATACATTTCAGTTTATTCACGGAAATGGCTGAAGAGGAATTTTGAACAGTTCTATGCGTTTAACTGAAATCACTTTTAGCATACGATGTAGCATACATATAAATCTTTAGATGCTATACAGGGTTGCACAAATGTTCAAGAATATATTTCAGTTTATTTACGGAAATGGCTTAAGAGGAATTTTTAACAGTTCTATGTGCTTAACTGAAATCACTTTTAGCATACGATGTAGCATACATAGAAATCTTTAGATCCTATACAAGGTTGCACAAAAGTTCAAGAATACATTTCAGTTTATTTACGGAAATGGCTGAAGAGGAATTTTGAACAGTTCTATGCGCTTAACTGAAATCACTTTTAGCATACGATGTAGCATACATAGAAATCTGTAGATCCTATACAAGGTTGCACAAAAGTTCAAGAATACATTTCAGTTTATTCACGGAAATGGCTGAAGAGGAATTTTGAACAGTTCTATACGCTTAACTGAAATCACTTTTAGCATACGATGTAGCATACATAGAAATCTGTAGATCCTATACAGGGTTGCACAAATGTTCAAGAATACATTTCAGTTTATTCACGGAAATGGCTGAAGAGGAATTTTGAACAGTTCTATGCGCTTAACTGAAATCACTTTTAGCATACGATGTAGCATACATACAAATCTGTAGATCCTGTACAGGGTTGCACAAATGTTCAAGAATACATTTCAGTTTATTCACGGAAATGGCTGAAGAGGTATTTTGAACAGTTCTATGCGCTTAACTGAAATCACTTATAGCATACGATGTAGCATACATACAAATCTGTAGATCCTGTACACGGTTGCACAAATGTTCAAGAATACATTTCAGTTTATTCACGGAAATGGCTGAAGAGGAATTTTGAACAGTTCTATGCGCTTAACTGAAATCACTTTTAGCATACGATGTAGCATACATACAAATCTGTAGATCCTGTACAGGGTTGCACAAATGTTCAAGAATACATTTCAGTTTATTCACGGAAATGGCTGAAGAGGTATTTTGAACAGTTCTATGCGCTTAACTGAAATCACTTTTAGCATACGATGTAGCATACATACAAATCTGTAGATCCTGTACAGGGTTGCACAAATGTTCAAGAATACATTTCAGTTTATTCACGGAAATGGCTGAAGAGGAATTTTGAACAGTTCTATGCGCTTAACTGAAATCACTTTTAGCATACGATGTAGCATACACACAAATCTGTAGATCCTGTACAGGGTTGCACAAATGTTCAAGAATACATTTCAGTTTATTCACGGAAATGGCTGAAGAGGTATTTTGAACAGTTCTATGCGCTTAACTGAAATCACTTTTAGCATACGATGTAGCATACATACAAATCTGTAGATCCTGTACAGGGTTGCACAAATGTTCAAGAATACATTTCAGTTTATTCACGGAAATGGCTGAAGAGGAATTTTGAACAGTTCTATGCGCTTAACTGAAATCACTTATAGCATACGATGTAGCATACGTAGAAAACTGTAGATCCTGTACAGGGTTGCACAAAAGTTCAAGAATACATTTCAGTTTATTCACGGAAATGTCTGAAGAGGGATTTTCAACAGTTCTATGCGCTTAACTGAAATCACTTTTTGCTTACGATGTAGCATACGTAAAAGTATATAGATTCGATACAGGGTTGCACAAAAGTTCAAGAATACATTTCAGTTTATTCACGGAAATGGCTGAAGAGGAATTTTGAACAGTTCTATACGCTTAACTGAAATCACTTTTAGCATACGATGTAGCATACATAGAAATCTGTAGATCCTATACAGGGTTGCACAAATGTTCAAGAATACATTTCAGTTTATTCACGGAAATGGCTGAAGAGGAATTTTGAACAGTTCTATGCGCTTAACTGAAATCACTTTTAGCATACGATGTAGCATACATACAAATCTGTAGATCCTGTACAGGGTTGCACAAATGTTCAAGAATACATTTCAGTTTATTCACGGAAATGGCTGAAGAGGTTTTTTGAACAGTTCTATGCGCTTAACTGAAATCACTTTTAGCATACGATGTAGCATACATACAAATCTGTAGATCCTGTACAGGGTTGCACAAATGTTCAAGAATACATTTCAGTTTATTCACGGAAATGGCTGAAGAGGAATTTTGAACAGTTCTATGCGCTTAACTGAAATCACTTTTAGCATACGATGTAGCATACATACAAATCTGTAGATCCTGTACAGGGTTGCACAAATGTTCAAGAATACATTTCAGTTTATTCACGGAAATGGCTGAAGAGGTATTTTGAACAGTTCTATGCGCTTAACTGAAATCACTTTTAGCATACGATGTAGCATACATACAAATCTGTAGATCCTGTACACGGTTGCACAAATGTTCAAGAATACATTTCAGTTTATTCACGGAAATGTCTGAAGAGGGATTTTCAACAGTTCTATGCGCTTAACTGAAATCACTTTTTGCTTACGATGTAGCATACGTAAAAGTATATAGATTCGATACAGGGTTGCACAAAAGTTCAAGAATACATTTCAGTTTATTCACGGAAATGGCTGAAGAGGAATTTTGAACAGTTCTATACGCTTAACTGAAATCACTTTTAGCATACGATGTAGCATACATAGAAATCTGTAGATCCTATACAGGGTTGCACAAATGTTCAAGAATACATTTCAGTTTATTCACGGAAATGGCTGAAGAGGAATTTTGAACAGTTCTATGCGCTTAACTGAAATCACTTTTAGCATACGATGTAGCATACATACAAATCTGTAGATCCTGTACAGGGTTGCACAAATGTTCAAGAATACATTTCAGTTTATTCACGGAAATGGCTGAAGAGGAATTTTGAACAGTTCTATGCGCTTAACTGAAAACACTTTTAGCATACGATGTAGCATACATACAAATCTGTAGATCCTGTACAGGTTAATCAAATCTCTACAAACGATTTCACGTTAGATGGCACCATTTTTGTCCCGAAATTCCGTCAAGGGGGGGCTAACTTTTAGGTGCGTGAACCTAAAAATATCGATTTTGAGGGCATTTCCGGGTTTGATCAAACGCTAAAAATGGTTGAACAAATCTCTACAAACGATTTCACGTTAGATGGCACCATTTTTGTCCCGAAATTCCGGCAAGGGGGGCTAACTTTTAGGGGTGTGAACCTAAAAATATCGATTTTGGGCGCATTTCCGGGTTTGATCAAACGCTAAAAATGGTTGATCAAATCTCTACAAACGATTTCACGTTAGATGGCATCATTTTTGTCCGGAAATTCCGTCAAGGGGGGGGCTAACTTTTAGGGGTCCGCTGCTAAAAATATCGATTTTGGGCGCATTTCCGGGTTTGATCAAACGCTAAAAATGGTTAATCAAATCTCTACAAACGATTTCACGTTAGATGGCACCATTTTTGTCCCGAAATTTCGTCAAGGGGGGGCTAACTTTTAGGGGCGTGAACCTAAAAATATCGATTTTGGGGGCATTTCCGGGTTTGATCAAACGCTAAAAATGGTTGATCAAATCTCTACAGACGATTTCTGATAAGGATCGCTAATTTTTTTTTAGTTTTGCCCATTTTGAAATATCCTAAAAGTTAGCCCCCCCTGGTCCTTTTTAATCATAACTCATGAAATAAAGTTGATCAAACGATGAAAATTGTTGATCAAATCTGATCAAACGATGATCAAACGAAATGCATCTGTCACTTTCTTATTTTCCGTCATGGGGGGGCTAACTTTTAGGCGGTAAATCAAACCTATAGCGATATCCATTTCATTATTTTTTAGAATAACTTGAATCCTGTGCATTTCACAAAAATTTATCTTCTAACCCGTATCATTAAACGTTTTTATATGACACATTCAGTTTACTGTTGACTTTTATCGAGACTGCTCTGTTTTGAATCGTCCGATTGGTATAATAATAGCTATTGGATTCAATAGTAGAAAAGAGAGCTTTCGTCTTCAAAAGTATTTCCTAGAGTTACATATTCAATGATTAAAAATTTCTAAGATAGACATCGACTTTTCGACAGTATCAAGTGATCCTGCTGAAGAATCTGAAATCACCAAGGCCTTTTCAAGTCATCCATTCACGACCTGTGACGATGATGATCTTTATCGGATTCATGCTGTGAGTTCATTTCTGCTAAAACATTTTATTGCCTTTTTTAAAGACTATTGAATTTTAGAATTGGCAGTCTTCCAACACCTCAACCCCAGAGAGTTACTTAATTTGTAAGTTGTCCTATTCCAACTGGGTGAAAAATGACCGTGGCAGGATTCGAACCCGAGATCTCTTGGCTCAATCTGCAACGACCTGCCAACTGAGCGATCCTGAACGAATCTGGAGGACCCCATTTACCCAACTAACCTAATGGATCCTAGCACCGGGTCTCATACAGGAATCAGCTCAACGGAATAAAATCGAAGTAATGGAACTCCAGTAAACGCTGGATACTTAATCACACTATATTAATTTTAACACGAGCCCCACTCTGGTTAGATTCCTTGGCATGGGAATTGTTCGTCCAGTTGGAAAATTACAACTTATATATTGTTTATTGAACAACTAGAATAATTGTTTAAGTTTAAATAATGCTATAGAAAGTGATAAAATATATTTATTTAGATTGACGAACGTTTCATCACACAGACGGTGACATTTTCAAAATCATTCATGATAGAAATATTAACAAAATTAAAAAAAAAAATTAAAAAACGATTGTTATTTAATTGTAAACAATTAAAAGATTGTTTTTTAAATTTTGTGAACACCGTTTGGGCGATGAAACGTTCATCAATCTAAATAAGGATATTTTATCACTTTTTATAGCATTATTTAGGTTAATCTGTGTTAGACCGGGAACCGGCATCACAGACCATCACCTCATCGAGTTCACGGAAGAAATTCTAGGATGAGTTAAATCTCGATTCGCATATTAAAACGCAATCGGTGTGCCAAGTCCTCTCTTGGTGGATGACACCTGAAAACTCGATTTTAGCGCCTAACTGGTAGGTTTACCATTGTGTTTTCCTGCTCCCAGTCATCCTTGTTTTCATACCTTTGGGAGCAGGAAAACACAAGGTTAAGCCTACGAGTCAACCGCAAAAATCCGGTTAAGTGTTTTCCACCCAGATACGACTTGGCAGACCGATTGCGTTAAAATATGCGAATCGAGATTTAACTCATCCAAGGATTTCATCCGTGAACTCGATGAGGTGATTATCTGTGCTGCCGGATCCCGATCTATTTATAAGTGATTATTATGCATGTTGTTATAGAATAATTGTGTTAAAATTAATCTAGAGTCACTTAATTTCATGGCAAGTGTCATGACAGGAACCAGCAAAGAAGCATTCCATGTACTATCTATGAATTGAAGACCCTAACCTCTCCTACATATGCCATTCATCCTTTTAAAATGGATAAAGCTTGCAATTTATGTGCTTCGGGAAGAATTCGGTGATGTCTTTTTAACTTAAAAAAGTACATAATAGGCAGTATTATATACACATTCGAGTGATTAACCGCAACGTGTAACCAGCAAACAGGATTTCAACAAAAAAATTACTATTATGGCTATTAACATCTGGTATAAATTTCAAAATGTTTGCGTTTTATTTCAGATACTAAAACTTTATCCGTTATTGCCAGTGACATGAATTTAGTTTCGAATCATAATAATTATATCATGCTCATAAAAAGTTTCAAGAGCAGCTACAAATCAGCACATTATCAGCTATAAATATATATATATTTTAAGTTCTCGATTTGAATCAGAAATTGTTCATTACATCTATACAAAACATTTGAAATAATTAAAATAAAATATAAAGCCTGGTAAAAAAGAATATCTTATCTCTATCAGTATTATTTTGTTTATTTATAATTTTTCAGTTGTAAAAAAAACCTTTATTCAAAAAGTGATATAAGACGGCCTAGGAAAATTCATTCAAAGACGTATCATTGTGGCCAGTACAGGAAAGAGTTTTCACGAAAGTACGACTTATTTAAAGCTCAGGAAGGCACACAAGTCCTGAAAGAAAATTCATAGGTAAGCACAAAATTCCGAAAAAAGGAAATATAATCAGTGTAGTGAAGTAATAAATCACATGTGTTATTTTTATGATCTTGTAGACACTTTACACAACTGAACAAGGTCGCAAATCAAACCGATGACGTCCTCTAGTTCATTTTTTGGAACAACGCGATTCGCTTAAAACTTCATACAATTTAAAATGTTTAACTGTACACGACGCGGTTTTTACCTATTTAATTGAACGTATTTATACAACACATGCAGTTTACTATTGATTTTCTATCAAGACTACATCATTAAGTGTTTACATCCCAAATTGTATAAAACTTGGCTTGTGAATTCAACAAGATGAAACAAACATCCCATGCCGTGTTTTTGTCGTCAAAGCTCAAAAGCTCCTATGGAATATATAAATACCTACGCAAATGAATTCAATAGTCGAAGATTAGAATGTTCTAATATGGACTTTCACCAAGTAAAAATTTCACGTGATCTATCTCAGAAAAACGACATACCTACAGAATCTGAAATGACCAACGATTCTTCAAAACCATCTATTGACTGCCTGTAACGATGGTGATGCAGCGTCTGTCCATGATTCTTTCTAAGACTTAATATCTACTCAATATTTTTTGAATGAATTTTTTGAAGACTGGTGGACTTTCAGAATTTCGAATCTCCCGCTACCCATACCACACTTAATAAATTAATTTCTCTAGATGGGCCTTTACTAGAACCAGCAAGCAACACTTTTTATGAATTGAAGAGCACAATCCCTTTTATAAATGTCCTTTCTCACAATAAATTCGATAATTTACGGAATTCATGACTATTGGAAAAAAACTCAACGATAGTATCTTTTCATTTTCAAAGCCCCGCAATAAGCAATATTTTATACCTAACCAAGTTTAAACTTAATGCGTTAACCAGTGAAGAAATTCGGGAAGAACTCAATGATACTTTTATACTTATATTCATATAAATGTACACACGTGTATATATACACAGATACACACTTATATAAATATACAACTTTTACGTACACGCGCATACACACTTATGTACCTATATACACATACATATATATACACATGCATACATATGTATACAAAACACTCATATGTAAAAACATAGACACACATACATATGTATACAAAACACTCATATGTATAAACATAGACACACATACATATTAACATATACATTTATACACTTACACTCGTGTATACATTGATACACACGTATGTATACACATATATACACACCTTTATAAACACATACACATATTTATTTACCTATTATCACGCACATGCACACATGTATACATGCATGTGCACACACATACAAAAATCTTACATACGCGCATATACACCCACGTTTATGAACATACACACATTTACATTCTACACACATGACATACACACAAACAGACACGTACATATACACAAATGCTGAGACTCATACATATGTAAATACATATTCAAATAAGTACATACATACGCACATATATACACAAATACATGTATACAACAAATATACACGCACATATACCTACACAACATACTGACATGTATACTCACATACATACACACACACATAATACATATACACTCACATACATGTATACGTATATACTCCCATATATATACACACATGCATACACACAAACATATATATAGTCACATGCATGTACACATGAGTATCTTTTTGTTTTCAAAGCTTCGGAATAATAATCTTTATACCTATCAGAGTTTATACGAAATGTGTTAACCAGTGATGAAATTCCAACAAAAAATGGAATTATTATGGATATTAACATCTGGTGTGAATTTCAATGCAAAATGTATGCATTATAATAATTTTGAATTATAATAACTGTTATGTACATTAGCAGTTTGAAGAATCATTCTCATATTGGATTAAGCGATTACCAGCTACAAATTTTTAAAAAGCTTATAATTTGAAAAGGAAATTTATTCATCCTATGCATGCAAAATATTTGCCATATTTAATGTAAGCAAAAAATGTAAGCTTGACACTATACTTACAGAAAACAAACTTGTATTAGGGTCTAAACTTCTTTTGGGAAAAGTTTATGGACTGTACAAAAACCAAATGTAGGAATGTGCGGTTGTACTTTTATGCAACAGAGTAAGTCGTTTCACATTTTATTAGCCGTGAACAATGGGCGCTTTTAATGTAACATTAATGTATATACATTTATAATGAATATAAATGTACTTATATTTATAGTGAATATACATTTATATTTGAATTGAATATACAGTTATAATATTAATGTATATATTTGAAATGTATAGTTTGAAACATTCGAATAAGTAAAGTTTATTGTTTTTTCGCATCTGTGTGTTAATTAAAAATGCATACTTGTTAATTTCTATCTAATAGAACTGAAGTGACGAGGTTAATAAAGGTTATTTTTTTTAAATGATTTAACGTTTATTTATGTAACTCATTGAAAAAAATTCAACTATAAAGATTCAACTATTTAAAGGAAATATAATTAATAAATAAAATATTTATTAGTATTATTTATTATTAGTATTTATTAGTATTATTTATTATTAGTATTTATTAGTATTATTTATTATTAGTTATTAATAGGAAATATTAGTAAAAAAAAGAATTTCAACTATCACATAAAAATTTCTTCCATAAAACATTTCCCCATTTATTGCAAAAAATTCAAAATATAAAAAAAGTTTTAAAAATATTTATAACTCAACAATAAATTCAATACATATATATGTGTGTGCATGCATATATGTTAGAATGAGTGTATATGTATGCATACATCTATTTATGTAAGCGTATACATATGAATGTGTTTATATGTGTGCATACATGTATGCATATGTATATGCATATGTGTTACAATGAGTGCATATGTATGTATATATGCACGTATTATACATGTGTGCATGCATCTATGTATTTAGATGTGTATGTTTTTATGCGTGTGTAACTATACTTTTATGTACATTTGTATATGCATGCGAGTGTATGTGTATATATGTTAGAATGGGTGTATATGTATGCATAAATGCATGTATTGTGTATAGGTGTATACATCTATGTATTTAGATGTGCATGTATGGTATATGTATTTTTGTACATGTGTGTATGTATATATGTATGTGAGTGCGTATAAGTACAGAGGGATGTAAGTGAGTGTGTATATTATATATGCGAGTATATTTATGTGCATATATGTATTATGTATGTGAATATGTATGTATGTGAGTGTGCATATGTATTATGTAAGTCTGTATATATGTATGTGGGTGTGTATAGGAATAGAGGGATGCAAGTGAGTGTGTATATCTATTATATATGCGAGTATATGTATGTGCATATATGTATTATGTATGTGTGCATATATTTATTATGTATGTGAATATATATGTATACATGTATGTATGTGAATGTGTATTATGTATGTGTGTATGTATGAGTATATGTTTACATGTATGTATGTGTGTATATGTATTATGTATGTGAATATATATGTATACATGCGAGTGCATATGTATTATGTATGTGTACGTACGAGTATATATATATTATGTATATGAGTGTGCATATATGTATTATATGTGTATGTATGAGTATATATTATGTATGTGAGTATATGTGCATATGTATTATTTATGTGTATGTATGAGTATTCATATTATGTATGCATGTGTATGAACGTATTTGTGTACATTTACATGTGTATATGCACTTATGTACCTATGTTTATGTGTGTATGCATGTGTATAGATGTTTTACAATGAATGTGTGTATGTGTATATACGTGGGCGTATATGTGTACATGTATTTTGTATGCGATTGCAGATGTATGTGTATATAGAAGTGTGTATATATTTATAAAGGTGTGTAGGTATAAGTGTGTAACTGTATACATGAGTGTAAGTGTATATGTATATATGTATATAAATAGGCATGTATGTGTGAATATGTATGTGTGTATTTATATGTGTATGTAGTCATGTGTATGTGAATATTTGAATAGGTATATATGTATATACGTGTGTGTATATGCATACATAAGTGTTTTGAATGTATATATGTGCATATGTATGTATGTGTATATAGCTAAATATGTGTTTGTATGTATGGGTATGTAGGTGTGTGTGTGTGTAACTATGTATACATGAGTAAGTATACATATGTATAAGTATTTATGTGTGAATATATATGTGTGTGTGTGTGTGTGTGCAGCCATGCGCGTGTGAATATTTGAATAGGTATGTATATACGTGTGTTCATATGTGTGCATATAAGTATTTTGCATGTATATGTGCATATGTATGTATACATGTGCGTATGTATATATAAGTATGTATATGAATGTATTTAGAAATTTGTGTATGTATATACCTGTGTATATTTGTATGTATGCATACGTGTGTAAGTATATATATGAATATAAGTATGCATGTGTGTGCATTTATGTGCGTATTCATAACTTTGTATGCATGTATATGATGTATGTATATGTATGTTTATATGTATATACGTATACATATGTGTGTGTGTGTGATGTATATGAGTATGCAGGTGTATGTGCGAGTTTATTTATATATGTGCATATGTATACACGTGTAAATGTATGAATGTATAGTGTATGCAGCTGTACATATGTATATATGTACATACGAATGTATATGTCTGCGTATTTATACGTAAGTATGTGTGTGTACTATATATCAATGTATATGCATGCGTGTGTATATATAAATGTATTTGTGTGAGTTTGTATATGTGTCGGTGCAATATAATTTTAAAAATCTTTGCAAGCTAAAAAGTTTTTAAAAAAAATTAAAAGTTAATAAAAAAAGAAATAAGAAAAAGTGAGATACATACAAGTACATATGCACGTATACATATGTCTATACAAACTTACAAACCTACGTATATATATATATATATATATATATATATATATATATACATATATATATATAAATTTTTTTGTTGATTTGTAAATATTTCATACTTTTATAAACTTTCTTTATTTACAATAAAAAAGGAAATTTCTTTATGCAATAGAAGAAAATTTTAGGTAACAGTTGAATTTCTTTTTATTAAAATTTATATTTCCATTCAATAGTTAAATCTTTATGCAATACTTTAATTTTTTTTCACCGTGTTAGATAAATATATATATGTTGAACTATTTAAAATCATAAATTATACCCCTTCACTTAAAAGTTCTACAAGATAAAAAATGAAAGACATGCATTTTCTAGAAATAAAAACCCAGATGTGAAAAATAATGGAACTTTTTTTAATTGAATAAAAATTATTTAAAACAATACATTCCAAATATTTTCTCCGTTTATGCTACATAAAAAATGTCCTTAATACATTCTACTCAGTGTAAAATAATAGAAATGAAATAATTTAAATTCCTATAAAAAAGCACAAATAAAATGTACTAGCATTGCTTGCAAAATAGATGAAATAAATTAAAATACCTTGAAATAAATTAGAAACACATGAAAAACCCCAAAACATTTTCAGCCAATTCACTGGTCAATCTTCAATGGTTATTTAAATGTTATTTAATGCATTTTAATAATTTTATAGGTATGCAGCAGCAAGCAATGTTAATACACTTGCGCTTTTTTATACGAATTTTAATTATTTATTCAAGGTGAATTTAACATTAGAATTTTAACTTTCCTTTACTGGCATAGTTGATTATATCACGTTTTATAACAGTTGAAATTTTTCACGGCTAATAAAATGTGAAACATGGATGAAGACTTATTCTGGTGCCTAAAAATATAACCGGCGCATTTCCTACATTTGTTTTAGTACAGTCCATAAACTTTCCCAATAGAAGTTTAGACCGTAATACAAGTTTGTTATCTGTAAGTATAGTGTCACGCTTACATTTTTTGCTTACGTTAAGTATGGCAAATATTTTGCATGCATAGGATGAATACATTTTCTATTCAAATAATAAGCTTTTTTAAAATTTGTAGCTGGCAATCGCTTAATTCAATATGAGAATGATTCTTCAAACTTTTAATGTACATATCACAATTATTATAATTCAGAATTATTATAATATATACATTTTACATTGAAATTCACACCAGTTGATAATATCCGTAATTCTTTTATTTTTTGTAGGAATTTCTTCATCGTTTAACACATTAGGTTTAAACTGTAATAGGTATAAAATATTGCTTATTGTGAGGCTTTGAAAATATAAAAATACTATCACCGACTTCTTCCCGAAAGTCATGTGAATTGCGTAAATTATTGAATTTATTGTGAGAAAGGACATTTATAGGAGAGGTTGTGCTCTTCAATTCGTAAATAGTACATGAAGTGCCGCTGGCGGGTTCTTGTAATGGCCCACCCAGTGAAATTTAATTTACTAGATGAGGCTCGGGTAGCGGAAGATTCGAAATTCTGAAAATCAGCCAGTCTTCATAAAATTCATTCAAAAAATATTGAGTAGATCACAGAACGAATCATGGAAAAATGCTGCATCACCATCACAGGCAGTAAATAGATGGTTTTGAAGAATCGTTGGTGACTCATGATTCTGGTAGGTATGTCGTTTTTGGGATCACGTGAACTGTCACAAAGTAAAGGCTTATATTAGAACATTCTAATCTCGGACTATTGTATTCATTCGCGTAGGTATTTATATATTTCACAGGAGCTTCTGAGTTTTGACTGCAAAAACACCACTTCTGCATTCAATGTTTGTTTCTGCACGTTGAATTCACAAGCCAAGTTTTATACAGTTTGGTTAGTAAACAATGATGAGTCTTGATAAGAAATCAATAGTGAACTATATGTGTAGTATAAAAACGTTCAGTTAAATAGGTAAAAACCGTGTCCTGTACAGTTAAACCTTTAAAATGTATGAAGTTTAAGCGAATCGTGTTATTCCAAAGAATGATGAAGTAGGTGACGTCATGGGTTTAAATTGCCACTTTGTTGAGTTGTGTAAAGTGCCTACAAGTTCATCAAATTCACACATGTGATTTATTACTTCGCTACACTGATTATATTTCTTCTTTAGGACTTGTGTGTATGCCTATTAATTTCTTTTTCCAGAATTATGTGCCTTCCTAAGCTTTAAATAAGTCGCACTTTCCTGCAATGGCCACAATGATACGCCTTTGTATGAGTTTTATTAGGCCGTCTTATTTTTTGAATAAAAGTTTTTTCACAACTGAAAAAATATAAACAAATTAATAATAGTGGAGAGAAGATGATATTCTTTATGACCATGCTTACATTTCGGATTAATTATTTCAAATGTTTTACATAGATGTTATGAATAAGTTTTTGATTCAAATCGGAAACTTAAAAAAATATATTTGTAACTGATAATCGCTTTATATTGTATCAGAAGGTCTCTTTAAACTTTTTATGTGCATAACATAATTATTATGATTCGAAACTAAATTCGTGTCATCGGCAATAACGGATCATGTTTTAGTATCTTAACGCTTTCAGGGGCAAGTAAATGTGTTTCTGGAATGTCGAATTCACACCGGAATAAAAAAAAATTATAGCAAAACAGGGAAAAGCAATTATATGACTTTTTTCTAACAAAGTTAGAACAGGAAAATTTAATAAAATTTTTCTGGTGCAAATCTTCATTAATAGTATGTGGAATATACTATATCCCACTGCCCCTCAAGGGGTTAAATAAAATGCAAACCTATTGAAATTTATACCAGCCATAATAGTATTTTCTTTTGTTAGAATATTTTTGCTGCCTACACATTGCGGTTAATCTCTGAAACATGTATATAATATTGCCTATAATTTAACTTTACCTTAAAAAGACATCACCGAATTCTTTTCGAAGCTCATGAATGGAGTGATTTATCCATTTTAAAAGGAGGAATGGCATGGGTAGGGAGGGGTTAGAGTCTGCAATTCATAAGTAGTACTCGGAAGGCTTCGTTGCTCGTTCCCGACACTTGCCATGAAATTAGGTGACTCTAGATTACTTTTTAGACCATTATTCTAATGGGTCAATAAACCATATATCTAAGTTGTAATTTTCCAACTGGCTGAACAATTTTCATACCAGGAATCGAACCAGAGCTCGTGTTAAAATTAATCTAGTGTGATTACGTATCCAGTTTTTAAAGAAGTTCCATTATCTTCGATTTTATTCTGTTGGGCTCATTCCTATATCAGACCTGATGCTAGGATCCATTAGGTTAGCTGGGTGAATGCGGTCCTCGAGATTCTTCTGGGATAGCTCAGTTAGCAGGTCGTTGGCAGATTCAGCCAAGAGTTCTCTGGTTCGAATCCTGGCATGGACATTTTTCGCCTAGTTGGAATAGGACAACGTACAAATTAAGGGACTTTCTGGGTTTGAGGTGTTAAAAGACTGCAAATTCTAAAATTCAACAGTTTTTAAAAAAGTCCTTAAAATACTAAGTAGAAATTAAGACACAGCATGAATCCGATAAAGATCATCCTCGTTACAGGTCGTGAATGGATGATTTGAAAAGACTTTGGTGATTTTAGATTCTTCAGTAGGTAGGTCGTAAGTAGGAGATAGATCACGTGATACTGTCACTAAGTCGATATCTATCTTAGAAATTTTTTATCTCTGAATGTGTAACTGTTGGACGACGAAATGTTGTGAAGACTAAAAGCACTTCTTCATGGGACCTTTTCTACTCTTGAATTCCATAGCCATTATCATACAATTGGACGATCGAAAAGAGATCACTCTCGATAAAAATCAACAGTAAACTGAATATGTAATTTAAAAACATTCAATGACATCGGTTAAAAATTGAATTTTTGTGAATTTCAAAAGGGATCACGTTATTCTTAAATATAATGAAATGGATGACGCCATAGGTTTGATTTGCCAAGAAATTTCAGCTGTTGAGTGGTGCATAGAAGATGTAAAAAAATCACATTCGATGAATGACTTCAGTACACTGATGACAGGGTCTTTTTTCAAGAGCTTATAAAAGCCTTTCTATGTTTTTGTTTCAGAGAATGGGGAACATTCTATGCTTTATTAAGCCGTACGTTTGTTAAAATATTCGCTACTCTGGTCAAAAGGATGAATCTTTAATGTTTTGATAAGTCGTCGTCAATCTCACTTCTGAATAAATGCTTGGCAATGGACCTTATGCAGGTGACATCAGACGCCAGGGCTGGCGATAGGTTGATCTGTTACTCTAGCCACTGCACTACAAGAATGTCGGTATGCACAGCCGCAAACACCACTAAGGCAGACGACTTTAGCCTTGTTCTAGGTTAAGTGCATACCTTTTAACTGGAAATTTGGAAACTTAGGGAATTTTCTCGCATACAGAACGACATTTTGAATTTATATTGCAATGTATTAAGTATATGCTGCTACAACACAGAATTTTTTTCAGTATTTTTAACAATCAAGCATTAATAACTCACAGTCCATAGACTGCTATGCTAAATACCGCCAGGAGACGAATTTCAGCCTCGACCTCAGGTCACGTGCATAAGGTCCATCAGTGCTGTAAATGTAACGACTCAATGAACACCAGTATGTATTCGTTACTATCAAACACACTACCCGTTAGAAATTATTCGTTACCCTTTAGAAAACGGATATTATAAATCATCGTAAGTACTAGTACACATATATACGGTCTATGTTCTAATTTTCAGAGGTTTCTTTCGATTATAATTAGTTTTAATTATGCCTGAAAATAAAAAGTAAAATCTATCTAGACACCTGCACTAATTTAACATTTCATAAAGTATAAGACGGGGCTTTTAAAATTCTACGTGTGAAATAGAGGGTCACAAGACTGCTGCAAATCTAATCTTATACCGTACACGAGGTCTTTGCAAGAAATCGTGACCGTTACCTAGACCCATAATGGAATTGTGTACGAAATCTTTCTGCAAAGGAAATCTACATGACAGTGTAAGCAGTCACACTATAATAAATAAATACAATCTATGAAATTGGAATTCTGCCTTGAATGGAAATATTCCAAGGTTCATTTCCTTGAAAATAATAGGATGCAATTTCATCTGCTAAGACGAAAAATCTGTCTAAAACGGAATGTTTCTGTGGTTTCTCGTTATTTCTCAGCAAGTATTACTGTATATATTAAAGAAAAAATGGTAATTCAATACCTTAATAGAAATATCTATTACTTATTGAAACCAGTAAAACACGCCACAACGGAGCCTGTCTATAATGGAAACTAGCATTAAGCCGGTTCTCAAAAACATTTTCCCCGATCAACATTGCAAAATTTTGACACGTTCATAGACTCAGTCTAATGAATTAAATTGGCCATCATGGCAATGGTAGTGATATGGAATCGAATAGCGTGTTTCATTTTTCAAAAAGTGCATCGCAGTTCAATTTGAAATCGAATGCTTTTATACGACGACCCTTCAATGACTTGCGTCCAGAAATTCGGTTTAAAACATCCATTTTCACAATATATTCTAAAAAAATCCTTTGAATTTAATAAATAAAAGAGAGAGACTAACCGATTTCTTAATTTCAGATCAAAAGTGCCTGCTGATTTTTGCGTGTACGACTAAAAATGAATTATTTTAAAAGTTATATTTCATAGAAATACTTTATCATTCCTTTAATACAGTTATAACAAATATTTTATTCTACTATAAGCTTCCGTTCTTTTAAAATTAAAATTGTGAGAAATTTTAAGATTAAATGCATTATACGAAATCACTTTAATTAAAATCTTCAATTAATAAACACATCTTGTCTCTTTATTGCTTTTATCCATGCTTCCCTTTTCTAAAATACTCACATAGAAATGTTATAAATCTCTTGATAAAAAAACAAACAATAATTTCTAACTGTTTCAAAACCGCATATAATATTGATGAGATAAAAAGTAAAATTCCTGAAAGAATAAACGATCTCATAGTCATCGTTCTTCTAAAAGCAGTTTGTTCTGCTATTGAAACTACTCGGCTTCAAAAACTTCCTTTCAAAATTCATATGGATATTTTCGGCGAATAAACAAGAACTGAAGTAACGAAAGGACTCAATGAACACTTGTATGAGATACTAATACGGGAACAACTGATTCAGAGCCCAAAAACCGAAGAACACAAAACTCTCGTCTTTCCCCACCAGATTGTCAGAATCCATTCATGAATCGCGAACTGAAGGTAGCATTTCAAGTTTGCTTCTTTTAGTTCTGGAGTAAATTGATGCAGTAACGAGTCTTATTCCAAAGTAACGATTCGGTACTTCGTATTAGAGAGAATACCCATTATTCAATAACGATTTCATGCGGTTTGCAACAGCTCTATTGACAATCATCAAAAGTAAAGACTTTTCGTCTCCTAATGAAACTTCATTTGTCTCATCAGCACTTACCTTCGGAAAAGGTCTCGTTACAAGTACCACAAAAATGAGGAGGTGGGTTTTACTTCAACATCCGAAATAGATTTCCTTTTTATATAAGTAGTGATTCCATGTCTGGGATGTTCAATCCTGGTGATAAAGCTTTTATTGTTAGATAGGTTACCACCTAACATAGTACTGCCATGGCAACTAGTCACTTGAACTAAACAATGACACTTTAACGATTAAAAGTGCTGAACAGATGTCATCTAACAACAGCAGTATACTCAGGTATACACAGGTTTTTTTCTTGGGCCCACTTTGTGAAAAATAAGTTATCTTTGTGAAATTTATTATTTTTTTGTGAAAAATAACATTTTGTCACAAAGGACGAAATACAGTTTCTTAAATCCAAACCGAACGTTTATTAATAATAACTTCTTTAAATGCTTTAGCTAAAGTTTTCCTTTCTGGTGGGTTATTTTGTTTAATTTTTAAACATTTTAATAAAAATAATGAATGAAAAATGTTTTTATTGAAAGGAATTTTGTGAAGGGTCCTTAAATAGGTCCCAAATTTTACATGGATCGACCCCTGATACTGAAAAATGTAATTAACTTGATTCATGCAAATTTACAAAATTATAGGCGGCATGCTGGGTTGAAAACTTATAAAAATATAGGATTGGCTATTGAATGCAACAAAATTTGTAGAGAGTCGCGTGACCTATGTTTTAAAAGTATCCATACGTGTTATGTTTACAGGAAGTGCGCATGCGTGAAATGTCTAAAAATAATTAAAAAGTATGTATAACAAGTATTTTAATCAAGTTCATCTAAAAGTAAATCACAGAATGAATAAGGTAGTGATGAGTTAGTGAGTAACTGTGGAAGATCGGATTCGTATTTCTGAAAATAAAAAAGGACCCCCGCTAAACCCAGTGGTGAGCGTGTCGAGCACAAAAGGAGAAGTCTGTTCTTATGTTTGCGAGTTCAAAACTTGCACTGGATACTTGGCAATCAACTTCTAAATGATAAATTCTTCTAACAAGGAAGGTCTCCATACAGGCATACTCCGAAAAATAAAAAAATTATAAAATTTTCTTCTCATGAGGATAGATATGTTTATATATAAAAAAAACATCGGCGGAACCTCGATGAAGCGTCCGTAAAATGAAAATTTTTAATGAATGAAATTTCTGTAAATAATGAAAATTTCTATGAATAATGATATATTATATAATAATGAATATTCTAATGAAAATTTCTGTATTTGGCGATTTATCACCTTTTGGCGATGGAATAAAATTTCAAAAAATACTTTTTGTGTCAAATACTCCAAGTTAAAAATGTTTCATGTTTAACTTGTTTAAATAAAATTAATGCAAATAATTTTAATTTTGCCAGTTTTAGTTTGATTTAACAAAAGTTTTGTCATACATATTTATAATGAAAATTAAAAATCAAATTTTATGAATTAAAACAAAATTTTAATTAAAATATTTTCAATCTGAAAATTAAGTCCAATTGAGCGCTGTCGATTCAATTTTATTGCTATGGAAACAAATACTTCTTTGATATTGAAATGAATAACTGAAGCATCTTGTTTTTATTTTGGAATAAGCTTAAATATATGAAAATATTTTTTATATATGAAATTGTTTTTTAAACAATAATATTAAAAAGCAACAAATATGTAATACAAAAAATGTATTTATTAAACCCTCTCATTGTTTAAGTTTAAATTCAGTAAATACTATATACACGAATTCTAAAAATCAATTAACAAGTAATTTTCGGATGCATTAAAATCGATTGCTTTTGGAGAGGAAAAGTACTGCTCTCGTCAAATCGCGTGAAGCTTTCGTCCTTTCGGGCCAAATACTCGAATTTTTTTTTTTTTTTTACAGAGTCTACTGTAATTCCATTGCTAAATTGAACTGTTCCTTTATTACACACATAAGTAGTTTAATTAGCATATATTTTTCAAAATATTCTGAGTATGCCCGCTAAGGAGACCTGTCTTGTAAGTCGTTTTGCCCTGGTTCGCCCTTAATATTCCCGCAGTGTCTCAAGCTAAAGTGAGTAGTAGTACCCTATTCTATAGTACTACTTTCAAAACTTGAGATTGAGAACTTTGAGAAAACTAAAGTGAGTAGTTCCCTGTTCAAAACTTTGATATTTATTTCACAACACCGGAATTTCGGGATTCGCCCTTTCTCTTCTAAGCTCCTGATATAGATAATTATGTGTCTAAGATTTAAAATGATTCGACAGCGCATCAGAACAGATATACAAGGATACATTCAGATAGACTATGTTAAGCGATTTCAATCTGAACGAATGTTTTATAAATGATAGATTGCGTATCCAAATGAAATAGAGACAGAGTCACCTAAAATATTTCAAATATATCATACTCTATAGGTAGTCCTTTCTATCAATGCGATGAAAAATATTAAAAAATGTGTCAAAGAATAGAAGATTCAGGACGAGTCGATTATTTCTGAGTTTTACTTTTTCGTTTTCTTTCGTAACATACGGAACTTTTATGTTTTAATGAGTACAATATATACTTTATACTAGTTCTGCACAACCTTTCTGCCAGAAAGTGGTTCGCCACCACACTAATTGAAACGTCATGTTTGACTTATTGAATAGCACCGTCATTGATTAGGGAAAATTATTCTGTTTGAAAATAGTGGTATATAGGTGGCTTGCGGGCAACCGAGGGTGCACCCGTACTTTATACCATAATGTTTTTATTATTTTATGCAAATGATACGTCTCACTCATCATTTAAAACTTGTATTAGCCTATTTAATGTTGATAAATGATATATTTAAAAAAAAAAGGCTTAAACGCGAACGAATTACAAAACAAGTTAATGTTTAATACATGAGTTTTCACATTGCTAACTAAGCGTACAATCAACCGAGTGAAAAATTTCTAAGCTGGGTATCGTCCTCGTATCTTAAATTGTAGAGCACTTGGAGCCCTCTTCCAAGGGTTCCGGGTTCGATTCCCGGCCTGGACAATTTTCACTCGGTTCGTTCTACGCTTAGTTAGCAATATGATAATTCACGTATTAAATATTCCATAATTTCGAGTATAATTTCGCTGCTTAAAATTGAAAAATTAATTAAGAATTATATATACGAGTGAATGCTATTTGAATAAAAAAATAACATGTAGATTTTCAGAACAGTAAATTCGTATTTCACGAAATAATCTTTAGTGATGGATTCAGCGATTTTAATTAAACTTCACTAAGAGGACGAAAATTGAGACAACCCCTATAGGACAGAGAGAGGAACAGATCCTCCCCTCAACGAGTGGGCAGCTGAAGTTCTAGGATTAGACGGAACTCAATGAGGCTATTAAAATGAAACTGATCTGTCAAGTCATACCCGTGGAAACCACCTGCAGACCCGATTTGAGTGATGGATCGATAGGTTTATCACCCAAAAGGTTTGAAAACAAGGATGCCTGGGAGCAGGAAAACAATGGTCAACCTAACCGTCCACCACTCAAATCGGGTCTGCAGGATATTTTCTACCCAGATGGGATTTGGCAAACACGTTGCATTTGAATAGGCTAATAGGCTAACTCATCATGTAATTCCAACACCTTTTAATTCTTCGACACCGGTTTTTTCCATATTGTAATTGATTTATTTAATCGCTCAAAATCTGAGATTAGATAATGTGAAAATTTCCAAACTAAAATACTGGTATTCAAATTTAAAAGTTTTGTTCGCCTTATATGGCAAGTTTTCTTGCCAATCGACTTTGATGAGTTAACTCACCTATTACCTTTGCAAAAATTGACCGATCTGAAAAAACAGGAGTTGCCAAGAACCGTTAGAAAAATCGAAGAAAATACGTACGATTGATAGAATATCGATCACATAATCACTACAAACTAGTAATGGCGTATTGTAACTGTTGTACGGGCCACCCTCTTTAGAATGTTTTAAAAAAGTGGCATCGAAATAAATAAACAATTATGTTCAATTTATAATATTGAATTGTTTATACTACTAAATATTATAATATTCAAGTGAGACCCACAGGGAGTGCACGCCGCCTGATGGGACAGTCGAGCGTGCATCCTCAGGTGATGCAAGGCGGCGTGAGCGTGTTAAGACAATACATCAGGAATTACTTTTTATTTGCTAATAGAAGTTCATACACTTTCCCTTGTTTTCCCCCCCTTTTTACCCGACTGCCAAGAAGGGTTATGTCTTTCACGTGTATCTGCGTATGTGAATTTCTTTATACCCTCGAAACATTCGAAAGGCTGGATAGATTTTAATGAATGAGGTCTATCGATTCGTATAAACCGTCCGATGGTTATAGGCTAGATTTTACTTCTATAATTTCAAAATGGCGCCTGTAAAATACTAAGAGGAGCTAGAGACGAAAGAAATTTTACGTACCCTACTGAGTGGCATATCATTGGATAGGTCTTTCAAAATGAAGACAATGTTTCATGGACTATTTTAGTCAGAAGCTCCGTTTAAATTACACAACCTGGAAGTTGTGTAGGTTAGGATCTCTAGCTTTACTGAAACTCTAACCTTCATAGACATCTATAGGCCTCATCGAAACAGTGTTTATAGATAGGAACTAACCGTTAACCACAACTTAAAAGTCATCCATACAAGTAAATAAAAAAAATAGGTAAGCAATATAAAAAATAGTTTAGCATTGATGAGAAATAATTAGTTCGCTTTTTACGCAGTCGTGTTTTTTGATTTTTTAAATTTATTCCTAAAAGAAGTTGTGAAAAATTGAGAATACACCCACTTGTATAGGAAATGCGGACTTTCTAAACGGGGTTTCATAAAAGAAGCATTGTAACTTCTTGACAGTATGGAAAAGGACATGCTATGTTTCTCCTTTAAAAATTCCCATTACATTCCGCTAAGGGATGAGTATTGCAAATGTATTTCAATCTCAGTCATTTTTTTTACATAATGTATAACTAAATTCTATGGATAGACTAAACTGTCCAAAATAATTAGATTTTATTTAATGGTTGAAAATGCGTTTCAATTCTTGTTCTGCCTTAATAATAAATTTTGTCCTCGTAGCATGTAGGAGTTATGAAAAATTCATATACAAAACTAATATGTGTATAGGGGCCGTTCCATGTCACGTGTGAGGTAGCTTTTTTAAAGATGCTATTACATCCTCGAATTAAAACAAGTATGTGAATATGAAAATCTGGGGGGTTTTGTTGTTTTAAATGTATAGTTTATATTTTAACAACTTATAAGTTATAAACTATATATAAAAACCCCTTCAAAAGATCAAAATACTCAATAATTCCTATAAGTGATAAACATAAATCTTTAAAAAGGCAAAATACCTTTATTTATTTACATTACGACATGTTTCATTGCATCAAACGGCAACATTCTCAAGAAAATAAAGTGATGAAAATATTTTTTCAAAAATTTAAATTGAAAATCTAGTAAACAAAAACCACACGAAATGTAGAAAAGGGTATTTTGCCTTTTTAGAATTTATGTGTATCACTTATAAGTTCAAAGTACTCAATAATTGCTATAAGTTATTTAGGTTATATAGGTATTTAAGTGTCACGGAAGGCATATTTTCCGTTTTTCATGCAATGGACTTAAACCGGCATGTTACTTAGGTGGGCAATTCCACAGAAAATTATCATTTTGTGGGTGGGGGGGGGGGGGATAAAATTTATACGTTTAATTTAAGGGTATGATTGGAAAACTGGATATTTTTATATTTTATAATAAAATCATAATAAATAGGCATTGTAAATTACTGTTTACAAACTAAGTTAAGTACCATTAATGACTTTGTAAAGTCACAATGTTACGTCAGTTACACTTGTAAATGCCATTTTTTTCTTTTTTATTATTCAGACATTAATGAAACAAGTTACTGTTATAATTTGGTGTAAAACTTAGTGTTGTTAAGAACATTAATTCATTTTTTTAACGGGATAGTTTTGATAATTTTTACACTTCAATGAAGGCAGAAAAAATGTTTGTCTATTTTATGTTACGTCAGTTACAGAATTTTGAACTGCAATTTTTGGGCCTACAAGAGAGATTGAAATAATCTGCAGGTATTTGGGTATTAAGTCCTTAGTAAGAAATATTTTAAATTGTAAAAATTTGTTCTAGCTTTATTAGTCAATTTTCTACATAGTTTTGAAAACAAAATTCGATGATCAAATGTTACGTCAGTTACGATGGAATTGCCCAGGTCTAGGGTTTAATACGTGGGGATTTTTAAACCTTTTAAAAAATGGCAGAATGCTTAGGTCTATGGTAAAAATGGGGATATTTAAGCCTTTTAAAAAGAGCCATGTCATAGCACATGTGGGATAGCTTTTCTATCTCTTACTGCTGTTTTAACAATGATATGGTATCTTCAGATTAAAAAAAATTATGCTAATATGAAAATCTAGGATTTTTTTTTGTTGATTTTAAAGTACAGTTTATATTCTAACAAGTTATAAGTTAATAGATATACAGTAAAACCTCCTAAAAGCCTCTACGTTCCGTTCCAATAAAAATGGGTCGCAGCGAGAGCTGGTCTCTTAATGGAGGTCATATTTAAATTTACATTTTAATTGTTCAAAATGAGTAACAATGTTATTAAAATTTATTTTTCACATTAGGAAAGAATATGAAAATTTAAGTATCAAAACAAAAGTTTATTACATAAGTTTATTGCTATAGAGTTTAAACCTTCACTGCACGATTTTTTCTACTTTTATAAAAAAATATTTGAAATCTATATATCGGTCCAATAAAGGGAAAAAAAATAAATTTCAGATTTTCAGCTAAAATGATATTTTATGGTGTGTACCCTACGTACACAATTAGGGTTTTAAAATATTGTATATATATATAGAGAGAGAGAGCAACTAAATGAGCTTAAATTAATTCATTTTATCTGCTTAACACTGTGCAGCTTTTTTATATTAATATTTTTAAGTATTCAGTAGAAATAATGAAAGTAAATCTTACCTTAAAAGCTTGATAGAATTCTTATCCTTTTCCGAAGAACAAATTCTAATTTTTTGTCTAATGCAAAGCTCTGACATGGACAAAATAAGTGTTGTTCCATTCTTTGGATTGTTCATGATCAGTTATAGCGATCGTATTAACGAAATTCATGGCACATAATGAAAATTATAACGTTTTTAGGTATGTGCCAGATATGGCACGTGGTGCAGTGAAGTGTTAAAAAATGAATCCATTGACGTTTGCCTTGATTTTATGGTTTTATCTTTTATAACTTTTATTTCCAAGTCCTTTTGAAGCTAAGCAAATAAATGCAATTTTCTTTTCGGACGGGAACAAATAATGAGGATTTCATTAATTTATCTATTTCTTTCAGAGTTTCCTGACATAATAGGGCAGGGGAGTTCATGGACTGTCTTTCTTAACCTTTAACTGATGTTACCAGTCTCTCAGACCGCGGCTTTTTTCAATTTTCATAGTTTAACTTGCAATTTTCAGTTTAACTACAAACACTACCGAAATTTTGTTCCGTTTGGAACTTTAGTACTATCACCACAGACTTTTGAATAGGGGAATTTTAATTATAACAGCCCGGTGCATAAAGTTTAGTACACAAACATGATCGTATGAGTTAATCGCGCCCTTTATTCATCTTTCGATGGAGTGGTCTCAGAGACCGCTTCACTAGTTATGTGACAATTACTGTGATATCGGTTAAAGGTTAATTTGTCATCAGAGTTAAATCCGCTGCCTAAAAAGGCACAAAGGGGTTTAAACACTCACAGGTTACCGGAATAATAAAAAAATTCTAAACTTAGCTTAGAAGTTTCATGATTAATATGCTCTCTGGAATAATTTTTCTAATAAAACCTTCTTCAAGCGAACCGGCAATAACGGAATGTGTTTCATTTTCTTCAAAGAAACGGGTCACTCATGGAGGAAGTTTAACTGGGATCGTCTCAGAATGGAGGTAAAATGAGTATTGAGCCTATGCGGAATAAATCTCGTTCCATGAAAACAGGGTCGTTCAGGGAGGTGATAGCTTAATGGAGGTGGTCACACATGGAGATTTCACTGTATGTATTTATGTAAGTATCACGTACAGGACATTTTGTCCCTTTTATATGGAATGGCACCTATAAAAGGGTGTTGCACAACATCAACTTAATATTCTAAGAAGGTTAATCATAGTCAAGTAAATGTATTAGTGTCTAAAAAAATTAAGTCACATTTCAAAATTATACCTGCTAATTTTTAAGCTTTTGAACTAAATTTTTATTTTTCAACTCAATTATGTGCTCAGTTTTTCTTATCGCTCAATGGATAGACAGATGTTTGAAGTTGCCGCGTTTTGTTCTAAACGGTGTCGTTAAAATCCTTTAGAAAGACCCTTTTCCAGTTTATTGATTAACCCATTTTCGGCCAAAGGTGCGTAAACGCACCATTTCAATAAATATTTTTTTATTAACACTGTGACGAATATTTTTCACTAATTTTATTTTTATGCTATCTTTAAGGGTTCTGGAGAATCTATAAAATATCAGTAATTTAATTAGAGTAAGCATTTTCTGTTGAGAAATTTTATCTTCTAGAAAATCGTCTTGTTCACAAGCTATTTTCGCCAACTTATGATGCTTATTTCGCCCACACGCTTGAATTGATTTGTCTTCGATGCAGTTCATGGATAACTCGAGACAATTTTGTATGTGAAAAACCAAAAAAGTGGAGCTGTTTGTGATAAACCGGAACATGACCGAAATTAAGGGGAGGGGCAGAGGGGGCATGTGCCCCGCGCGCCAGAACAATGAAGATTTTTTTTTGTCGATTTTTCTCACATCTATGTTTAGCAAGGTATCGGGGTATGCCAAAGCATAGGAGAATCAAAGGATGATATGGCATAAGGATCCTGTATAAAGCGGAATTTGTTTCTATTCTTTTCGATTCCGTTTTCAAGATTTCAATGAATCAATATTTGACAAAGCAGATTACGTAGATCAATATTACATATTTTAAATTTTAAAATAAGTCTGTGCAATTAGAAAATTAGTAAAATCCTCTTTCCAAATATATTTTGCGGATGAGGGGGGGGAGGGGTTGCTAAAATCCATGTTTGCCCCGTGTGCAAAAAAGGCTAGTTTCGGCCCTGAACCGGAATCAATCTTTCTTGCGAGTCAGCACCCCTCCTCCAGTGTCGTATTACCCCCCCCCCCTTTAAATAGAAGTGGTCATACACAGCAATAGGAATTTCAAATAGCCCAATGAAATGTGACAGTCATCAAGAGATGTGATCAATTCACGAATGAATAAGAGTTGAAGATACCGTATGGAATCTGATGAGACAAAAAATACGTCGACCGAGAAAAGAGGGAACTCGGGGTTTAATCCTTTATGCATTGATGGTACTTTTAAGTACCACTGAAAAATAAAATTATATAAAATTTACTTACACTGTCTATTAATAAAATTTTATTTTCCTTTCCACACAAAATATTCTGATCGATCCAATTTAGAAAGTGTAAAGAAACAGTCAGAGCTAAATGTTTTCAAAAAGGGGCCATTTTCTTAATCATTTACATAGGTATAGCTTTACTTAAATAAAAAGTTACATGAAACATTTTAAACTGCAAAAGCCTTTCCATTGACAAAGAGGATAATTAATACATTTAAATATATTGCTTTTATAAGATGTGTGATATTTTCATAAGAGTATTTTTGGTTCATTCATCTGATATTTTTGTAAATATTTTACAAAAAAAAGTTGCAACTACAGGTACAGATTGAATCAGTTTTAATGAAAAAACGCATCGAAATTTTACATTATTTAAAAATTCCGGTCTGTCTTCCGATATGGAAGAAGATAATGATTGAGATGAAGCAATTTCTTGATCCGTAATTCCTCAAATAAAGGGTTAAAAAGCTTGCGAAGTTTAATTCTAGGAAAGAGAAGCCAAGGTGCACTCTTCATACATTCATCAAGAAATAAGTAAAGGGCCGTTATACTACTTATGTATTGAACTCTCATCTGTACATTCTTATTCTCATGAAACGTTTATGTTTGTCACTGAGACTTCCACGGTTAACATCATTTTACTGTACTTTTACGTATTTCATGCCTAAAACTAACATCTTATGGATCGGGTCCTCAGAGTCATCTTTTAAAAGAATAAGCAAAAAGTTTAATAGTGTAGAAGTGGGCTTCACAGATTTCTGTAAACACTGTAATTTGTTTCGACTTTTACCTGAAGAATCTAATTTCTGTCATCACTTAACCGTCTATTTTAACCTTTAACTGATGTCACAGAAAATGTCATGTAACTAGTGTGAAGTGGTCTGTGGGACCGCTCCATCGAAAGATGAATAAAAGCCGCGATTAACTCATAGGATGGTGTTTTTATACTAAACATTTTGTACAGTAGTGTTATAACTGAAATTCACCTATTCAAAAGTCTCTGGTGATAATACTAAAGTTCCAAAAGAAACAAAATTTCAGTAGTGTTTGTAGATAAACTGAAATTTGTAAGTTAAACTATGAAAATTCAAAAAAAGTGTGAGACCGGTAACATCAGTTAAAGGTTAAAAACCATTCAAAAATTAACAAACACAATTATACAAAACTTAAACAGCTTTTAAAAAAAGACTGCCAAATCACCTTAAGTTGTAAATTTGAAAATTTCGCAGTCAATTACAATTACTGTGGCAGTCAATTACAGTGGCGCATCCAGGATTACGCTTTGGAGAGGGTTAGCAAATTTTAGAGGCTTATATGTGCCCAGATCTTGCCCGGCCCGCTGCCAAGCTCTTTCTCTTTTGATTTAATTGGATGGGACGTGACTTATCAGGTCCTGACATACATTTTTCTGCTGACTTCAGCAGAGTAACCAGCCAGAGAAGCTCTGGAAAGCTTTGGTGGGGCTAATTCTGAACGCTTTTAACAGGTTAAATAATGAAATACTGTACTAAAATATACCTTAGTTTTTACGATTTTTTGGTGCGTTTATGTCATTGGATAATTTTAAAGTGTGTTTGCAATCAAACGATTTAAAGTTTTAGTATTAAATTATCAAATTATTATGAAGGATAAAGAGAACAAGAGGTTGCACAGGGCCTTAATTTTTTAATTAAGTAAATTTTAAACATGCTAATATTTAGAATTTCATAATGAAAAGCGAAAAAAAATGTATGACAAAAATTAATATATTTTCAAAATTCCGATTTTTTTAAGGACCTTTTAATAATAATAGTAATTTTCTTTCATAATTTTTAAAAACTTTAAATATCTTTTCTAGTCTGGAAGGGACTTCAGCCCCTTTAGCTCCCCTATGGGTGCGCCAACGGCCAATTGCAATACTTTTCTGAATTTTTTTCATATACCCCCCCCACCCACACACACACACACACACTTTTTTTGTATTTGTTGTAAAAAAAATTTCCTTTGGTTTCGTTGACTGCAGATTTTTTGTCCGTTGTTTTTTCCCGTTTTTTTCAGATTTGAGATTTTTTTAGAACATTCAAATAACACTATTTAAATAGTAAAATGACAAAATTATTAAATTATAATTAAATTAAATTAAGTAAAATTAGTAAATTATTAAATTATAATTTGCATGATCACCGTAGATTTAATCCTAAGTGATGATTGAAATTTTATATTATTCAGTTCATTTATACATGTATCAAAAATTTACGAATAAAATGAGTCTTATACTATCTCTCGTACGAATATTACAAAAAAATGCACGCGGTCTGTTTTGTTAAACAGACAATTTAAAAAGAACTGTAAAACAATTCTTAAATTAACAATTAAAAATCTAAGCAATCCATGGTTTTTTTTATGTAATGTTTCTGAGAAAATTAACTGTGGTGGAAAGTTAACCTTCTGTTACATAGCAAAAGCGCCGGACCTGCAGGTGGTGGATGCAGTAATAGGAACGTTTATGAGAAAGTGCGAAATTTCCAGTAGCAAAGAGTGATGCCACTCAGGTTTGGAATCTGAATTTCCTACCAGCTTATTAATCCCAGATATAAATCATAAATATAAAATTAAGCTAAAACTTTTTGAACTTAAAAACATAGCTTATGTTCAAATTTATTGCATTACCCGGCGTTGCCCGGAATTCTTTTACAGGGTATATACACAGACAGACGTAGGCGAAAAAAAAATCCCTGCCAGCTCGGCCTACAGACGGAGGCAGATTTCGAAGATAAGTACTCATTTCACGCACAAAAACTAAATCAAGATGAGAGATAAACACAGTTTAACAATTTTATCGGGCCGCTTTTGACGAGTTTTTAATTTAACTTTTCTGTAAGAGCTGGTTTTATGAGAATCATGTTAAGGTGGTATTTAAAAATTTTAAACCTTCTTACTTCCACCCCCTTGGGTCGATTTTGTCCATTTGCAATCCCCGCCGAGATAGGAGCCATCTCAATGTTTCTGGTGAGTATTGAAGGCGATCCGTGCATCATGGCGACTTTTAACGTACGGACAAAATTGAGTACATACATGCGTATAAACTTTTTAGGTGGGGGTGGTTTTGGGTTCCTGGGGTCCTATAATGAAAAGTTATAAAGGAACTTTCCAAAAGTCGTACCATGGTAACGACTGGAACGGATAGTATTTATGAAATCTACCTAAAATAATTTCAATTTAAAAACGCGTCCACCCTAACAACTCAAAATCCACTTCCAGTCATGTCGATGAAGGGGTAGCAATATTCTTATACACACAGCATCTTGCTGGACATCATGAACATCTCAGTGATGTGTTTGAAAGAGTCACAATCTTAAAATACACGCAAATAAAACGCCCCCCCCCTCTCTCTAGGCCTTCCTTGTGAAGAAATGCTTTGGA